>JAJEKV010000051.1:6112760-6641568 GCA_021234155.1 Isoetes taiwanensis
ACCGTACTTCGTTCAGTTACGTATTGCTCAGCAAAAACTTTCTTATTTTAGCCCTTTGCCTGGGTTGATGATGGCTCTGGCTGTGCTTGCCTGAAGATGTCACTATAAGACAAGTGAAATCTAAAGTGACAGTAAGATAGTGCTCTACCAATTGGGACTACAAGCCTGGCATCGATGTTAGAGACAAAAGAAGGGCATGGTTTCTGTAGGAAGGTTGATCTTGTTTTCTATCTGGCCAGTAACTGAAAGTGGTGACATATTCCCACTTTTGTAAGGAGCACATGTGTGTGTAGATTCATTAACTGAGGTGGCCTGGAGAGAGAGATCTCTCCATCAGCTAGAAGACCTTTCTGTTTGAGTTCCCTGGGGTGAATGCTTGGCGGGCAGTAATGCGACATGGCATTAGTGAACTTCACCACCTGTCCTATCCTAATTTCATATTGTGATTTTCATTTTGTACCTATTACATCAGGGAGGCCTTTTCAGTCAATTACCAATGGCTAACAATCCCATAGATCCCTATCTGTTCTTAATGATCCCCTCTCCAGATAATGATCTGACCTGATCTCTATAAACAGGAGCATAGTCTGACCTTGGAGTAATTTCCAGCACCTAATTCCTTTTAAAGCCATGTTTCTGAGCAGATCCGAGGTACTAACTGAAGTTCAACTATTTTTAACATTGTGACTTTCTCACAACTCGGCATAAGCATTGAGAAATAGGTTTGTATCAATTTACTTAGATAACTCCTTCCTCCTGGTCCAGAAAGATTGGATTGGATATTCTGAATTTACACTCATTTGATTGGTTTATATCCCACAAGGCCAAAGTATTCAGTTCTCTTTACCACCGGATGTAACTTTATAGGAGCTTGGGGGTAGGATGAGCTTTGGAAGCATGGAGGCGGATTGAAAATATCAGAAAAAATTCTTAGGACTGAGTTAGTTGCTAAATTGCAGCAGACGTTTATATACAACATGTGTAAAAGTGCAAAATAATGAAGTCCTTGTCTTGAAAAAATAAAACATGTTATTGGATGATATGGGAATAGATAAATCTGGAATCACGAGAACAGATCCAAACTAATCGCCCGTTGATCATACAGGGCTGATCATGTGGGGCAAAGATGAGGTTCTATAGGGAAATCAGTAAACCAGTTAATTAGAAGCACCAATTTAGTAGATAAATCTTTTGCTCAAGAGGCATTCCATGAGTAGGCTTAAGAGTCACCTTGGAGTTGATTTGGTAGATGGGGAAATTTCCCCGGTTGTGGAAACATACTTGCAAGGTGGATGAATGAATCAAGAATTGAAGATGAAGCACATCTTATTCTGCAATGACTAGGATATCAGGATCTGAGGGGCTGGGGTACAATATCAAGGGGTACAAACGTTATTTCTTTGCATACTTGAATCCTGGCGTAATATGGTAACAACTTGATTGAATTTTTGAAAAATAAGAAGGCGTTTCTAAAGCTTTACACACATCTCTTTTGGACAGCTGAAGATAGAGACACATAGGAATGATGGTGTTTTGGCTAATGATGCCCAAATTGAGGGTGCATTAGGCACATAGGAAATTGAGTTTTATATGTAATATCGATGCGTCTTCTAGACCTGATGGTCTCATAGATGAAATAAATAGATATTTCTGGTATTGCTAGTACTTTTATGTTGCTTTCACAATGTCCACCTACTTGCTTGGTTCCTGATGGTGATTTTAGATCATTTCTTATTTTACTTTAGTTCATTAGCCTCTGCAATACATTAGGAAGGGGAGCTTATAATTGGGAGGGAGCTTAAAGGAGACTATATCTAGAATGTTGCATCATTCTTGTGATCTTGATTAGAGATTTGATCATCTTGTGCTTGAAATTATTGGGAGGTATTAGACATGGTGACTTGGCATCCTGTACTAATTCACCACATTAAACATATGTGCTGCCATGTATAATAGGTGAGGTATTTCCTGACATGTCAAAACAATACACAAGTAGCCGATGACTAGGCCTCAATTTCTTGGGAGGTTCAGAAACAGGGTGGACTCTTCAACAATTGAACCATTACTTGCTGCAACTGGAGAGCTGAGTGTAAGAATAGGATTTTCTTCTTGAGAATGTTGTTTTAGAGGAGCTCTGAAGCATGTGGCCTCACATTTTTTTTGTGGGAAAGAAATTATTCAATCTGCTTTGTTTTCCTGAAATTCATGAGTCTTTTCTTCAGCAAACAAATTTTGCTTGGAATCCACTAGAATCTTATGGCAAATCTGCTGGGATTCAGTTTTAGGATCTGCCATGTTCTTGAGAAAACTGAAATCCCCAATTTATACAAAAGATGCTGGTGTCAGTAAAGGGAAACAATTTGTGTTTAACTTGGGTGTGGGCAGCAATTATTACCAAAAGGAGGTAAGACTGGATAATTGCAAGGATCTGTACAAGATCTGGGATCTGTGCTGCTAGTGTTGACTTGGAATGTTATGCCTGCTTTGGTCTGTAATATTATGTGCATTGTCCCTCACCAGGCATGACATTATACTCAAGTTGCAGCAGGCAGCTGCTCTGAAACACCAAACTGATCTGCAAAATGGACAGCAGCTCTTGATCCATAATCCACTTAGCCTGCTGCAGAAACTACTTTGGCAATGCACTCATAATGAGACAAATTAGCGTGGTTTTCCACCTAGAAGATGACATTCATTTTGTTGTTAGACATTTTGCATCCTTAGAATCTTAGGTTGAGGAGTGGAATCCTGCCTACAGTCAGTTCCTCCATTTTGGCTTATAGTTTGTCTTTTTTAGAATACAGTACATTTGCATTACTTGATTAAGTTAAAGATTTGATTTTTATGGAATTTATGTTGCAGTGCTAGATAGGTGGCTATGGTTAAGGATTTAGATAATTATAGTTCCAACTTTTGTAGCCACTAGAAGTTTAAAAGATCAGTTTATAATATGCTCGTAGATTTTTTGTGCCCTTGGGCTAACAAGTTAACTGAACATGTTTGGGCGTATTTAGTAAGTTCGTTGAGAGAATTTTAACAAGTGTGACTGAATTTTCATTAAGTTAGACTTACTGAACAAACTTTGATGTGGACTTGAGTTAACTAAACAACAGCTGAGCAGATTAATTAGCCTTCTTACTCTTGTTAAAGCTAAAATGTCCATTTTACAAGGATGTGCCCTGTTCAATATAAGATTAATTTGCTAAATGTAGCAGTTTGTAAAAAGTGTTTTTCTAATCCAGGATTAAAAGGTCAATTTGCTGAGGATTGGCATTTTGCTACTCAATCCCCTTTTTCAGAGGCAAAGCATGTCTTCCTGGGGAGATTTCTGATTTCTTGACTGTGATGATTCTTTTGGCCTGTGCACGCATGGACATTGGAATGAGAAGATGGTATTTATTCTTTAGATGCTTGTCCTACTCAATCGTCTTTTCAAAATTGTCATCGCGATGGCCCAGCACCAGTGCCAAATATAAGTGCTTGCTGTGGTTAGACAAGGTTCATCACAAAAAATGTCCATCCACAGAAGTGCAAAAGCTTGAACTTAGGTTAAGGCTTTGAGAGCTGATAATGCTTAGCGACCAAAATTAGTGAAACCGAGAGGCATAAGAAGGGGCTGACTGTGCCTTATGTTTATGCACAGAATGAAAGCAGAAAGAAAGCCCAGTAAAACTTAATAAGCTAAGCCTCTTAGGGCTGTGATTGCATTTACTTTGTGATGGGTGAAATAAATTTGCCAATGGGCTACAAGTCTGCATCCTTTAATGTGATTTTGAGGAATAAATATACATGCTTGCCCAGTTACACCAAGTAAGGAAGCTAAGCTGAAAATGGGTAAAAGCAAGCTTACTGAGGTGTAGGAATATATTTTTGTTAAACTCGGCTGTACATGTTCAAGCACTGATCAGACTCATTATTATATAAGCATGGGGATGGGAACATCTGTGTTATTGCCGTATGGTTAGCAGTGCTGACGATAAGCGCCAGACTTGTTGTAGCTGATGCAAGATTCTTCAAGGATCATTGACTACGGCTACTGCATTCGCGTGAGGTTTGGTAGCAGTTATTTGGCACAGCAAAAGTAGTCATCGATGCTTGCTTCTGATGAAGCTGATTCAGATCCTCACTTTTAGGCAATTTGTTTGGGCACAACAATCCAGGCCTGATATTGCTTATGTTGGCATACTATCGAGATTCATGCATCATCCTAAGGTTTCTCATTGAAGAGCTGTAATGGTTCTTCAGTATATACACATGAAATATAATCTCAATCTTTTGCAACTTTAAGTTGCTAGATAAAGCGCTAATGTAATTTGTGAGTTTGACTTCTTTGCAACCCATTCCAGTTTTGTAAACTTATTACTAGTAAACTATTTATACCAATACATAAGAACTAAAGTAAACCATATGCAATGCCAAATGTCTCTAAGGTGACTGAAAAGCAAGCCTGACTAAATGGGCCACTAGCTTCATGTACAGCAGAAAAAGCCATCTGTCACTTGCTGTTCAGTTACACAAGTCTATTTGTGTTAAACATTAGACATATCATTATTAGGATGACTAGATGCGTAACAGTATCACGTATTTTCATATGTACTGTAGACAAGAGTATATAAGCCTTGATCTCAGGTATTATCGGACATCGAGGTGTGTGAGCTTGAGGAGAGTTTGGCGGGAAGGCACTCTGTCTTGTCTTTCTTAGTTTACCTTGTATCTTCTTCATATACTGGAGATATATTCATCGATCAGGCGGTTTCATGGTATCAGAAGCGAGGCTATTTTCCAAATGAAGTGATTAAAGATGATTAATCCCTGATGATTAAATGAATTAAAATCAGGGGCGATCTGTTGGAGATTCTACAAAGATTGAAGGTGAGATTGAAATTTTTAAGCCAGTTTGCTGAAATTGTGCGGATTTGCTGAAATTGTGCGGATTTACTTCGGTTTTTGATAAATCACAGTAATGCGGATTTCGCGACTATTCTGTTGGATTTGTCTCTATTTAAGCTAGATCTGTTGATCTAGTGTTGAGATATTTCTGTCATTCCTGACCAAGATCTGAGTGCGTCATTATGAAGCAGCATCACAAGACCCCTGGAAATATTTCCAGCACCCTGTTCTAGATGAGAGAAAAATTACTTCACCTGGCGGTGAAGCATTCAAGACAAATCTCAACCTCAGAGATTTAGCAGGTCGGTTCTTGATCAAAATGGTCTCCCACAACTCAGAAGAGGAGAAGAAGTGATTTTTATGCATTGAATCATCTCAAGAGCCTGTATTTATTACAGACTTCTTAATGGACATAAAAGACTTCACTGATTTTAAGTCATAGCACTTTCAATTTCTTCACAAAAGTGTGTCATTAAAGGAGAAGGACAGCAGCTGATTGTTCAGACAAATTTAGACCAACTCAGGCTTGTGGATTGTGCCAATATGGTAGAGTATCTAAAAGAAATTGAAGATGCTATATGAGAATACAGAGCAGCTGGTGGGGAGATAGAAAGATTCTCGGTTGATACTCTAATATACTCTAAATGGTTTTGCCAGATGAGTATAGACACATTGTCAAATTCTATAAGTTGCAGCATGATCTGAAGGTTGATCTTGCACATCTGCAACAACAACTCTTAGAAAGGGAGAGAGAACTTAAGCGGTCTGCTGATACTGAAAAAGCACATTATTCCAACACCAAAGGTACCTCTTCTCCATCAGTCAAGTCATCACAGTCTTCTTCAACTTTCGAGAACCTTTCGTGTTGGTATTATGGCTAAGAAAGGACATATGAAACACCAGTGTAGAAAAATGCAAAGAGATCTTGCTAAATATAGCTTGGTTCATCAAGTCATCTGAATCTAAAGACAAAGTTCTGGTAAAGTTGAAGAAATGAGTGCTCAAGTTTCTCAAATTTCTGTGGAAGACCTTGAAGAATTGGTTTCTGGCACTTGCAGCCAGTCATCTTGATCAAGAGGAGGTTTGGCTGATTGATTCAGGGGCTACTAAACATTTGGCAGAAGGAAATCCAAGTGTATTTTCAACTCTGCAACAACACAATTCCACCATTGTCAAAATGGCTGATGGGAGCGAGCGAATCTCAAGGAAGGGGCACAGTACAAATTGAATTAGAGCATGCTGCTACTTTACAATTAAAGGATGTTCTATTGGTACCAGGTCTGCTGGTTAATCTTCTCAGTGTTAGTCAATTTGATAAACAATTAGGGGTTTTTCTGTACTATTTGTTGGAGGCTTGAGTACACATCTTCAGAAAGAACCCTTTGCACTTTGTGGACATTGATAAACTTCAACCTGTAAGCAAGGAAGATTAACTCAGAGAAGGCTTGTATGTTCTTCACACAAGGGAAGTCTTCAAACATTCCTTCAATCAAGTTTCTTTGCAGCCAGCTCTTCACCCATTCCTGAAGTTCTTTGGCATGACAGGTATGGTCATGTGAATATTCCTGCTCTAGTAATAGCATCAAGGTTGAAAGGGATGGTCAGGGGTTTACCTCTTCTTAAAGATTATCATCATCATTGTCATGCTTGCAGACTTGGCAAAGCAATTCAAACCCTTATCCTCAGCATGCCACATTTCGAGGCCTACCACTCCTCTCGAGCTTATTCACGCGACATTTGTCATCTGCCTATTTCATCCTTAGGGGGAAGCAGGTATTTCATTCTGTTTGTGGATGATTTCAGCAGATTTACATGGCTCTATACACTCAAATTTAAGTCTCAAGCACTTTCTGTTTTTAAAACTTTCCAGTGCCTTAGTTGAGAATCAATTCTCCACTTCCATCAAAGCTCTCGGTCTGATAGCATCAAGGCTTATATCTTCTAAATTTTCAGAGTACCTTCAGCTGAAAGAAAGGCATTCATAGGCAACACATTGTCCCATATGCACATTCCCAAAATGGGGTTGCTGGCGCAAGCTACAGAACTTTGTTAGACCTTGCAAGGAGCATGTTAAAACATAGGGATTTACCAGCAAACTTCTGGGCAGAGCTGTTCTTACAGCCTGTTATCTCTCAAACGGGGCCACCTACCAAGTCTCTGAGCAGAAGACTCCATTTGAAGCTCTATATAATGTCAAACCTGATATTTCTCATCTCAGGGTATTTGGATGTGTTGGGTATGCTACTTGCAAGGGGAAATTCTGCAAAGCATGGAAAACTTTCTGATAGGGCACTCAAAAGTCATCTTTGTGGTTACACACCAAATATATGAAGGCATGGCTGTTATGATCCGGTTAGTCAAAAGATCTTTTAGCTTCTCGAGAAGCATGCATTTTGTGAAGATGATAAATATGATTTTTTCTGAGTCTATGACACCAGTTGATTATGACAAACTAATCATTAACTTAGCGAAGATATTGACCATTCTGAACATTCTCCATCGGTTTCCCCTTCTATATCTCAGTCTACTCAGTCCATTTCACCCCAGCTATTCTATGCCATTCTTTTGTCTACAGATCCTGTTCTACCCTCAACTTCTACATCTGTTCCTACTTCTTCCAATCCCTATGCTGAGTATGAGCCTCTGGAGCCTATCCACCTGAACCTATTGATACCTCCACTCCACCACCTCTCCCACCATTCTAGAATTAAATGAAGCTGATGCTCAGTACACAACCAGCTATTTCTCATGATGTTTCCTACTGTGATTTTGCTCTCATGACAAAGTTTTTGCATGGTCGAGATCCTATCTACTACAATCAGGCAGCTAAACACTCTCTCATTGGATTGGGCAATGGAAGAAGAGTTGGAAGCCATGTGGACAAACAGATCACTTGGACATTGGTTCCTAAACCATCAGGGCATAATATCATTGGGCAAAATGGCTGTTTAGAACAAAATATAGAGCAGATGGGACAGTAAACAGATACAAAGGCCAGGTTGGTTGCCAAAGGTTATATACTCAACAAGAAGGATTTACGACTACAATGAAAGTCTTCTCCCAGTTGTTAGGCTTGACACTTTTGAGAGCAGTTCTTGCTGGCTGCCCAAAATTCTTGGCCAGTTCACCACTTTGATTTCAAAGTCAGCATTCTTAAATGGAGATCTTGAGGAAGAATTGTATATGCAGCAGCCTCCAGGTTTTTGTCAGTAGACATCAGATTATGTATGCAAACTCCACAAAAGCATTTATGGACTAGAAGCAAGCTCCGTTGCTGGAACCACAAGATAAATGGATATCTAGAAATTTAGGGTTCCTCCGGGTCTGGTGATCCAGCCTCTACTATCAGCTTCATGGTTACTTGAGTTGCCATCATTCTTTTATATGTAGATGACACGGTCATGACAGGTGATACTATGGATCTTATTCAGCACAAAAACTTCTATTTTTCAGAGATTCGATATTACAGATTTAGGGTTGATGCACTACTGTTTAGGCCTTGGTATGGCAGACAAACAAAGGAATTTACTTGACACAACAAAAATAATATGCTAAAGAACTCCTGAACAGGTTCAACATGGCAGATTCAAATTCCACAGCAGTTCCCTGGAATCAGGTCAGAAATTCAATTTCAATCTGAAGACAATGACACAGATGCCACTTCCATACAGGCAGTTAGTGGGGGCTCTTATATCTCACTATCACCGCGTCCTGATCTAGTCTATGCAGTTGGAGTTTTAACTAGATTCATGGCTCATCCCCAAGGAATCCCATTGGAAGGCCGCCAAAGCAAGTGTTAAGGTACATCAATGGCACATACAAAGAAGGACTTTTTATGGCAGAATTTCTAAGCCCCATCTAAAGATCTACTCTGATTCAGATCTGGCCTCCACTGATCTGATTAATAGAAAAGTCATTAACAGGTTATATTTCCTTCTTTGGCAACAGTGCTATTACCTGGAGCTCCAAGTCCCAAAGCACAGTAGTGTCAGTACAACAGAGGCTGAACTAAAGCTCTTACTGATACCACACAGGAACTTAAGTGGCTCATTCACTTGTATGAGGATCTTAATTGTCAACATCAAACCAACAACACTATTCTGTGATAACAGTGGGGCTATATCACATGTAAAAGACTTCAGATGCACTAGATCAAAACATCTAGATATCAGCTCTGCTTCATCCAGGGAACAATTACAGCTTGGTTATATTTCTATTCAGCACTGTTCTACTAAGAATCAGCTTTTGCAGATGGTTTCACTAAACCACTCTGGTCGAGCATTTAAGCAGATATGAAAAGTTTTAAACTTACAGATCTTTTGATCCTCAAGGGGATAATTTTTACCCAAAGGGATCTAGTCATCCAAGGATGTTAAACAGTGAACATATCGTATTAGGATGACTAGATACGTAACAGTATCGTATTTCATGTACTGTAGACATATATAGAGTATATATAAGCGATCTCAGGTATTATCCCGGACATCAGTGTGTGAGCTTGAGGGAGAGTTTGGCGGAAGAGCACTCTGTCTTGTCTTTCTTAGTTTTACCTTGTATCTTCTTCATATACTGGAATATATTCATCGATCAGAGCCGGTTTTCAATTTGTTCCCCTAACATAACAGACTAAATGCTTCTACATATTTGGTGACTGGGTGCCTGTGCATGCAACATAGCAATATTCTCTCACATGGAAGCTCATATGAAGCTAAGTTGTTTCTTCTGAGCCTATGAAGCCCAGAATTCTATGTAGAATCATAAAAACTACCATTTTGTTTTAAAATCCCAGGTTTGCTCCCGACAAGCATTCTTCACTCAAGTATTACATTAAGGGACATTTTGTGCCGGAAATTTTATAGACTGCTATTGAATGGTAAATCGAAATCATGATACATTGATGTATTGGAAGATCCATCAGTTTGAATTCGATGTATTGGAAGGTCATCAGTTTGAATTCCGCGATGTATTCGGAAAGATCCATCAGTTTGAATTCGTACACTACATTTGCTTTGCCTAATATGTTTGCACCTTTTGCAGTTTAAACAAGCATCAAGGTGGGGAACAGAGCTACATTCAATTGCGAATATGGAGGTGAGTTTGCTAAGGCATCAACAATTTGGAAGAGATTAGAAAGCCTGTGAAGTTATTGTACAATGGAAGCAATCATTATGATTTGTTGATTTAAACCTATGCAATTTTATGATGTCTGCATTCTCACGTGATTGTCATGTAATGATACCGCATTACCAAGTTTTAGACATAAGCCTACCGGAGCGGCATTTTTTCAAAAGGGTCACCATCAGGCTTATCAAATCATTACCTATTTTTCTAGTTTTGTCCTGAGATGATTTTTGGCTCTCCTTTTGCCTTTAAATAGGAATCATTGGCTTGTCCTCTGCTTTGCCGGGATACAAAAAGCAAAATAACCAAACAAAAATGGGAAGTTCAATGAAACTATAAACCTGGATGATCAGTCTTGTGACTTATGCATCAGGATATTTGATAGAAAGTGGCGCTAGTTATATTTGAAACTATTGCGTGGCTGGATAGATAAATAGCTGGATTCTAAATGGGAGGGTGGTGGTACGTTTGAAGACTCACGGAGAGGTGCCAATTAGCGATTATGATAAAGACTAATAGCAAGAATCAAATCCTGTTTACCTCTCAATCCGACAGCCCAAGCATGGTTGAAGCAATAATAATAAATAAGCGCCTCTGCAACCTTTCCTTGATGCAGCAGTCAGCTCTGTGCCCAGGCGGCCGATTCACGTCAGCTTCCTTTCTCCAATTTGCAATCTTCCCTGCGTTTACTTCTGCGGATCGCCCGTTCTTATTTCTGTTCAATCCATCCTTCAGTCTTCTCTGCAGTGGGTTGGGTAATCTCCTTCAATCTGGACAGTCCACCTGCTTTGCATCTGGACTGACACCTGTCCAGGCTGACCAAAGAGTATTCTCACAGGTGTTCTCAACATCTCCCCTCGGCTTTGTACACTCAAAAATCCCTACTTGCCTTTTAGCCAAACCCAGCTTGGGTTCTGCTAGCACTTTAAATGAAAAGCATATCTGCCTGTTAGCATTTCTTGTGAATATATTTACTTCTATTATTTCTCCTTTCTCAACTTTACCTTCGCACCCATGAAATGGTGATGGATCTCTATGTGCTTTGTCTAGAGTGGCAAGCAGGATTCTTACACATGCTACTCCACTTTTATTATCACAATAAAGCAGCGATTGCCTTTTCGATACGTGTGACCAAGTTATTTGGAAACATTCTCCTACGACCATATGATCTCGATCTTGCTAGCGAGGCTGCCACATAATGCCTTACTGCGCTTGACTTGGCTACACATTCACATTTTTTGCTTGCCCAAGATATGGGTGTGTTACCAATTTTAGAGACATACCCGGATGTGGAATTTTACTGTCATCTACGCCAGCCTCTCCAATCGCTTTGTCTGCATATCCTATCAACTCATATTTGTCACCACGTGTGAGCAGGATGTAGAGTGACTAATTGTTCCCTTCAAATATATCTCAATGCTTTCCGTTTGGCGGCTATCCAATCTTTGCACACGATTATTATTGTATCACGCTCAATAAATTGGTACATGTGATATACGGTCTCATTACAATTACGTGGCGTAAAGCATACTACCTATCAACTCCACGATAGGGTTTTTTTTCTCATTTCTTTAACTTCGGTCTGGAGATCTTGGACACATTTCTTTGCTGATTTTGTACCTGGCACAATAGAGGGTTTTGGCGGGATTGCATTTTTGCATTCCAAGAAGTTTATCTAGCATCTTCTTGATATCTTGCTCACATTGTCCAAATCTGACTTCCCCCTTTAGCCTATTTCTTTTGACTTCCATTCCCAATAACTTTTTGAGCTCTCCTACTTCTATCACATGCGGCGACTCTTTAACAACATCTTGCACTTGCCTATCCATTCCTTGTAGATTACTCACAATGATGCAATCATCTCATTATAGTGCCATAATCAGGCATTTGTGTTTGTTCCCTTCTCTCCACATGTACAAATTACCTTGATTTTGAGTTTAATGGCCCAATGGATATGAGAAATCTATTCATACACAAATACCATTGCCTCTATGCTTTGTGTCAAGCCGTAGAAATTGCCTTTTAACTTGCATACCATGTTTGCACCTTTTTTCATACCCATACGGCTATTCCATATATATTTCCTCTTCCAAATTAAGCCATTAGGAATGCAGTTTTGACATCCATGTGTTCTATATCCATATTCCTCACGAAAGGCAAAAGCGCCAACAATGCCCTTACACTGATGACTTCACAATGGGTGAAAAAAGTGCCTTTGTAATCAACTCCGAGTTCTTTGCGTGTATCCCTTTACCTGCAACCAGCAGGAGCTTTTGTACCTCTCTACGAATCCGCCGGCATTCCTTTTAATTTTGAACAACCACTTGCTTCCCACTACATTTTTATCCTTTGGCCTGGTCACTAACTCATGTCCACGTCCGGTTGTTTTGAAAGAGTTCAACTCTCCTTCCATTGCTTCCTTCCATCTTCTTTTCCAGGATCACCGCTATACCTGCTTCATCACCACCAGCGCATACGGTGCACTATAAACCTCTATAGCCTCATGTGCACTTCCTCGTAGTAGCTTCTTCCAGGCACGCAAGAGTGCACTTTAGCGCCTCAATGACCTCATGCACTTCATCAGGTTCCTCCATGTCCAAAGATTCATGTTTTGTTCATCAACATAGCACTGTGCATCCACTTGTCTTCTATATTACTCTGCGGTATCCACTCTTTTCTTCTCTAACTTGTCCGAATCTTTCCTATTTTTTGTATAGCAGCGTCTCGTGAACACAACATCTACTTATATGAATCTTTGTGATGGTCATATAATCTATACCCATTGACTTCTTCATCATACCCTACCAAAATACGGATGCTCATGTTATCAAGTTTTTCTCCTCAATTCTTAAGGACTAACATATATGCAAGACATCTATATATCTTGAGCCTTAAATGCTTAGATTGTGTACACTTTACCCATATTTCTTTCTTACGGTACTCCTCCTTTGGCTGCTTAGGGGAGCCTATTTTTGTATCTCTTTATCTGACGCCTTAACTTCTCCCCATAAATAGTTTGGCAAGCACATGTTTTGAGCATGCATCTAAATTTGCATTCATGATAGTTAGATTTTTTCGCTCGCCACTCAGTTCTGTGGCTAGCGGCGTAATATGCTTAGGCATGTATCTTTGTCTTAGATTCCATGGAGGCCGTGAATTCTTCAAACTCATCGATGTATATTCTCCACCCGGTCAGGTCCTCAGCATTTTATGCATTGGCGTTTCTCCACTCTATACGTTAGAAGAGTTTGAAGGCATTGGACACTGGTCCTTTGATCTAAGAAATGGCACTTGTAGTGCGCTGGTGGCGTCATCAATAAATGTGGCAATGGGTCCCTGGCTTATCTGAATGAATTAATTCCAATTTTTCAAATACCGTTTTCGTATTTTCAAGGCAACCTGAATGCGCTTACCAAACATACGCTTCACATATTCCATGATGCGAATCACTAAAGCCAAACCATCCAACAATTCATCTTTGCTTTGCTATTTGGATCTTGTTATAGTTGCATGCCCTAGCCTCAAATACCACGAATGCAAGTCATTCATAAGCGAAACTTTTATTGATACTTTTTTAAGATCAAGCTGAAATAAGTTTCCATTTCTTTAAGGCTTCAAATATTTTTAACTCATTCTTTATAAATTTGCATCCATACTTGTGAAATGAAATCAAATCCATTATCTACAATGTTTTACCACTTGAATGCAAATTAAAAGCATTCGTATACAAAATTATCCGTTATCTTTGAGAAGCTATCTTCCTCCGATTGCAAGCTCTAATTCTCCCTGTCGATACCCTCTTGCTTTCGACGCAGATTTACCCATTTGCAGCTACGGCTCTTCGATAAGATTCAACATTTTTAAAGGAATTCATTGGAGTTCCTCACGGAGACTTGACTCTAGCATCTAAAGGAAAGTTGAACTTGTCGATCTCTTGCAAATTGGATTTCTTGAACATTTGCAACCTCATTGATAACCTTAAAATAAATTTTACTTACTTCTTGACCCGTTAGCATTTCAAGCCGGTTGGTTTTGGTTCGCGTCTTCGCATCGGCTTCTTCGCTCACTTTCGCCACCCGGTGGCTCGCATACTCCCGTGATGCGTGGCGTCCTTGACTCACTTCCCTCTATTGGGGCATTACGCTTTATATGACCATATTCTTAGCATCATAACATTGTATGCTCTCCCTTCCTGAAGCCTCTTCCGCGATCCGTCCCTTTCTCCCACGTGTACAAGGCAACAAATGCGCTCTTCTTCATCTTTGGCTGCTCAATTTCGCGCACCCTTTGAACTGATGCGCTACCAACTCTTGTTCCAATTAGGTTCTTATGGCCTCAATGGCCTCATCCTAGCATCTTAGTAATGCGCCTTGTTAATCTAGCAACATCCTTAAAGAATTAGAAATGCTCTTGTAGTGCATTTACCTTGGCTTACTTTGGTATCTTTGCACCTTTCTAGCACAAGTATATCCACATATCTGTTCTTTTGTCTTGATACGAGATTCAAGTATGGGGTCTCCACTAAACAGCCCATGATGATGGCTCTTGCCCTTTCCTCTCTCTCTCTTCTTACTGTGGTAGTCGGTTTCTTCACTACCCGGATTCTTTTTACCATGATTTTTTCAGTCTTCTTTGTAGATGCAGGGCTCTTTGCCTTTTCGCTAAATGTACGCCTTGGCTAGCCGGGTCTACAATATCCAAGAGTTTATCACTTTTAAAGCTTGCATGATTCTAGCCTTCCACGGTGGAATCCAATCTCTCCATCAAATATCTCGGTGCTATTGGTAGGTTAATGCAGAATGCGCTTGCCATCTTCTTTGCTTAGCTCACGATACCAGCGATAAAGATAATAGCAAGAATCAAATCTGTTTACCTTTCATTCAGAGCCGGCCGAGCATCGGTTGAAGCAATAATAAATACGCCTGCGCAGCCTTTCCTTGATCGCGTGATCCCGGCTCTGTGCCCGGTAGATTCGCGTCCGGCTTCCCCTTTCTCAATTTGCAATCTTCCTGCACGTTTACTTACGCGCGGTCGCCCGTTCTTATTTCCGTTCAATCCATCCTTTAGTCTTCTACTGTCGGTTGGGTATCTCCCCTTCAATCACGGGCTGATCCACCTTTTGCAAGCTGGTGACTGTCTGGTGACCAAGAGTATTCTCAGGTGTTCTCCAACATGATTAGCTAATGTAATTGGAGCATGATCTATGGGACTTGAGATTACCAATACATTGGTGTGGATGCATGGTGGTACTTCTACATCATCACATTGAACAAAAGCCTTATATATTTCTATCTTAGAACTAGTTAACGGACAAAGAGTTCTTTAGAATCTAGAGTTTCAATATTGTTCGAGGGCACGGTTATAAAATCTTTATCTTAAGCAATCCATATCATATTCCAAGGCTGATTTTTGTAGCAATTTATAAATATGATTGGTGTACCATGGTCTTTAAAAGCTAGTTTTTGAATTGGCGTCAAACTCAAAAAGGGATCAAGCTTGCTATCAGCAATTCTAAACAACTCTTTAGAATCTAGAGTTTTCATTACTATTCAAGTTTGGTTATAAAATCCTTAACTTAAGAAATCCATATCATATTCCAAGGCTGATTTTTGTAGCAATTTATATATACGATTGGTGTACCAGTCTTTAGAATCTAGTTTTTGAATCGTCGTCAAACTTGTATACATGCCTCAAAAGGGATCAAGCTTGGCTACTTTGAATCCCCACTTCTTCGGAGAAAATGTTTAATTTAATCACCCATGTGCTTTTGAAAGCTAACTTAAAGCTATTGACTTCTCACTAGCTGGGTCTTTGTTGGGAAATGTATTTATAAGAATCTTAAGCTCAAAAGAGTAAAAGTTACAAGTTAAGAAGATTCTATGAAGATCTAATGAAGATTCTCTTAGATTCTCTAAGATTTTATGAAGATTCTCTTAAATTCTTCAAGATTCCATCAAGATTCTCTTAGATTCTCAAAATTTTTAGGAAGATTCCCTTAGATTCCCAAAGATTCTCTAAGATTCTCTTAGATTCCCAATGATTCTCTTAGATTCTTAAAGTTCTACAAATATTCCCTAGATTCTTAAGATTCTACGGGGATTCCCCTAGATTTTATTAAGATTCTCCTAGATTCTCCAAGATTCCATCTATATTCCCATGGATTCTTAAAGATTTTATGAAGATTCCTTGAGATTCCTCTAGATTCCAAAAGAATACCCCAAGATCCCTCTAGCTTCTCCAAGATTCTATGAAGATTCTCCTAGATTCTTCTAGATTCTTCAAGGTTCCATCGAGATTACTTTAAATTTTCAAAGATTTTAGGAATATTCTTCTAGATTTCCAAAGAATCGCTTGAGATTCCAATAGATTCTCTTAAGATTCCTCTAGTCCCCCCCTCAACTTACCATAGATTCCTTGAAACTCGGAGATTTCCAGAAGATTCTTAGTATTCGATCATGTTGGCTTCAACTGCAAGTGCCAAAACACCACTTTTGAAAAGCTCTCGATGAGAGAAATCTAAAGGTGTGGGTCCCACCTTCGTCCGATCCCTCTACTGCAAGTTACATGCCGTTAAAGGTGATTAAACAGAAGGAAGCTTCCTAGAATGTCCACGCATAAATGCTTTGCCACCCCTCACCTATTTAAAAAAAAAATTTAATATTAATAAGAAGTTAATGGCTAGGATTTATGCTCACCTTTTGATTTAACAGTTAAGATCTGCTACACCAAATTCACTTTTTGGCACCTTCCTTTCACCTTCCCCATAGAAATCAAGGGCTAGGATTTATCCTCCCCTTTCGATCCAAGGATGTGGTGTATGCCCCCATGCATGCCCCCATCAAATCTGATGGCCATAATTGTGCCACCTAGGGCCATGATTTATCTTTATATACCATAAAATGATGCCCCCCATCCAATATATCTATATAAAATAAAAAGTTGTAATTTAATATAAGAATTTGATGGCTAGGATTTATTCTCACCTTTTGATCTAATGGTTAAGATCTACTACACCAAATCCACTTTAAGGGACTTCCTTGCACCTTTCTTACAAAAAATCAAGGGCTAAGATTTATCTTGCCCTTTTGATCCAATGATCCAGGGATGTGGTGCATGCCCCCATGCATGCATGGCCCATGCATGCCCATAAGGAATGGATGGCTCTGGTGCTGCCACCTCACTAGCCCCGCCTTAAACGGACGGCATCCGACATGTAAGAATCAAACACATGATATACCAAAGTTTTATGATATACCTTTATATATACAAGAAATTTATCGCCGCAGCCAAGACTGCCGCGAACATTTCTCTTTGTCAAATTTGTGCGAGTTCAAAATAATGTGAACGTCAAGCTTAGTCTCAGTTCAAGTCTTCCAAAACTTGAACCCAATATCAACTACAAATATGAAGGATTTTCCAGAAAATTTAGAAGCAAGGCCACGTAGGAGACTTTTGTGAAACGGAATTAGTGGCAAAAGGAACTAGTGTTGGCTCTACCCAATACATTGACCATCAATGTGAAGGTCCATAATCAAAAGAGCCTCAATCCTCTATTACATATGCACAGAAGCACCTATAAGTAGGCCATTTGACTGGATAGGTGAGCAGTGTTGAAGGTCATAAATGAGTAAAAAATGTAAGGTTATTAATGTTAAGATACTGTGTGAGTGTAATTAATGTGAGTGTGATTAACAGCAAAAAAAAAAAAAAAAAAAAAAAAAAAAATTCATAGGGAACAAAGCAAACGCATGTGGAGTGTAAACATCCAGGTGGATTTGAAAGTTCACAGTGAAGATTGGTAAGTACAAAAATAACATTGGTAAAAAAAATTTCAAACCAAGATATACATGCTCTTTTATAGTTGGCATGAATAATTGAGCATGATTAATTGAAGTGGCAAGGGATTCGAAGATGCACCCCACACATGAGAAATAAAAATAGTAATACTCCACGGCCTCTTAAAAAAGGAAAATAGGAAAGTAAATGCAAATACGAAATTGCCTTATCATGTAGCAATGTTGGGCTTGGCATCGTTGGGCTTGGGTGAGATGCCAACATTTTTAACACATCAATTGAAGACTAATGTGCAAGAAATTTGTTGGCCTATTTTTGTTGGCTCTTTTAGTCATGCTTCAATTTGTTAGATAGTAATTTTTGTTTGACATTGTATTTTTCAATAGATGTTCTTTTTTCTCGGATTTGTATTTGTTGCAATGCTCGGAATGTTTTATATTTTCAAGTAGAGACAATAAGAGCATGACTTTAACGTTTAGGTGGACAAAGGATAACATTTCAATACAATACAAATCTACTTTCTTTCCTTTCAGCTTCATATTCCTTATTTTCACTTGGGCAAAGCCTCGAGATGGTCGTGGTTTTGAAGACAGATTCCTTATGAGTCTTCTCTTCACCTTGGGCGTAGAATCCAAACCTTCGTCCAAAATGCCAAAGTACAGGAAAATTGCGCTCACCAAACTGCTACCCTGCATACACAAAAAAGGTGAACCAAAAGCCACTAGAGCTATCCAGGCACACCGGCCTCCAACCAGGCATTAGGGCCTCCATCCTGGCACGAGGGCCTCAACCAGGCACGCCGGCCTCCAACCAGGCGCGAGGGCTTCAACTAGGCATAATGGCCTCAACCAGATACTAGGCCTCCAAAAAGATGATAGTTACTAAATAAGGTCCACATTTAGGAGAAGGGTGGGGGGGTGGGGCCCAATACTAGGAAGAAGAAGGGAGATGCAACGAGAGCTGATAAGGGAGAAAGGGATGAGAAGGAATCTGAATAGGAAGCTAGAAGGGAAAAGGACAAAATATCTAAAAGCTAACTACCTCCGTAGTTCTAGAACTTTGCTATTTGGCGAAACGAAGGAAAACACCATTTCTAGAACTACTATGGATAGACATGGACAAGAATGCTGAAACAGAGGCAGAGGAAAAGTAACGTAATCCCTTCAGGAGAGAGGAAATTAGAAGTGTCCACATGAAATCTGAAAGGCCAAAAGTCAAGGACTAGAAATTACATAATCTACCTTAGAAGACCACATGCTTTTTAGTTCCAAAATCCGAGAAGAGAAAAACCTTCTAAACATGAACATGTAGTTGGCAAAGGATAATGAAAGGGAAGTATTAGGGAAACCAGGAATGTATCTCAATATAACAATATAAATAAAGTTTGTTTTAAGGGGCTTGGTACTCGACCAAATACCCACCTTGAATAGGAAACATAAGCTCTACTTTAGGGCTCCATGCATGCAAGATTAGTTTAGAACAGAGTATGTGGCATATTGTGTATGAGGAGCCATAGAGGCAAATGGAAATTAAATGGAAACTGAGCAAAAATGGCATAACTGAAAGGTTAGAACTAAAAAAGAAATGAATATTTATGCCAACCATATACCAACTAACTTACAAAACCAAGGTTAGCAACTTAACAATATTCAAGAAAAGCTCAAGTATGTGGTGCCTAGAAGCAAGGCCATTAACCAATATCCAGTATAGTCAAGTCATTTGAAAAACCTTGTCAAACATCAAATAATATCCAGACGCGGGCAGACACCTGCATCAAATATAACCACTCCATCTCATAGCAAGACCTTAAAAAATATTTATAAGGTTCCTTGGTTGTATAAAAATCAACTTACATTACAGCTTAGCTTACGTTATCAAACCTTGAAGGACTGGCTGGTCAAAAGAAACTGGCATTTGATTACAAATAAGAAAATGAACACAGGTAGAAACAACAGCAACAGAAAAATATAACTACGAGACACACGAATTTGCGCAGCCCTGTGCGGTGCTCCTTGCCGATCAAATTGCTAAGACCGAGATTAAAAAGCAATAAAAAAGCTCGTACAGAGAAAATTGTGGATGAACATATAGGAGTTCAGAATTAAGTCACAGAAAAAGGAAGTGGAGACCTTAAGAAAGAGGCCTAAGAATAGACAAATTCGACAAAACTGAAGCCCAACTGTCAAGTCCAAATGTTAATTTGAAAATGGGTGACAAAACTGAACTCCAAATGTTAAGTCCAAATGTTAATTTAAAAATGGGTGAAACTACTGTTTGAAGAAGCCAGAAACTGGGGCAAAGACATGCTTAAGACAACATTCATTCACAAATACCTTCTAATAGATTAAAGACTCAGAACAGAACATTGGAAATCTAGTAACAGACTCAGAAATGAAACATTGAACATCCCATTGATAATGCTGGAATCCCTGTCCTTACTACCGTTCCTTCAGATTGGTAGTGTCCTACGGCCATTTCTTTTCTGCTATTTTCTTTTTTGTAGGAATTAAGAAATTCAACAAATGCCTTACCAGTTGTCTTCTTGACGGAATGGACGGAATGCAGGTATATTTCCATCCGTTTCTGTTTCCACCTGTCTCTCTTCACGGTTAGAGGGTCACGTTAACTGTCCGAAAACCCTAAAATCAAACCCTTAGTCATTTTTTATCAAATGATCTTAGAAAAAAATACATGCCATTTTCCAGTATCACTATTCATGAACGTATTTCAACCATTAATATGAAAAATACCATGGCAACTATTGCTTTGTAGCCAAAGCCTTGGTTCTTCAAGTTCATGCAAACGTGCATATAATAACCACATGCAAATAATAACCCCATGCAAGAACTTTTTGTTCAAGCATGTGACAAGTGCCTTGCATGCACCCAAAAGTTGCATGCATTTGCAATGCAATGTTTCCCAACGTAAATACAAGGCCATGTTTTAAAATCCATTATTTGCAAGACAAACCTTGTAGTCATGCCCAAGTCCAAACTTTTAGGCAAGGAGACCTTGCACATGCCAACCTGCAACATTTGCCCTTACAATGTGTACAACTAAACAATAGGCATAATAAATCTAGGATCTTTTCCTTCTATTTCTTCAAATTTTCATATTTTCATATTTCCATGACCATATCCATGGTCGCCTGAATACCAACAGGCCTTCCAAGTAATATCTAGGTTAGCCATCCATGGTTCTTTTGAGAAACAACAACCCCTAGATGATTCTTTCTTTAATAAAAAAACCCACCCTCCAACCGAGGTTGCGGGGCCATGCAGGCTTAACTTCTTTTAGCGTAGGCTATCTTAAGAATTTAAACCTAAGGATTACAGCAAGGGGTGCAGGACCTTGCTGTAATGCACAGGCCCTGCCTTCCCCATGTAAATAATTTTTGAGCAACACAAAAATCTTTATGTAAAAGAACTTACAATATTGTTTTCAGCATGTCGACCATGTCCAAAAGGTTGTACAGTAGTCCATGCTTTTAAAAAACATGTCCAATTGTGTATCATGAAATCGCAAATGCATGTTTAGACAAATGTCATAGTCTACTGCAATAGTAGCATAGAATCATTGTGATACTTCCACATAGTCCATCTCAATTGGTGTACTATCCTTCCAGGAGGACATTCTATTCTGTGTCCTATATATCGACCAACAAAGGTATTAGTATTTAAGCATCACCTGTCAAATTATTCATCTTAGTCCTGGTTTCTAGTATAACTAGAAAACTGAATTTAAGAAAAAAAACCTTTTAAAATCTGATAACAGACTTTCATCCTTAGTACTCCTTGCAGGAATACCAAGTCTGCAATTTGCAGCCCTAGGACAACTTACAGGCATAGTTACCTAGGCCAAGACTAGATGCAGGAACATTACTTTCATCATTGTATTTCATACGAAAAAATTCACTTACATTCTTTTACAGTGTCAAAGTGAACACAAAATTCAAATAAAACATCTTGAAATTATTTCCTGTTTATAATATTCAGCATACATGACATTTTCAGATTGCCATAATGGCTTAAATTAATCTAGACATTTGTATCCCACTGGATATCAATATTAAATGATTTTCCTTATTCAAAAACCATATGTTCAGCTATAACTTTACTCAGTATCCCATTTGGAAAATGCTTACATTGAAGTTCCGTATTTCGAACCATAAGCTTAAAAGTAATTCACCAAAGCATGGAGCAAGAAACCTGGTTACCTGCAGTAGAACCAGAGGACAGTTAGCCTTAGATAGGGTAAAAGCCTAAGCTACTAACAGGTAAGCAGTAGGTATCTTGGGTTATCCCCTTCACCATGCATAAGGAAACATGAACATGCATATTTTATAGAGAATCTAAATGCTAAGATATTAAGCCTTTTATAGATCTAGTCTGTAGAATCTCCATGGCTGAGCAAGGACCCTGCAACAGCAAATCTTGGATGTCTCTTAGATCTGACTTCCATTTCAGCAAGTAATCCTAGAAAAGAAGCTAAGGTTAACCTCATAGTATCTAGAATTAGTACATCTAGGGCCATACTTCAGAAAATCAGCGTATTAATCATATGATATTAGGACTCTTGTCCATATATCCAATTATCTGGTTGCAGCATATAATCTTGCACATTATATTAGTTCAAGAGCATACAAACATAAAAACTCTTATTGATCTAGTTCTAAAAACTTTCTTAGCTAAGCAAAGAATCTCAGAAGTATTAAATAATGGAAGTCCCTAACTCAAATGGATCCAAGGGCCATGTCAAAAATAAGAGCAAAGGCCAAGGCATTTTCCCAGCATATTATATCACCAACCTAATAATGTGGCTGGAACATATTTCTGCACACAATAAGAGCTTAGTACTAACTAGTAACTTAATGGTCTGCCTGGTTAGATATACTTTTTCTATTGTTCTTTAATATTTTGCATATGCATAACTCTGAAAATGTGCAATGTCCAGCTCATGCACAACAAGTTCATGTACTCATTTACTCATGTAATCTGCAAGTTTTTTGGCATGGTACTTGTTATTAGCAATCTCATATAAGCACACATATACACAAAACATATAGAAAACCTGAATGCTCATATAAGCACACATATACACAAAACATATAGAAAACCTGAATGTTTTGCGCTCCCATGATAACTCCAGCATGTTGCTTTGCTAATGCAGCAGGTGCACCTCCAGCAATGGGATCCGGATTCCCCTTTGTTGCAATTATATTTTGCTCATTGTTCTTGTCTGCTTGAGCAGCTACTCCATCCATGGATTTGCAGTTTTGCCCCACCTTATTGGGGTCTGGATTTTCCAAGTTACCATCATTCCTAGGTTTGCTCCCACATCCTGCAGTAACTGAAGGCCCTTGTGCAGCCTTACAAAATTCAAATAGCTTCTTCCTCTTGGGAGCCTGACTATTCTCAAATTCAAGCCTCTTCCTGGTAGCCATGTTCAGATCCCTTTCTTCCTACCCATGTTCATAAAGAAACTATTATGCAAGGGCGTTCCCCTTGCACAAAGGAGCTTCAAAGCTAATGCATCTGGACGTTTTAATCTCGGGCTCATGCCTATTTATCTGCTGGAATCCCTGTCCTTACTACCGTTCCTTCAGATTGGTAGTGTCCTACGGCCATTTCTTTTCTGCTATTTTCTTTTTTGTAGGAATTAAGAAATTCAACAAATGCCTTACCAGTTGTCTTCTTGACGGAATGGACGGAATGCAGGTATATTTCCATCCGTTTCTGTTTCCACCTGTCTCTCTTCACGGTTAGAGGGTCACGTTAACTGTCCGAAAACCCTAAAATCAAACCCTTAGTCATTTTTTATCAAATGATCTTAGAAAAAAATACATGCCATTTTCCATTCATGAACGTATTTCAACCATTAATATGAAAAATACCATGGCAACTATTGCTTTGTAGCCAAAGCCTTGGTTCTTCAAGTTCATGCAAACGTGCATATAATAACCACATGCAAATAATAACCCCATGCAAGAACTTTTTGTTCAAGCATGTGACAAGTGCCTTGCATGCACCCAAAAGTTGCATGCATTTGCAATGCAATGTTTCCCAACGTAAATACAAGGCCATGTTTTAAAATCCATTATTTGCAAGACAAACCTTGTAGTCATGCCCAAGTCCAAACTTTTAGGCAAGGAGACCTTGCACATGCCAACCTGCAACATTTGCCCTTACAATGTGTACAACTAAACAATAGGCATAATAAATCTAGGATCTTTTCCTTCTATTTCTTCAAATTTTCATATTTTCATATTTCCATGACCATATCCATGGTCGCCTGAATACCAACAGGCCTTCCAAGTAATATCTAGGTTAGCCATCCATGGTTCTTTTGAGAAACAACAACCCCTAGATGATTCTTTCTTTAATAAAAAAAAACAAAAAAAAAAAAAAATTCATAGGGAACAAAGCAAACGCATGTGGAGTGTAAACATCCAGGTGGATTTGAAAGTTCACAGTGAAGATTGGTAAGTACAAAAATAACATTGGTAAAAAAAATTTCAAACCAAGATATACATGCTCTTTTATAGTTGGCATGAATAATTGAGCATGATTAATTGAAGTGGCAAGGGATTCGAAGATGCACCCCACACATGAGAAATAAAAATAGTAATACTCCACGGCCTCTTAAAAAAGGAAAATAGGAAAGTAAATGCAAATACGAAATTGCCTTATCATGTAGCAATGTTGGGCTTGGCATCGTTGGGCTTGGGTGAGATGCCAACATTTTTAACACATCAATTGAAGACTAATGTGCAAGAAATTTGCTGGCCTATTTTTGTTGGCTCTTTTAGTCATGCTTCAATTTGTTAGATAGTAATTTTTGTTTGACATTGTATTTTTCAATAGATGTTCTTTTTTCTCGGATTTGTATTTGTTGCAATGCTCGGAATGTTTTACATTTTCAAGTAGAGACAATAAGAGCATGACTTTAACGTTTAGGTGGACAAAGGATAACATTTCAATACAATACAAATCTACTTTCTTTCCTTTCAGCTTCATATTCCTTATTTTCACTTGGGCAAAGCCTCGAGATGGTCGTGGTTTTGAAGACAGATTCCTTATGAGTCTTCTCTTCACCTTGGGCGTAGAATCCAAACCTTCGTCCAAAATGCCAAAGTACAGGAAAATTGCGCTCACCAAACTGCTACCCTGCATACACAAAAAAGGTGAACCAAAAGCCACTAGAGCTATCCAGGCACACCGGCCTCCAACCAGGCATTAGGGGCTCCATCCTGGCACGAGGGCCTCAACCAGGCATGCCGGCCTCCAACCAGGCGCGAGGGCTTCAACTAGGCATAATGGCCTCAACCAGATACTAGGCCTCCAAAAAGATGATAGTTACTAAATAAGGTCCACATTTAGGAGAAGGGTGGGGGTGGGGCCCAATACTAGGAAGAAGAAGGGAGATGCGAGAGGCGATAAGGGAGAAAGGGATGAGAAGGAATCTGAATAGGAAGCTAGAAGGGAAAAGGACAAAATAACTAAAAGCTAACTACCTCCGTAGTTCTAGAACTTTGCTATTTGGCGAAACGAAGGAAAACACCATTTCTAGAACTACTATGGATAGACATGGACAAGAATCTTCAAAACAGAGAGGAGGAAAAGTAACGTAATCCCTTCAGGAGAGAGGAAATTAGAAGTGTCCACATGAAATCTGAAAGGCCAAAAGTCAAGGACTAGAAATTACATAATCTACCTTAGAAGGCCACATGCTTTTTAGTTCCAAAATCCGAGAGGAGAAAAACCTTCTAAACATGAACATGTAGTTGGCAAAGGATAATGAAAGGGAAGTATTAGGGAAACCAGGAATGTATCTCAATATAACAATATAAATAAAGTTTGTTTTAAGGGGCTTTGTACTCGACCAAATACCCACCTTGAATAGGAAACATAAGCTCTACTTTAGGGCTCCATGCATGCAAGATTAGTTTAGAACAGAGTATGTGGCATATTGTGTATGAGGAGCCATAGAGGCAAATGGAAATTAAATGGAAACTGAGCAAAAATGGCATAACTGAAAGGTTAGAACTAAAAAAGAAATGAATATTTATGCCAACCATATACCAACTAACTTACAAAACCAAGGTTAGCAACTTAACAATATTCAAGAAAAGCTCAAGTATGTGGTGCCTAGAAGCAAGGCCATTAACCAATATCCAGTATAGTCAAGTCATTTGAAAAACCTTGTCAAACATCAAATAATATCCAGACGCGGGCAGACACCTGCATCAAATATAACCACTCCATCTCATAGCAAGACCTTAAAAAATATTTATAAGGTTCCTTGGTTGTATAAAAATCAACTTACATTACAGCTTAGCTTACGTTATCAAACCTCGAAGGACTGGCTGGTCAAAAGAAACTGGCATTTGATTACAAATAAGAAAATGAACACAAGTAGAAACAACAGCAACAGAAAAATATAACTACGAGACACACGAATTTGCGCAGCCCTGTGCGGTGCTCCTTGCCGATCAAATTGCTAAGACCGAGATTAAAAAGCAATAAAAAAGCTCGTACAGAGAAAATTGTGGATGAACATATAGGAGTTCAGAATTAAGTCACAGAAAAAGGAAGTGGAGACCTTAAGAAAGAGGCCTAAGAATAGACAAATTCGACAAAACTGAAGCCCAAATGTCAAGTCCAAATGTTAATTTGAAAATGGGTGACAAAACTGAACTCCAAATGTTAAGTCCAGATGTTAATTTAAAAATGGGTGAAACTACTGTTTGAAGAAGCCAGAAACTGGGGCAAAGACATGCTTAAGACAACATTCATTCACAAATACCTTCTAATAGATTAAAGACTCAGAACAGAACATTGGAAATCTAGTAACAGACTCAGAAATGAAACATTGAACATCCCATTGATAATGCTGGAATCCCTGTCCTTACTACATATCCCTGTCAAGCATAATATTGTTCCATAGTAAGATACATAGTAATTCAACAAGCTTTCCCATTCAAATTGACTTAAGAAATGCATGTAAACAACATTGGATTATACCCACACTGTTTACAAAGGCAGTTAAATCAAAATATAGAATCTACTTCTGCAACTTAGGACATCGACACTGGTTATTCACTTTTGCAACTTAGAACATCTCAATGCATTAAACAGAATCTAGCTCTTTAAAATAGAATTATGCAGAAAGATCAATATATAACCTAGCAGGAATGTAATGTTGTAAATGGAAGCAGGTTTGGTCTTGCACAAGGTACTCCTATTATGCTCAAAGATATGCAAATACATGCCGAGATCAAACAAAAGATGGAGTTTAGTTGGTACATATGACAAAGCTAGCTCAAGAGAGTGCTTGAGACATGAGACTTGGTATAGAAATAGTTCGTTTTAAATTCTAGAGGTTGGTAGTTGATCCCAAAACATAGCACTTACTCAGAGACAGGTTTGCAGGAAGGCCATAACTAAATTCAAACGATTTCAGGGATTTCAAAAAATACAAGGCATGAGTTTGGAGCCAATCTAGATGTATGTACTTCTCGCACCATTCCGCTTTCAGAAGTTCCATTCTTGATGGACAAATTAACGTTAGTAGACAAGCATCTGCCATCAAGCTGTAGATCAGGTTGGCTTGTCCGACAAATTCTCTTTTATTCATTATGTGATGAGATGTGCAACTATTGTTATTGCCTTTGTCACTTTCCTGCACAGTAAGGAGTTATTATCATTGCTTTGGAATGAGCTTTGATGTTGGATACCCACGCTAGCCCTTTTCTTTTTATCCGTCCTTCAAAGACATACCAGTTGGATGTTGGTGCTCGGGTCTCTATTGCTCGCCTCTATGGTTTCGTATTGCCCTAATGGCCTTTTGAAGAGACTGTTGGATTTGGAAAGTTGTGCAAAAGTGGGATGTGTGATTGGTGACCATTTGATTAGCTGCATTTTGTGTCACGCGTCGTGGTTGTTTTTGAGGAGAAGGCCTGTTTCATATTCCACTCTAAGGTCTTGGTCCAAACATTGCTTTCTGGGTGAAGATGCAAGTGCCTTTGGTATACCCATTTATTAAGAAGAGAAGGAGCTACTTTGATAACCTATTGGCTTCCTCTGCCCTCCTACTAGCCCTTGACTCTGCTGCGTCTGTTTAGATGCCCAGATGTGGCTTTCTTTCAGTTGTGCTTTCTCTCTTCTCCTTATCTCTCTTAGTTAGCTTGCTGGTTTTGGGAATTGAACTTATCTTCATATCACGATAAGAAGATAAGTGTAATTCTCAAAACCATTGCCATAGTTAGTTTAGACAGTTACATTTTTTCCTCATCCTTTTATACCCATTTTTTCGCTTTCCTTCTCATCAGCTCATCTGCATCTTCTTTTGCTTTTGCCGTAGACCATCTTTCCCACCCACCTACCCACCCACCCCGTATGACAGTTTGTCTATGTGCTGGATTAGTCCTTTGTACGTACTCCTTGATAAGACCCTTGCTTCCTCATATCCATTACTTTGATTGGATTTCTCTATTATGCAGATTCTTAGTGGAGCTTAGTGGGGCAGCATTAGCTTTGTGGCTAATGAGTGGCTCTTATTGTATTTTAGTGAAGCTTTGTGGCTCGGGCAGCATTAGCTTTGTAGCTAATGTGTAGCTCTCGTGGCATTATGACTTTAAGAAAGCATTGCGGCCCATATTGTGTTGTAGTGGAGCATTGTGGCTCGAGCAGCATTAGCATTGTGGCTAATGTGTGGTTATTTTGTTGTGTGTGCCAGGGTGATTGTGAAATCTTGACATGTGTGCCAGTTCTTGGTTGTGATATTGGAGGCCCTCGTGCCTAGTACAATTGGTTGTGAGATAACTGCCTTTGAGTTAGTAGATGGTTGGAGATATTGTGAGCTCTATGCTTGGCATGTCATTGCGTGTTTGTAGCTCTCATATTAATGTGCAGGTTGATAGTTTGGGAGCTTCTGCCATTTCTTCGTGATTTGTGATTGCAGGCCCTTTTATCAAGCTTTATTGTAGGAGAATAATCGAGCATCATTGCAGACGTCTAGGAGTTTTAGAGAATCTGGTTTTTCAGCTTTATTCAAGCCATCTTATACTCAATTGTGTTTATAGCCTATCATTGAAACCTATTTTTTTAGGTTGTCCGTAGGGGGCAACCCTCTTGTTGAAGGTGAAGTGACGGTTTGAAGGCTTGGATTTGTTCTGAGGGCAATATGCCCCAGAATATTCTATGTAAGCGGATGCGATCGGTTGGATTTTTTTAGGGTTTTTGTGGCGGCCAGTGACAGTTACGGCAACGATTCGCCTGGGATGTGCCTGACGGTAGGGATTGTTCGGGCCTACGACAGTGGCATGAATGCTTTCTTTTCTGTCGTTCCGGGCGATCCATAGCAGCGGAAGCAAAATTGCAGGTACATTTGCAACTGTTTAGCATGTTCATTCCTCAACTCTTGCTATGCTTCAGATTATGAAGGCTTGTAGGTTTCAATGAAGATGCTAAAGTTAAGCTATGTTGTAACAGGTCTGTGGAGTAGGCATGCGGAATCAATGTGATGCTAAAATAGGCTGCGAAGTCAAGGTGGTCACAATTCCTAGTGCGAATTCATCCACTTTCGCTGACAGAACATGTGTCCTGATCCACTTTTCACACCATTCCAAAAGGTCCCACTCGGATATTGGCCTTCATTTGCTCCAGGAGAATGAGAGTAATCTTTTACTAAGAGAAGAATTGCTCTCTGGCCTATAATTGTGCTGGAAGCTTTGGACATTATTCTAGTTCTTTATTCCGTCTTTTCATTTTAACGAGTGCCATGCCATTTGTTCTCAGGGCTTTGCTTCCGTGCGTGGATGAGTGTGGAATGTCAGTCATGGAACTACTGTTGTTCCAGCTCTCAATCTCACACTCCTACCATTTGCTTGTTTCAGATTGGATAAGTTAGCGTCTTCAGCTCCAGAGATCACACGAAATGCCTAGGATTTGGAAAGGGTATCGATTGGAACTTGCTCTAATCTTCCTGTAAGAGGAGAACTGAGTCCCAGGTGCTGTATTTTCTGGGCAAGTGTTCACGAGAAATAGTAATATTCTGACTGAGGGATTTTCCTTTCATAAGGGAAGTCATCAGGATCACAAGGATCTGAGGTTTAAAGGTTCCTCTTCAACACAACTTCAAGATAAGCGTGATGAGGGCCATATGTCTACTGGATTTGATAGAGGAATGCAGGAAGAGGGAATTGTTAAACAAACTCAACTCATCTTGTAGGTTCCATGGGACAAGAATTTATCAAAACGGTATCTTTGATCTAAGAATACAAATGTCATTATCTGCTGAGTTACAACATTGTTTTCACTATCATAGAATCAAACACATGGAGCTAAGAAGTAGATTTTTGTCTAGTCTAACGTAGAAAAGGAAAACAATGCACGCACATATGCAATTACAACCATACCTTGTTTCTTACAGTGTCAAGCACTACAACCTGTTGGGTTTCCTCTTTTATGATGTGCAAACAAGAAGACACACAATAAAGGAATGGAGAGACAATGAAGAGAATATGGTTAAAATTATCAACATATGCAGATCCAATTTCTACTCTGCTAGGTTCAGAGCCACTTGGAACATGCCTTAACTGGGATGAATGATTACTTTACTCCTTTGTTTTGACACATGACGTGTTTTTAAAGCTTTGGATTCATCCATTAGAAATACTCAATACTACTTTGCATTTTTCACCATTTTTTGCTACACGCTGGACTCCCGTCCTTTATTAAGCAAAGTGGTGTTGTTTCTTTCAAATGGCGAAGTTTTTCATCTCCTTTTAATTTTAGATCATCTTTTGGTGTTCTTGCTAAGGCCGCTGAGGATCAGTAGTCATCTCTGCCATTTTGATAATACAACAGAAGCGTCCTTTGAGATCCAAGCTAGAAGCTATAAACCCATTGTAGAAGCCCAACAGTGACACTTCTTCCCTCATCTTTCATTGTCACATTTAGTTGGAGGGAGCTAGTTGTGTGTGCAGTCCAAAGTTCTCTTTTCTTTCTTTCCATTAAAATGTGAATAATACATTAATGACATAATTCGGATTGGCAATACGAAGCAAATAACAACGGTAAAAGTTCAAAACTAATTGCTTAATACAGAGCATGCATATGTTTCTTTATTCTCAAGTTGTTTGGGCTATTTTTCTGGCTTGGGGCCTTTATTGTCATAACTGAAGAAGGTGTTCATCTATTTTTCTGAAGTGGAACATTTGAAAGCGGGTGTAGCTCAAACAAAGTGCTTTCACAATTTCAATAACTGAACCTCATATTCGATTATGACCAGGCACCGAAAGCACAAGTAGTTTGAGAGTCCAAATTCCTTCTATGCACAATAGTATATCAATAGTTTAGAATGCCTTAATGTTGGTCAGGTTTTTGGGCGGTGGTGTTGGTACAAGCACATTTTGGGAACCTTTGTTCATGGGATGGTTTACCATTCTTCCAGCATTCAAAATGTATCTAGGAAACTTCCATCCAGAATTGGGTTCTTCTCTGGTTCATCTGAATACGAGTGACTAAAGGTATGGAAAGAGGGAGCTTAAATCATGGCTTACTGACAACCCACCTGAATAAGCTTCTTTAATAAAAGGGTTATAGAAAGAATCAGGGAAGGTACACGAAAGATTGCCCCAAGAAGGAAGATTGCTTAGCAATTCGGCTCTGGAATTATAACTTCCACCTAATTCTCTTTGATGCACATATGCTAATCAACCCTCCTCTGACAGGACTGCACTTTCTCTACTGTGTCAACCAAGCAACACTGCACAATTTTTGAGACTTTGCTATTGAGAGTGTAAAAAATTTCAAAATTGATTGGCTTCGCAATTATTCTTCTTTGTCCCTTCCTAAAATTCAAATGATTGAATGGTCATGTATTGACTATAGCCATTTAATACTTATGCTGCTCCTTTGGCCGAAGGCTAAAGTCCACATAAGACTCACCTTATGGAATTAGAAGTTCCAAAATTGCGCATGCATCAATGGCTCCTCCAAAGGGCAACCCATTGATGCGTTAGCATCTTGTTTTTTCTTCCTAAATCTCTTGTCTATTTTTTCCTCCACGACACGGGAATCTAAAGCATCTAGGAAATCAAATCTTTTCAAAAAGAGTAAGAGTTGATAATACAATTATTTGATATGCTTATGGGAGGGTGAAAGTTTGTAGAGATTGATCCCACCCGTCTATTTTTTCAGGTGGCACGAATGGCCCTTGGATTTAGTGGGGGGCATGCATGGGGCATGCACCCATCTCTAGAACGTTGATTGGGCATGTGAGAAATCTTGGCCCTTGATCTGTGTAGGGAAGGTGCAAGGAATTTGGTATCGCCAATCTTAGCCGTTAGATTAAAGGGGAGAAGAAATCCTTGCCATTAAATATTTATTATATTGCAATTTTTTAATTTAAAGAAGGTGAGGTGGCACCCTTATTTAATAAAAAGATAGTGAGGTGATGAGTGCACTTTCTAGGAAGCTTCCTTTTCAGGAATCTAAGGGAATCTTCATAAAAATATTTGAGAATCTAGGGGAACGTTGGTGGAATCTTGGAGAATCTAGGAATCTTTGTAGGAACTAGAGAATGTACGAGAATCTACGTAGAATCTCGAGGACTCTAGAGGAATCTTGGGATAACCTTCAAAATCTAAGTAGGAATCTGGGGGAATCTTCATAGAATCTTGGAGAATACATGGAAATCTCGATGGAATCTTAAAGAATCTAAGGGAATCTTGAGAGAATCTTGGAGAATCTAAAGGAGTCTATGTAGAATCTAATGCAATCTAAGAGATCTTGGGGAACCTATGGGAATCTCAAGAGAATCTCTTGAAACCTTCATAAAATCTTTGACAATTTAGGGGAATCTTGATGGAATCTTAGAGGTGGGGTGGGTGTCCTCGTTTTTTTTCGGTCGCTTGTAGACATGAAAATCCGGTAAAAAAGCGAAATTTGGGATCAGAAATTTGAAAATCCGGTTTAGGGAAATGGTTTAGGTTAAGGCTCCACTTATACGTCTTTTTCATCAGCTAAAGGGATGTAATAATATTTTTTGTAGGGCTGGGATGCCGCCTCCTTCCTTCATTTCTGCTTGCGTTTAAAATGCAGTAGCATTCATCTTTGCTTTTAGAGCTTGCCCACATAGCAGGCTTGGGTAGAGTTTCAGGTAAAAAATTTTGTACTCTTCTCCGTTCAGTCTGAAGAAGGCATTGAACCAAATAGCATGCTGGAGCTTCAGATTCAACATTCAGGTAGATTATTCGTTTCATTCAGGGTTGATTCTTGCGGTAACTTTCTTTGCCATTCATTTGCATTTGTGCTTTCTATCTGCAGGCACTGAAATAGGAGAGTCGCTCAAATAGTAGGAGTGCATAAGGCACTGCTTCTTGCTTGAACCAAAGCAAGTTTGGCCTCCATCACTCAAGGCATCGCTTGGAGCAGAGCAGTTATTGGAACCCATCAATCTGGTCATTGTGGTTGCATCAGTCTGCTCAGGCTCTTGATACAACTACTATTGCCTTGATTTTTCAATCCTTTAGAGTAAAGTTTCGTTATTTCAAAGTGCAACAAATCTGATGGATATATACATGTCTCAGAAAAAACGTGCAAGGATGTATATGAATTTACAAAATGCCCAAATTGCTACGATCTATTTAGATTGTCAGTTCTTCGTTTAATCCCTATTTAAGATGTGCTGGCTATTTCTGCATATTGGCTCTGTACCTTGCAAGCAAGCTTTTTCTTACCTTCTGTTTTACTTCTGCAGAGAAAAACAGTGGCTTAGCCACTGCTGCCAACTTCCTTAAGCAGATATAGTGCTCCAGAATCTTGGATAGAAGATATAAGTCTCTAGCACAGAAGTGGAAATGGATGGATCAGGATATGAAATGCCAAGGTATATTGCATAATTAATCCAATTTCAACTACAACAATATTTTTTCACTTCCAATCAACGATATCAGAAGAAGCCTAGGACTGACCTCTGAAGTTGAGCAAGGTCTGGAGTTCTGAAAGTAAGCATTGTGATGCATTATTGATGTGGCAACCTTTGTTTGCAGGTGTGACAGGAGATGATGGAATTCTAGAGTTCAACATCTATGGGAAAGACATATACCTATGTGCATATACATTGTGAGACCTAATCTTCGTTTATGCTAAAGATCTAGCATCGTGCTCTATGCTTAAAACTTTGTTATATATAATGAGAAATTGTTTTTTCTTCTTCATATGCAAGAGGATCAAAAGCTTTGATTAATTCTGAAGTTTGTTTAGATCAGGGTATATTTGGACCCGCGGTTAAGTTAAGTTAAATTACGATTTTTAACAGAATTTACATTCGCACTACTAGTTAAGTTAGTAGATAGTTAAGAAATTTAGTTAAGAATCTAGTTAATATTTTTAACCAAAAACATTAACTAAACTTGTCTTCACATCTTGTTCGGTTCAAGTAGCAAAATTAACTAAAAGTTAACTAAATTAGAAATTAGCACTAAAAGTTAAATCACCCCATAGAGGTCACTTTAAGTTTAGTTAATTGTGCTTATAATTTTTTATGTCTTTGGCTAACTTAACTAGACATGTTCGAAAGCATTTAGTTAATTAGTTAAGTTATTTTTTTAACCAAAGTTTTTAACTAAATGAGTGCGAAATGATATTCCATTAAGTTAGCCTAACCTATTTTTTAACTAGCTTTGGTGTAAAAGCAATCATCCAGTTAGTGTTAACTTAACTTAGCGGCAAAAGTTAACTTAACTAAACTTAACCATGGGTGCGAATAAACCCTCAGTGTCACAGATTTTCAGATGCTTCTTCCTTGACTATCTCCTTAACACTAAAGAAAATTCAGACACGTTTTACATAACATGAATTAAGTTGTAAATTAGTAAGTTAATTGCTTCTCTAAGCACGTCTACATTTTTTCTATATGACTGATGTAACATTATCTAGAAGCATACAATCATCCAAAAGTGTTTTTCTACGAGAAATTGCCAGTACAATAAAATTGGAAGATATCAAAGTCTTTTTTGGGACTAGCAATTCTCAAACATCTTTTTAAAAAGAAAGTTGGAAAGAAAGTATTAATCAATTTGTGAAGTATCTTAGTGACGTAGCATCTTTATACACTGTTCCAAATCCTTCAATGCCAATCAGTATGCCAAAATTTGTAGCGATCTTGCTAATTTGGAAATCTGAAAATTTTGATCGGCTTCGTTATGGTAACTTATTCCAACTGCTCTTCTAGACTGTTAGATGCGTTAATGTTCAAACTTAAACAACAGACACAATGTAATTAAAATTGCAACTGGCTGATGCATTCATGACTGGCTACAAACTTAGGCATATTTGTCTTTAGAACAATATTTATAAGAAATAACCAGGGCCTATGCATGATGTGCATTATATGTATAGCATTTAGAACTATGTAATTGTCTTGGCAGTCTCCGTGTATGTGTAAAGAAAATCTCATCATTTTCTAGTCTTGCTCTACTATTTGATAGAATTTGATACAAAAGAAAAGTCATTTTCATGTTTAACCTATTCTTCTTCTTGAGAGGAAGTAACTACAATCAGAATTGTTCCATTATTGATGTCCTCCAGATTATTCTAATATTTAATTGAATGCCTTTCTCCATTTTGTGGCACCTAATAAGGCATTCACATAGTAAAGGAGTTCCAAGGAGGAGGCTTGGTCTTAAAATCTAGAACCCTTCTTTCTTATTTTGCAATTGCCAGCAAAACACTTCTTCTATCAACTAACAAATCATAATTCGAACCATGCTTAAAGCATGCTGATAGACCAAGGGACATACGGGTTTGCACTAAGAATTGGACATCAAAGGATTTGGCATGATCTCATCATGTTTGATGCTCTCTCGGCAAATCACATGAACAATAACATCAAATAATAACCCATCAATCTCCATATATCTTGAGAGCAATACATCTTGATACATGCAGCGTCATCCATATATTCCTCAAATGTATCCTTCCCTGTCGGCTATAAATCACATCTACAAATCATCATGGGGATTCAAAATGCACCTTTCATATTTCCAAACACAATTCTGCTCAGTCGTATCAAGCAGCATCACTCTAATCAAATTGAACATCGAAGAATCAGAACTGAAAGAAGAGTGTGGAAGAAAAAAGGACTTTGGGTCCTTTCTTAATTTCCCAGACTGCTTATGCAAAAATTTATAGATCCAATGGCTTAGGTTCAATTGATTTAGGTGGAAGTTCACGTGAAGCCTTACAATCATTTCATCCTAGCCATCCATCTTAGGAATATTCCAGCGGATATGCCATATCTTAAAGCCTGACCGTAGAAGGGAAAAGAAGATGGGGTCAAACTAGATTTTCCAAACCTTAAAATTTTAGGTGCATATGGCAGAGGGGTCAATGATGCAGTCAATGCAAATGAAATCAGAATGGAAAATGTGCGAAATATACAATCTGCCCTTTCCCATTCAGATATATAACATCGAGCTTGCAACAATACACTAGTAGCACAAGACATGAACTAAGCTGTTTTAAATAACTTGCCAACAATGAAGTGGCTTTCAAATATAGTTGGAAGCCATAAAAGACGACATGAAATAAGGTGCTTGCAGAAGTCATGCTTTCCAGAAAGCTATCCACGCCACCCAAGAGCCTGCAAACATATGCAACCACATGCCAAAACCCATAAACAGAATACAACGGGCTTCAGATGCATGAAACTTGCCTATAAAGGACCTCGCTCTGCCATAGATGAAACTGACCTATTACAAACAGCAATTAAGACTGTCACATTAGCAAATAAGATTGCAAAAGGAAAGAAGATGAATCAGGGGGATTTGGACCACACTGAAATATATCGGTCCCAATATGCTTCACCTAGTATAATGCAATGACACAGGGTAAGAGCATGTTAGGGTCTACATGTTTTGGAAACTACCTGGAAAATACTCTGGGTCAAAGATGATGATATATTTGAGTTCTTAACATCTTCTTGACATCACAAAGTACCTTACAACATGTATGTACTACTACTCTTGAACATAACACAATTTCTTATAGTCAATCTTGTAGTCTAGGTACTTTAAAATACAATTATGTACTTGCACAGAAGTACACAGAAAAGTACCTTTTTGGTAATTTTTTATGTAGGCCCTAGCATGCTTTCACCCCACAAAGGGCCCTACATCATGGCAGGGGGCTAATTCTATGCATATAATCTATCAACATATAAAAATGCAAGTTCTTTTTCATTATCATGCTTTTCTACTCCCCCCTCCCCCCTTTTTTTTAGTTTCTGCAGTGTCAAAATTTATGTTAAATACACACAATGCATATGCATCTATAAAGAACCAGAAAGAAGATCAGTTATTTTCAATGTTCAGAACCATAAAACATAATCAATTCGGCATAATGTTACAATTCAAATGTCTCAATGCATGGAGGAGAGATGCCCGTGCCAAGTTCATATGTGACACGAGAGCCTGCCTTTCCCTTGTCCATATTACCATCTCATCCCACTCCATCACACCTATTCTTTCGTCTAACTCATGGAATAGATGCCCTAGCTGCACTCTAAGCAAATGCATAGAGGTTGCAACAGTTTTTGCAAGGATATTGATATTGACAACACTAGTAAGAAGCTCTGAAGCAATGTGAGAGCGTTCTACTTTATTAGATGCAACAGGTGCATGTGGCAGGCCATTGGATATTAGGCTTGTGACTGAAGGGGCTTCCCATATGGCAGGTAGGGCAGGCTCAAAAGGGTCTTTCAGGAGGGCTCAATGATACCAAAAACTCTTGTGGACCATTTTCCACAATGGGATCAGGAGACATTAGCATAGGCATAGTCCTGCAATAACAACACTTCTTCCACATTAGAATCTTCTAAGCAAAGAACCCAAAACAACAAAAGAATAGAAGCTACGTTAACATGTCATCATCCAATAGCCATGGTATAATTTGTACAATCAAGAGATATGAAGTTGGGCTACCAAGATGTTCCCTCCATCTCAGGTCTATACTCCTCCTCATGAATGTCCACGGAGCCCTCATCCCCATCTCCCAGACTACATGTGTCATCATAATACTCCTCCTCGCCTTTCCAGTTCACTCACCATGCTTTTGCACCCGTTCCAAGCTCTCTCAAGCACTAGCACTAATGCCAGGCCTCCCTACTTCAGAACCATACAGTAAAACAGGTTCTACCAAAGCCCGAAATAAGTGGTCTTTCCATGACCAATCATGAATCTCTATGCAAAAATAATTGTTTTGCATTGCATAGAGTGCTCTCCGGTCAGTAGTCACATGCTTGGTAATACACTGTTCCCAAAGTGTGTTCTTACATTGATTAAACTATCAAGGGCTTGGTCTTTTGGAGATTAACAGACATGCCTATATTTTCACAAAAACTATACAAAGCATGTAAATGTTATTGCATACTAGGAGGGTATATGCCATAAGTAAAACATTATAAGTTGCCTGATGGTATAGTGTGCTAAATGTGGGCCTTCGCCACCATGGTGATCAAGCCATTCTTCCAATTGATCAATGTACAAGCCAAAGAGTGTAGGAGATAGAGAAGAACAGCAACAAAGCTAGGCAGAGTGGTTGCAGACGAGGGTCATGAAAGACTACTTGCTCTGCCTCAACACAAGACTACTCAGACTTTAACAGTGGTACTAATTTGGAACCCAGAGAAAATAGCCACATAAACTCCATGCCATAGGCGGGCTCTAAGTCATCATCTCCTCGCGCCACTTCTCGACTGCCACAGGACTCGACCACGAATACGGAAAAAACACAATAACCTCGACCGACCAATCAAGGAGCAAAATACTGATATTAGCATTACTTGAAGTACGCTTATGAATATCCCATAAACCTTTAAAAACCATATGTAATAACTTATCCGCTCCACAATTACGAAAGATAATTGCAGCAAATGTTGTAGGGGGTTAGATAGACGTGCTAAAAATATAGCAATAAAATGAGTGCATTATTTATTTGGAAAAAATTACAAAAATACCCCTAAAAATGGAGTGTTTGGTTAAAATGGGAATAACTTCTTTGTGACTGATCAAACATGAAAGTGGCCTTCACAAAACATATAGATGACAGTGGGATCTGTCTAAGGCAATAGAATCATCTAAAACGGAGTTGGAATTTTCAAGTTATTGTGCTTTAAATAGAGTTTAAAAAAATAACTCAAAAGAGCATAACTTCGAGCTCCGCTTCTCAAATCCGAGGAAGAATACGAGGTAAAGCTTTTCCTAAATTTCCCCTGTTTCTTTGAACTTTGTACTTGCCCTGTGTTGCATTGTCTTGACACATTTTGGTTTTGCAGGCGGAAAAGAAAGAGGAGCAATTTGTTAAAGCGGCAGGAAGCGAAGCTCACCATCGGATTGAAGAGCTAATCAAGGATGTCGTCGGTCATAAGAAGAGCACAGATGAAGCTTTTGCCGAGCTTGCCGCTCCAGAATTTGATCCGGGGTCGAGAATGCTGAAAAAGATGCCGCAGAAAGGGCAATCCAGCAGCTTGAGATGGAAGTAGAGAACAAAATATTGATTTCTGCTTCAGAAACAGAATCAGAAAAAGAAACAGAAATAGGGAAGGAAGACAAAATGGAGAAAGAAGAGAAGGCACCGGATCTAGTACTGTGAAAATTAATATTCCAGATTTTGAAGCCATCCATTCAGCCATTTGATTCTTGAAGCCCGCCAAGAATCCAATAAGTAATTCCATGCATAGAATGGTCAATCTTGACCATGTATTCAAATTGAAGTGTGATCAATTTGGTTTTTCGACTGGTCTCAAGGCTTGATGCCCGCCATAAATGCCATAAATGCACCATGTCATATGCTCATAATTAGATGCCCGCCATAAATGCCATGAATGTAACGTGTCATGCGATGGTAATTTTTAAGAAAGAAATTCGATGAGAACAAAAATTGGATACTGCATTACAATAGGAAGGATGAGCAAACACGTAGATTGCGAGGCAAACTTGTTCATATGGAAGATAAACTCCCCACCTAGACAAGCTGCGAAAAGCAAACTTATCCACAAAGTTGCATTACACATCACAATAAAATGGCTTATACAACTTTAGCAAGGCAAATTTGTTCACAAGGTTGCATCATCCTCTAGACAAGCCGCAAACTTATCCACAAGATTGCATCATAGCTTTTGTTATGCCCATGAAATCATAGTGTACATGATGACTTAGTTTTACAAGTACTTAGTTTTATGCATGGTACTTCTTTCTACCAGAAGCTAATTCTTGCACCTATGGGGGCTTTGCTAAGCGGAAGAGGAGGTATGGGCTGAAGCCCCAACCCTTCACAAGCAAGGTGATATATTTAAAAAACTAGTTTAACAAAGAAAAGAGCCATTCATTACTAACTATCCCACCAACCATGCCTTCAAAAAAAAAAAAAAAAAAAAAAAAAAAAAAAAAAAAAAACTATGCAAAGTAGGTTTTACTAGGCTAGTTGTCATTAATTTTAGTTCCTATATATTCCCTTTCTCTTTTTGTTTGGACTATGTCGTGAGCTGCAATGGGGACGCCGGCCTTTCCTGATCTAGGTCGCCATTGTTCTGTTTCCGACTGTCGTCTCATCGATTTTTTGCCATTTTCCTGCGATGGCTGCCAAAAGGTATTTCCGCAGTTGCTCTTTACCAGATCTCCCTTCAATCATTTATAAATTGTCTGTCTGCATGCCAAATTGCATATACACATATAATCGCTTAGAACGGTAATAATATAGATACCTAACTTGTTAGCAGAGCTGGGAAATCAATGCATCTTATCAGCTATTTCTGCAATGGCCTATCTCCTCACGAAAGCTTGTATTTAGGTTTTCAGAAAAAATTTCAATATACGGTTTAATGTGGTTTTAAAGGAAAATCCAAATTGATGTTAATATGTCTGCTCCTGAGATAATGTATCCATAACTTGGTCTACCTTATGTTGCAAAGACTACTATAGGCCTAGTTCAACCATGTGACTACTGCTCTTAGGTTTAAATAGATCTCTTCTCCTGTTCTAAGCAAAGCAAATGTACAATGCTAATTGCACAGTTAATATATGCAGGATGTTGGAAGAATGAAAGAACATCATAAAAGCTATTAGTAACGTTTCGATCATATCGTATAAATTCACAGTAACTACATAGCATGTATGCAATTTAAACAGCACTTCATCTCATGCTGCTGTGATTTAGGTCATCCCCTTGTGCACGAACTAGTTCATTTCGTAATTAGTACATGAAGAAATGCTATAGTAAAGTTCTGACAGAGCTAAAGTTCTCATTCGTTCTATGATACTCTGAGTACTAAAGAGGGAAAATTTTAATATGGTGGAACCATCCAACATCAACGATGTCTTCTTCCACTCTTCTTTGTATGGCTTTCAATAAAGTCCTCTTCTTTGTCTAAAAGTCATCATTTCTGACTGCAGGTGTTCTGCTTAGAACATCACAAGTATGATAAACACCAATGCCCTTCTGGGTTGAAGGATGTGACTGTCTTAGTATGCCCCTTATGTGCAAAAGCAGTGCGCATAGTGCCGAATGAAGACCCCAACATCACATGGGAACGCCATGCACAGACAGATTGTGATTCAAGAAATTATGAGAAAGCTACTAAGAAAACAAGGTGCCCAGTTCCTGTGTGCAAAGAGGTGCTCACCTTCTCAAATAAGGTGCTATGCAAAACTTGCAAGGTGGAGGTTTGCTTGAAGCACAGATTTGGCAGTGATCACAATTGTGATGCTCTTAAAAGTTCACGCGCTAGTAATTTATCTTTCAAAGGCATCATGAGAAAATTTGGTCCTGTATCCAATGAAGCCAAAGCAAATCAAAACCCTTCTCAGAAGGAGAAAAGTGGCGCTCAGGCATGGCGAGCCAGCCTTCTAACAGCAGTCTCGTCAGTCAAGAGCAGTGCAGATGCTGGGATGTCAAAACTTGCAACTGCAAAAAATGACATGGTTAACGCTTTTAAGGCTAGCACATCTAAAGACCAAGCAAATACGCCAACTAATAGTGCTGAATGGTGCCCTCGGTGTGGAATGCAATTTACCACGGTAGAGAAATTAATACATCATGTCGACGCAGTGCATTGCAAGAAGTAAGGGACCTAGTAGTAAAACGAATTTGTGTTTTAAGCAATTACATGCTGATTTCCCATGAAGTGCTGATTTCCCATTAAGTACAGTAAGAAAGGAAAAGTTGTGTAAATAGATATTGTTTGTGGCCCATTGCCCAAATGTTATTACCCTTAAGTTTTCAATTATATGATAGAAAGAGGTATACATATAAAATTCATTCTTTATTCTTTAATTTTCCATTTTTGTTTGTCGTCCGCTAGAATTTTTTTGCGCCGCAATATAAGGCAGCTTGACACGCCATGTGTCGTCGAGAAGAAAATCTGCAGGGCAATAACGGATTGGCATAGCGGATATCGCCACAACAAGCTTTCTTCGAGCTTTAGGCGAGGTTTAATTTTTTTTAGGGGTTTGCTAAAAATGAGACACACAATTTAAACTTGCTTTTCCACTTAATGGTAGTCCTAAAATATGACACCACTAAAGTACTACCGGAAAACTATAAAAAGTAAAGACACTTCTTTTTTTATTATATTACGGGGGAAAATCCCCCGGAATAAAATAAGACTCCGTACCCAAACCTATTCCAAACCTAAAAAATAGTGGAAAATTGATTTCCTTTTAGGACAATAGATGATCAAATATCATTATGTGACTTTTAGAAATACGGAATCGTGACTATCGTGGAAAAAGGGCCTTATGTTGAAGAATAGTGATCTAGATCCTAATCACGGATCACTGACATGGATGCCAGCAGAGCAATCCTTACGAAACGCCATTAGAATGCATGTTTAGTTTTGTGTCTGTTCATCCATCTATATAATGTAAATCGCGGCTGCGGTTTTTCCAGCCACTCAGATCAATTCATCTCCTTCATTTCTGTAATTTATCACCTTAAGTTTGTGAGTTGTGGCTATGACTGTAATGAGTGTTCTATTATATCGAATAGTTTGCGAGGTGTAGCTATGGCGGCAAGAAATGCTCTATTTTCGACCTTCCTTTCTGGACTTAATAGATGCGGCCTCACAAACGAGGCCACAAAATCTCTATCTCTATTTTTGTACCAGTCAAAGCTCTTTAAGGAAAATCCATGTCATTGCGTGGAGCTCGAAGCCTGTCCTAGTGAAATAGAATAGAATTTGTGGAGCTATTTTGCAGAAAAAAGAGCGTTTAATATTCTAGCTATGGCGGAAGAAGGAAGGTTTAGCTATACTACAGGTTTCTACATTTTTTCAGCTATACACCAAATTATCCCAGCATCTGTGCCTTGCTTTTATTGGACAATTTTGTCTTTAGTGTTCATTACAGAAAGATGATTGATACCCACATAGATTTGCTGATAATATTTTCCTTTCAGCTCCGGGCTGTGAGTTAGACATTTATCTATTCTTTTCTTGAGATGGAGACTACTATTATGCCAAATCTGGTTTATAACCAACATGAACACGGTTGTTCCTGCTTGCTAGCTTTATTCAATGCATCCATTTTCATGCACTCTGTATTAGCACAGACATGGACAAATGCAAATGTTGTTCGAGAATTTGAAGCATAGGTCGATCTTTAAGCTGGATTTGTTATGCACCTGCTTTTTTAGACTTCCAATCTGCACCGCTGACAATTGCTCCTCTGAATCTAAGATGTTGTTGAAAACTTCTTTATTGTGTGTTGAATAGGTTTATATTGGAACATATATATAGAACATGGTTTTGTTTTATAGATGGACTCTACAGAGCAAGCAACAGGAAACCCCACCTCTATCAAATGGACTTCAAGTTTTCTTTGCTAGTACAATTTGCCATCAGAATTTGGACATCATCTCCTTCTGCCTAGTCGAGCTGGGATCGTTGTTTTGTAACTTATATTTGAATTTAGTTTGAGTTTATGAAAGTTCTTTTGTAGAAGAGAGTAAGTTTAGAGATAACGAAGGCCCATTATACTATTTTTTTTTCCTCCTATTATCTAAAAACATCATTCATCACAATATAGCCCTTTTCTTGTGAAGCAAGGAAAAATATTTGGACACAAAACCACATTTCTCATTTTGCTTTGTTTGATAGAGAACTAGTGACTATAACCAAAATACCTTTGACAACTTGAACTCCGCCTTGTAGTCACTATAATCCAATGGCATAATATGGATTTCTTATAAATATCTTGTTAGGAATCCACGTTCCAAATCAAAAATTAGGTATGAACTACAAACTGAGCTACAAACTAGAAGATAAATTTACAAATTAAAATGCGTACTACAAAAGAAAGATGCATAGAACAAATTGAAATTCATCCTTCTTATATAAGGCAGTGTCCGATTTCTGTTTTCGCTTATTTTCTTCCTTGAAAATTATTAAAACATGACACGTGTGCACTCATTGATTGCAGGGCATTTATGACGGCCATTAATAAACTCGAATATTTCGTGAGTCGTGACGTTAGGTGACGTTGACGTTGGATTTGATGCTGACCCAACTGAATTATCAGAGACGGCTTGCTAAAATTGCTCTTATGTTAAAGCAGGCTTGCCCTATTAGGCAAAATTAGCACTTGAACAGCCTGCTGGAGTTGATGTTCGAGGTCACGGATCTGATTATCCTTCTCGAGCAGGAGACGTGATTGATCACGGACCCGTTTGTGAGGAAGCGTGCCTTGTGAAGAGGATTGCCCAGGAGTATGCAGTCGCAGCGTGGCAATCTCTGTGTCATCAATTAATTTTTGCTTCTGGGCTTCTGTAAGCTGAGTTTGAAGAGATGTGACCTGATTTTGCGGCGTGGTCAATTGATCCTGGAGAGAGGGGAGCTGCTCGTTGCACTCCTTGAGCTCTTGAAGTTGAGTGTTGTAATTTTGAGAGAGCTCAGTGTACATGGTGTTAAGATCAGCAATGGCTTTATCCTTGTCGCCAAGGAGTTTATCCTTATCGCCAAGGAGTTGATCCTTTTCTTTGATCTGCGCCAGCAATTCCTGAATGTGCGTCTGCAACTCAGCCTGTTGATCCTTGTCTGGTCTTGCGCAGTCTTGAGAGATTCACGGGCCTGTAAAAGAGCCTCGTGCTTCTGTTGAAGTTTTTCTTCCAGAGATTGAACTTGTGTGGTGGCATCTTGGAGATCCCTGTGAACTGCTTCCGTGGCCTCCATGTAGGCTTGAACGCCATTCATGAAAGTTTCTTGCGAGTCCTGAAGTTTGAGGACAACTGCTTGGACATCTTGCTGGTATTGATACAAGACTTGGCGAGAAGGTGGAGGTGCAGGGCCCTGTTGGTGATGGGTCTGTGACGTCTGAGAATTTTGATGAGAAGTGTTAGGCATGGATTCCGTGGAGGAAGAAGAGACAGTAATAGGCTTGGCGTTGTTTTGAACATGACCAGGAGAAAGAGGGCGTGAAGTTTCAGCCTGCTGGTTGTGAGGAAGGGAATGAAAGGATTGATGAGTGGATGTACGAGAAGTGGAAGGGGATCCTGGGCGGGTGACAGGTATATAATGACGGATGATGGCCTGGAGGTGAGCACCCACAGCAGTGTCTAAGCCAGAAGAAGGTGCGGCACGGATGCGATCAATTTCATGGAGAAGTCGGAGGAACAAAAGTTGTGGCCAATCAATAGGATGAGTGGAATAGACGGCCATAATGACAATGTTATAAAACGGTTTATTGATATGGGTATTCTTGATGGAATATCCATAGAATTTTTGCCACAGAAACTTTACAAAAGTATCGTGGGTCTTGGCAATGTTTGTGAGTCGATGCATGTTGGCTTGATAAGGAGCTGCGCCATACTGAGTGACATCCTGGTCCTGTAAGGCAGCCCAAGATAAAGAAGGTCTTGCAAGAGAAAGCAGAACCGGAGTAAGCAAATGGTGGTGCCATCGACCGTGGTGGCGTATCCTTCCGGGTTGTTGATCATATGAGCGACAAACTGCTTCAGTTGCTCCGGATTTGGTGCAGGGAGTTCCTGTGTGGAGAATGCATAAAGCCCATGGCGTTCCGCCACAGCTCGACTCGGACCTGCTAGGGCTTCGCGAAAGGTGGGTGTTGAGAAGGTCACTGACTCAAAAAGAGCCGGATCTCGTGGAGCAGAAGCTTGAAGTTGAGGGAATTTGGGCGGAGCAGCCATGGCGAAGAGCGTCGGAAGGGAACTGGAAGAACTGTCTTGAGAAGCCGGAGGGCGGAGAGCAGAAGACGAAAACGAAGATAGTCGAAAAGGTTTTAGGACGCACAAGTGTTTGCGAAGGGGCGTGATGAGAATGAAACAGCAACCGTTGATGGTGCCAGGTGGCGATAGATGCGAAGGAGTCGCTTGAGAGGCAAAAATGTGGCTAAGTCCCCAAGCAGTTAAGGGAGAAGTGATGAACGGTGGAGATGTGACGTGAATGAACGAACGGAGGTGACAGCTGGCGAAGGTACAAACATTAATGTCCGACGGGCATGGAAGGAAGGAATGTTTTTTAATGCTGGCAACTCGAAGTGGGATATTATAAAAAACCATGGCTAGATATGCGGCGGGAGAAAAGATTCTGGATTTAGAAAGAGCCTTGCATTGCAACCACGTTGGCGATTGGCTGATTGGTCCACGTCGACAGGGTGCCAGTCGGTTTGGCTATATAAGACGAGCAGTGGTGGAAGCTGAGACACCAGTTCGCGATCAGAAGCATGGCCGCTGTGAACGAAAACTGCACGATGCCGACGAACTGCCAGGAGTGGATCACCTGCAAGATGAATGATCTTGACCTCTGGAAATGCCATAACCGCGACATTCCTATGGACGGGTGGTGCAGTGGGATGGCTGAGCATCCCGACCCGCTGACGAATGCCATGGAGGTGGTGTTGCATCTGCGCTGGGATCCTAAGCAAAACTACTACCACATCCTCCGCATAACCTCTGCTCCCAACCCGGAGTAGAGGGTTTTTAAACTTAGGATTTTGTAAATAGGGCGCTGCCCATTTTGTAAATAGGGCTCTGCCCATAGCGGAAGTAGATGGGCTCTGCCCACATTTTGTAAATTTTCCTCCTATAATATAAATAAGCCGCTTTAGTCACTATCTGTGGATTCAGATTCTTGTTCTGCATCAGGTGTATGACTGTCTGTATCTGCTGTATAAAATTGTTTGAGGCGAAAGCCATTAACCAGTGTAGGTAATGGAGTGCCATCTAATTCTGCCAAGTTGAAAACGCTGGGTTGTACCATTTGAACAATTTGATAAGGACCAAGCCATCTGAACTTTAACTTCCCTGTAAAATTTTTGTAACGAGAATCATAAAGTAAAACCAAATCACCTTCTTGAAAATTTTTGGTTCTCAGATGTTTGTCATGCAAAGATTTCCGCAACTGTTGACCATGAAGAACCCGAATATATGCATCTCGCATGAGTTCATCCAACTGTTCAAGTTGGTAAACTTGTTCTTGAAGAGCTGCAGGTGGGTTATGAGTGGTAGCAAGGTGGAACCGAAGTGTCGGAAGAACATATTCAAAAGGCATCAATGCTTCTTGACCATAAACCAACTTAAAAGGAGTGTGACCAGTAGCAATCTTGAAACAACAGTTGTAAGCCCAAAGAACAATAGGTAACTTGCCTTGCCAGTCTGTGCGAGAAGCGTCACAAATTTTCTTGAGAATAGTGATCAGAGTCTTGTTTGTACTTTCAGCTAAACCATTCCCTTGAGGATAGTAAGGTGTGCTTTTACGATGATGTATCAGCAGATAATCTGTCAGCTCCTTGATGGTGTGATTGACAAAATGAACACCTCGATCACTGACCAATTCCGTGGGACAGCCAAAACGCGTGATGATTTGCGTATAGATGACCTTGGCTGTGCTTGCGGCCGTGTTGTCTGGAAGTGCGCAAGCTTCAGCCCATTTGGTAGCATAATCAGTGATAACCAGAATGTAGCGGGCACGGGTGTGCCGTGCAGAATGGTCAATGGGTCCCACAAAGTCCATTCCCCATTTGCTGAAGGGAAGTGGCGTGGCGACCGGCGTCAACGGGAGAGCGTCACGGGCCGTGGGCCTACCCACACGCTGACAGACATCACACGTGCGGGCGTGAGCGTGGGCATCCTTGAAGAGCGTGGGCCAGAAATAGCCTGCGAGAAGTATTTTGCGTGTCGTGGTGTCACCATGGAAATGACCACCATCAAGCCCTTCATGGGCTTGTCGAACAATATCGGGCACTTCATGAGGGAGTATACAGCGTCGAAGGATCATATCCTTGCCGCGTTTGTAAAGATGGCCCGCAACCATGGTGTAGTCTCGGACCTCACGGAGAAACTGACGGCAGCGTGATTGAAGCTTTTCTGGAGAGAGCGTGGGATCTTTGGAGGGAAGAGCACCAGTAAGAAGATACTGCTAGAAGTTATGAAACCAATGGGGCGTGGCCGTGACCAAAAACAGCTGAGCATCAGGAAAGGCATCTAAAACACCCGTGGAGGAATCATCTGTGTGGATGTGTGAGAGATAATCTGGTACAACATGAGATTTGCCAGCTTTATGAATGATTTCAAAAGGAGCGAATTCTTGCAGAAGAAGGACCCAACGAGCAATTCTGCCCGTGGGCGTGGACTTGTTGATCAAATATAGAAGTGCCTGATGGTCAACAAAGAATTTAATTTGGCTGCCCAAGAGATAATGACGGAAACGTTGGACACAAAAAATTAAGCCCAAGGCTTCCCTCTCAGTGGCAGAATAGTTGCGCTCAGCAGGATTGAGTTTTCTGCTGGCATAACGGTTCGGTTTATCTGTGTGCGCATCATATGCTTGAGAAAGAACAGCACCAATAGCAAATGCTGAGACATCCACATGAACATGAAAAGGCTTGTCCCATTGAGGAGGAACAAGCACGGGGGCCTGAGTAAGCAAGATCTTCAACTGTTGGAAAGCAGCATCCGCCTGGGAATTCCAAGCCCAAGTGGATTCATCACCCGTGAGTTTATGAATGGGATCAACAATGGCTGCAAGTCCAGGAATGAAGGTGGAATAATAATTTACCTTGCACAGAAAAGAACGTGTCTCCTTGATATTAGATGGTGCTTGAGCTTTAAGCACGCAACTGATTTTAGCAGGATCCGTGGTGATACCTACTTTACTGACCACATGTCCTAACAGAACACCAGAGGTGACGCAGAAGGTGCATTTCTCAGGATTGAGACTAATGCCAGACTCATCACATTTCTGAAAGACGAGCTCCAATTTATCCAGGTGGTCATCCATGGAACTGTAGGCGGAAAAGTCATCTTGAAAAATCTGGAGAAAAGGATTCTCCTTCATATAATCTTGAAAAACCGAGAGCATGATGCGTTGAAACGTGGATGGAGAGTTTGATAACCCAAAAGGAACCACCTTGTAGGCAAAAGTGCCCCACGGGGTGGTGAAGGTAGTCTTAAGTTGATCAGCTTCTTTGATTGAAATTTGATTGTAGCCGGAAAAACCATCCATGAAGGAGTACATTTCATGACCAGCGACCTCTTCCAGAACCTGGTCGGTGAAGGGAAGCGGGAAGTGATCACGCTCCATGGCCTGATTGAGTTTGCGATAGTCCACGCAAACGCGGATCTTACCGTTGTGTTTGAGAGCAATGACGATGGGGCTCACCCATTCAGAATATTTGACCTCGTAGATCAAACCTGCAGCTAGAAGTTTGTCAATTTCAGCCTTGACTCGGTCACAGTAATTTGGGTTGAGCCGGTACTGTCGTTGCTATACATGACGTGCATCTGATTTGGTAGGAATAGTGAGTTCCCCCAAGTCTTTGTTGATACCTCGAAGATCTTTATAGCTCCAGGCAAAAATGTGTTTGAACTTTTTGAAGAGCGTGATGGCGCGTGCTCGATAGGTGGTTGGAAGATTTGCAGCTAGGCGGACTGGCTGATTGTTGCCAACGTCCACAATCTCCACTTCAGGAGTTTGAATGTGAGGAACAACTTCCGTGTCATGAACAATATGAGCAGGATGTTGAAACATGACAGGAGGAGCTGCATTTTGTGTTGTGAAGAAGAGCGGTTGCTGAGCGTCATCCAACAGTGGTTGCTTCATGACAGCATGAACGTCCAATGTGGCAGGAGAAAGTTCTGTGTCGGAAAAATGGTCAAGATGTTGAATTCTATTGCAAAGAGCCAGGTAAGGGTCGAGCAGAGCAGCCACAGCCTGGTCCTGATCCAGAGTCATCTCTCCCCAGGGATCAGCATATTCAGGGTAGGATGAAAGAGGCAGACTCGCTGGTGGAGCCTGAACTTGATATTCTGTGCTTCTTCAGAATCAGTGTCAGAGAGAGAAGGTTCAGCATGTTCAACAGAGATGATCTTGCCGGTTTCCAAATCCATGGTAGCATTGAGATGACCATCTGTAACGACGAGCTGGTCCGTGGCCCAGTAATGAATACTTTTGGCTTGACGGAGAAAAGGTCTGCCAACCAACATTTCATAATCACCGGGATCTTCACCAGCTTTTCAAACACCGAATTCTAGAGGGAATCGCAATTCGCCTATATTGATGTGAAGCAGGGGCGTAACGCCTTGAGGGCGCGTGATATGGCCATTGGCCAACTTGATATCATAAGGGGCACGGTAAAGTTGCTTGATGCCCAATTGCTTTCTGAGTTTATCTGTGATAAGATTGACAGCACTTCCACCATCAATCTGAACATGATTGACTTGTTGATTGTCCACCGTGGCATGCACCGTGGGTGTAGAGGTAGCCACAGCCCCAACCAGAATCGTGGGAAGGGGCAACTGGTCCTTGAGAGCAGGACAAAGTTTCAAAATGGTGGCTAAACCCAAAGGAATTTTGATTTTTGCCAGTTCTTCTTGGAGTTCCAAAGGAACATGAATCAGCAGGTTCCAAGGGAGCTGAAGTCTGAGGTAAAGAAACAGAAACTTCTTTGAGAAGCTCCACCTCTGCAGCAATATTCCGATATGTCTGAGAGCGTGGAGTGTGAGATGACGGAGTGGCTTCATGATGCTGTTGAGCCCTGGTGATGGCATGCACATTTGCAAGTGTGCGGCCTTCTGCAGCCTGCATGAGGTTGAGGATACTTTGTCTGACCTTGGGCATGACATGAGGCATGAGTTTATCCAAGTCTGGTGCAAAGTGAACCTTTTTTTCCTCTTCGTGAGGGATCGTGTCGACAGTAAAAGCAGGGTGCGTATCATGAGGAATGATGGTCAAGGGGCGGGAAGCCCTGGTCTGGCGTGAAACCAAACCAACCCAATTTGACGGTTGAACCAGAGGATTGAGAGCCTGATAAATTTCTTCCTGGGCTTGTTGATCCATCTGAGGAGTTGCTGCAGGAGCTGGTTGATACCTTGATTGTGGAGGCACGCGTGGTGGTTTGCGAAGAACAGGCCGAGGGCCCTGTTTGCCATTTGCGATCCAAAGTTGATAGGCCATTAGGCGTACTGACGTGGTTTGATTCGTGCCGGGAAGTTGGACTTGAACTTGAGGAAGTTGAGGGCACGCCGTGGTGGTATGACCCCATTCCAAACAATGATAGCACTAAGCTTTAGCAGGATCAAAAGGAGGACGGTTGCTTTGTCCCCGTGGCTGCTGTGATTGTTGATACTGTTGAGGAGGCTGTGCCTGAAACTGCTGAGTTTGATATGTCGTCTGTTGCTGAGGCGTGGTCTGGACTTGATAAACCATCTTTTGGCGGAAGGGTGTAGGATGAGTACGAGTGCATTCTTCCGTGGCAAGATTGCACATGTTGCAGCATTTACAATGAGGAGGACCATTGGTGGAGTTGCACTCATTGGCCAAATGGCCTTGATATTTGCAGATGTGGTACCAAATTTGACTGCGTTGAGGATTGGAGTGTTGAGGCTGAACTGCAGTCTGAGGTACCATGACAGGAGGAATGAAGGGTAGCTCCTGGAGGGCCACGCGTCAGGAGGAAACATTAACTGAATGATTGACAAGTTCGATTGCCTGCTCCAAAGTCTTGGGGCGCAGGTATTCAGTCATGAGATGAATACTCTTGAAGTTTGCTAAGGAGAATGTGAAGATCCGCAAAATCCTGGGCTGATTCCGTGGGCTCGTGCTGAAGATCATTGAGTTACTTGAGAAGAAGTTGATCATCATCTGTGGTCCCATAATGAGAAAGGAAAGCAGTCTTCATTTCAGTCCAGTTTTGTTTCCAATGGCTTTTGTTTGCCATGAGCCATTGATGAGGGGATCCACGCAGCGTGGTGGAAAAGATATGGAACTTCAGTTGAGGTTGAGCGTGACCATTTAGGACAGCCAGAGTCTCAAATTCTTCCATGTGGGCTTGAGCACTTTGATCCAAAGGTTTGCCTTTAGTACTGCCAAAAGTGGGATAGGTCAGTTTGAGAGTCTGAAAAGAAGATTGTGACTGGCCTTGTGCATAGAGAGGCGGTGTATAAGGAGGAACATAATGGAGCGGAACTTCCATGGATTCCGTATGAGGTGGCAAAGGAGAAGATGTGCAAAAGGAGGTTCCTGTGGTGGAGGACCTTGGGGACCGTGGTCATGAGGTTTGAGATCAGTAAGAGTGTAAACTGGAAGGGTTTGTTGAAAAGAAGGGGATTGAGGATATGTCTGAACCTGGGGAGGGCCGAAAGAGACATGGGGATAACCCATTCCGCCAGGGGGAGATGATGGTTGTGAAGGCAGAGGAGTATGGCCAGAGGAGATATGGATGTAGGCACTCTCTGGAGTGTGGAAATAAGCTGGAGGTAGCTGAACAGGTGTATGATGAGGTGACTGAGGTTGGGAACAATGTTTACACGTGGGAGGAGAGCCAGGGCGAGAGTGAACACGAGGAGTAGGTGGCGCCGATTGAGCTCGTGAGCGAATATAGCCTCCCTCAATATCATAACCTGTGTCATACATATCTCGAGCAACTTCACGACGTTGATGGCGCTCCAAGCGAGACGTCGTCTGGCTAAGAAGCTCTTCGGGAGTGAAAGCTCGGGCAGACATGGTAAAAGAAGGATGGAAAGGAAAATCAGACCCGGCAGCGGCGACAGTGTTTGGGGTCGGGGTTTGGGAACTCCTGCAAGACAGCCCTCTGTGAGGACCCGTGGATCAAACAGGAGAATCTGGTAGCTGTGTCACGCGGGATTTGCAAAAGAAACTAAGGAAGGGAAAAGAGGAAAACAAAAAGAACAATGAAGAACACAATGAAGAGAACAAAACTCTTTGATATCAATTGTGATACATGAGCTCTCGCAATCGAGAGAAAGCAGAAGTGAGATAAGACCCAAAACTCATCTAGCCCGTGAAGGCTAGCTCTACTCATATATATAGTACAATGGCCTTTGGCCCAACATAGATACTCTGTCGGATCTCGGTGCCGACTCCTAAAAGGAGGCCTGATTTGCAGGAATGCTGGCGGTGCCTCTTGAGGTGCCTAAAGTCACGCTGACGCTGATGCTGGCGGTGACGGCCCGTCACTTGTCTGTCCTCGACCTCTCTTCGTGCCCGTGGCCTTCGTGGTCTGCTGCTTGGCTGGCGGCTTGGGGTTCTGTGGGGCCTTTGACGACTGACCTGTGCCTGACTGTGGATCCTTGGCCTTGACCGTCGTGTGCATGAATAGTCCTGTATTTGGACGTACAGGACTAACATCCCTAAATGAGATTTCCCTTTTTAATATAGCAACCATCATGCAACCTTAGGTTTCAAAACTTCAACCATATGTCTTTCTTGAACTTAGGTAACCTCGACTTTTTCAACCTAGATTTTAATCAACTAAGTCATAATGATTCATATAGATTGGTGCCTTGTTTGCAGTAGTTCTCACAGCCATGATGATTATAACATGATCAATTTTCCACATTCCCCCTTCATGTTATAATCATATCACAGTGTTTAACTCTTGTCAGCTTTACTTCATGCAAGTTTATGAAAGCACAGTTATTCCCCCTTCAAATTGTAATCACTGCACTGAGTTTTCTTCTTCAACTCTGTGAACTTTCCTTCAGACAGGGCTTTTAATGCAACTCTAATTCTATGTGTTTAGTTCTTTCATGAAGAACTGGATCTCTGGTCATGGCAATACAACTGGTGCTATCACAATATAATTCAGTAGCCTTGGATTGATTATAACCAAGCTCAAATAAGAGCCTTCTCTCCCATATTAATTCCTTGGTAATTCAGTAGCCTTGGATTGATTATAACCAAGCTCAAATAAGAGCCTTCTCTCCCATATTAATTCCTTGGTAGATAAAGCTGCTGATTAGATTTAGAATAAAGTAAAGCCCGAGGCAATCCAGAGAGGTCCGGACATTCAAATTCACGAGAAGACTGTTGCAAAATGGCTGCAATATCCAAAAACTGTCATGGAAAAGAGCAAATTAAATGGGTCACAGGGATCAACCCAAATCCAGCATGAGTCATAGTAATTGAACCAAAATCCGGGGTAGACAGGGGATAATAGCTGAAATTTGGCTTATAACAAAGTGTAGGAGCCAAAAATGACAGAGATTACGGAGTTTGAATTTAAATCTGGCATGAAGCAGAGGGTGAAACTCTTATGAAGCTCAAATTCAGCAACAAGCAGAGATTTGGCACAGAGATTTGGATCAACTCCATGTTTCAGATATAGCTGTTTACAGATTATATAGCAGATAATGCCTCTTCCCACAGCTGTTTCCCAGACTCCTAACCGATACTGCTGCTTCTAGGCTATAAAGCAGATAGCGCCACTTCATACGTAGCCAGGTAATCTTAACAGATGTAGCAACTATGCCCCAATTTGATTGCAAGAATGGATGAAATAGATCTTGCTTCGATTGTTTGATCCCTAGATCTAGATTTCAAAGCAGATCCTTGCATCAAAAGTGGCTCAAAAAGAAAATGCAAGTCTCGGTTTTGAAGCAAAAGGGATAAGCTATAGGTAGAAGGGTGAAAAGAATTGGAAAACAACAATGTGAGATGTGAAAACACAGATTTAGTCGAGTGACAAGAAAAGGCCCATAGATCGTCGGAACGAGAAGCAAATTTGGGGATAAATCCAAAGCACAAATCTGGATGAGGGTTAGCCGGACTTGAGAGCTAAATTTGAAGAGTCCAACAAACCAAGCGCTAGCGTATGTAACAACGGCAAGGCAGAAATAAAAAACGACGAGGTCATGGAAAGAAGTAAATTCTCCTCTGGCATCCAGGGTCATTTTGTTCAATCGCTCGTTCTGTACAAACCCAATCCTTTGATCCGTTGATTCCAAAGTGCCTTTTCTCTCTATTCTGTTGCCAAAACATCCATGATTCCTAACTCTACACCTCCAAGATCCGGTGGCATATGACAACCCTTTTTGGATTAGCTTGACGAAGCAACTTGGGAAAGCAAAGGGGAAAGAGATCTTTTTCTGCATTGCAAAGAAAAACCCTGGGACTTAGAATGCACCCAAACGATGAATCCAAGCAAAACCGCTTGCATATTCAGCGTCGAGGCACAGAAAATGGGTTCTAGAGCAAGCAAATCATCAATATTAGCTCATAATCAGAGCCATCCAAATCCGACTTACTCGTTTGTAAAAAACTTGACAAATGGATTTGTACGTGTCCTTTTGTAATCCCGCTTACATTTTTGCTAAATCACACCTAATCAAAAACACAAAAATTTCAAATCCATTTGGGCAGTTATTGGCCTAAAAAAATGGATCATCCCACAATATCTTTGCATTTTGACCTAACTCAGCTACCTTTTCAAGCCCCATCGGTACAAAGATGTTTTACTTGATGACAAAGTCTGCACAATGCATACAAAAAGGGTATGTGGGACATGAGATTGGCCAAATTCATTAAGAAGGACATTTGCATGTGGAATTGTAATGTTGCATGCATAACACTAAAACAAAACGTGGCACAATGGTGGTCTCAGATGGAATGCAGACATCCCTCTTGGAAGGTCCAACAGGGTCTGTGGCCAATACGAAGGATGTGATATCCTCCAACGGGGTCTGTGGCCAATACGAAGGATGTGATATCCAAGCTTCTTATGCTCGAACCTGTTAGCATTCTGAGAATCAAATACATCCAACCATTTTGAGCTATGGATGCAAGAAGTGTTGAAATAATGCTTAATGTGCACGACATTGTAATCACTCTTTTTCTTTCTAGAAAGGAATTAGAGAGCCTTGCTAATATTTTTGCCTCCACAGCCTCTATAGCCCATGAAAGCTGACCAGAACAAAATTTAGCAACTGGACAGTCCCGAACTCATCAGCCACTTCTGAAGAACCTCATCCACTGACAAAAACTCTTCCTCTTGCTCATTCTCTTCCAAAAATGGTTCGGCAATTTTTTCACAAAGTTTATGGGAGGCCATTAGTAGACCAGACAATCTACCTTAATGTAAAGACTTTCAAATGTTATTATCACTAAAATTCATAAAGCTTTCCGTTAATTGACTTAGCCAACAAATCATCAAAGGACATGGCAAGATTAAGTAGAGATGCATTTTACTAGGAAAATGCAATTTGTTGAGCAAGATTGAGTGGACGTATAGTATATGAGATGCAATTTGATTTGACCATAGGAGCGTTATCACCATAAATGAAGACCTTAACACATAACATTATCTTTGGAGGTTAAATATTGACTACATCTGTCCTCAAGTTTATAGCAATCTAGTTTCTTGAAAACCTCATGTTCCATGTCTCTCAAGAAAAATTCTAGTTCTAAATACTATATCATTTGGCACTGCAAGACCTTTGTGTGGTTGATTCGAGCAAACATTGCATTGTCAAATGTTGGACATTTTGTGTAGTTGATTTGAGCAGACATTGCATTGTCAAATGCTGGACTTAATAATAGGTCTGACTGCATAAGTTTGAACTAAAGAAATATTTGCCACAATAAATTTCTTGTAATGATAAAGATGTATACATATATTTTGTGTGGCGACATTATCAATTACACATTCGGGCCAGCTTCTGCCCATTTAAGCTGACTAACATCAGTATAAAATGATGGATGTAGCATGTTGTAATATTGGTTTACAAAGGATTGCCCATCTATGCCTACATCTACATAGTCCATACAACTGTAATTAAGCATCTTGAAGAATCCTTATAACAATGCTCTCAACACCACGATCTGGTAAGTAAATTTTTTTTTTTTTTTTGAAGGACGAAAGCCAAAAAGTTTATTAATCAGATAAAAAGTACAAAATTTACATGTCTCATCTAACTGTGTAAGCACAAAAAGATGCCACAGGAGCACGAGCCTGGAGCACGATGTACTTACTCCAGAATAGGAGACTAATGATAAGAATCAATTCGAAGATACTGAATCCAGATGCGTTCCATCATTTCTGAGTCAAGGGAGGAACACTCGTAGGCTGTCAATATCTTTTTCTGGGCCACCGTAATAACACCGCGTGCAGAAGAATTAATGCCCTGAAAGATGTGGTGTCTGCGACGCTCCCATATCGACCATAGGAGCCAACCGGAACCAAGATGGAATGCCCTTTGTTTAGCTGAAGACCATGCATTGGGATAGGACGCCAAGAGGATGCATCTGCAATCCAATGTACTGTTAAACAAACCCTGTAGCCAGGACCATGCTGGTTGAACCTTAGGACAATCAAAGAGACAATGCTCAAGAGTCTCAACATCCAAAAGACAGAGTGGGCATACTGCAGATATGCGAGGATCATAGCGATGTCGGAAGGCATTAACCCGCAGACACCTGTGGATAACCTGCCACCACAGTACAGAGACTTTAGGATGGAGCAACCTATCCCAAAGCCATACGACACAAAGTGGGCTGTGGAACCTATAGGTGCCACCCATCTGGCAACCGGGGGGGCTGTGGTGCTAGAAGAAGGCGATATACTGATCTGACAAAGTGCTTGCCTTTGTGAATATTTTCATGACAGCCCCATGGCACCCTTTCAGCAACACCAACTTGCACTATAAGAGGCAAATTTTCTGCGACCTTCTCCCATAGAGATACATCCCATCGAGAGAGCAAGAACCTTGCCTGAAATTCAGGCCAAGACAGTAGGCGTCCCGCCTCATACCATGCTTGAATAGAGACAACACCTGCAAGACTGTGTAAGGGGATGAACTGATGCTGCCAATGGAGGTGCTGAGGGGTCTGGAGGCAGTGGTGCCCACCACCATGGAGTCTCCAATAGGGTGTGGATAGAGCACAAAGCCCCCAAAATTGAATTAGTATGATTTTTTTCTAATGATACCGGGCATGCTAGAAGGCATGCAATGATAGTTCAATTGTGCGATTCAAAAGGTCCGGGTTATCCTAGGACATATGTTTTTGGAGTAGACGATTGATAGATGAGGATAATTGGCCATACCTTGTAAAATGTATTAGTATGCATTCTTAACTAGTTGTCAAACAGACATTTACTTCTTCTAGTGTTCAACCAAACTGGCCACTCTAGGGTGTGACGTGATGCATATTAGGAGAACATTAGAATACTAGAATGCCTTGAACCCTTAACTCAATGGAATTATGCAAGATCTATTAGACAATCATCTAAATTGTATGAATTCAACTCAAAGATTGAGTTGGATTATATTAGATTTCACAATATTGCATGGATGCATTTATCTCAAAGTGCATGTGTATTTGACTACTGAGATTCTTCATTTGCATTTTTGTGTGATAAATATCTAACTGGGGTGAAACTTGTGTTTGCAAACCTCGATTGTAGTTTTATGAGGTAATTGCCATATTTAATGTCTTTGGGTGAATTTTTTGAACTAGACATCTTAAATGTTATTTGAATATTTTCCAATAACAAGGACGAATTAACTTTTACATAGAGACCATAGTTAGCTAGCATGGGGCAACATATAACATTTAATAAGATTAATATTTAGTTGGAGTTTAAAATATAGGGTGCTTTGAAACTTTCGATTGCTAACATCATCTTTGGATGAACTTCTTGGACTCGACATCTTGAATGTTGATTTGAGCAAAATAATATGGACAAAATTACCTTCACACACTAATTTAGAACTCTTTTTAAATTTTATCCGAATATCATCACCAAATGATGACCTAATCCGACCAAAGACAACTGTCGTAGACCTCAATCTGGAAGGATCCAATGCTTAGCAAGATGTGAGTGCATCTTCTTTTGTAAGGAATATCATTTTGATGGTTAATCATAATTGTTGAAATGACTTTTTGTAAAATCCTTTAGACACCAGGATCTACAAGATGCATGGTATTTTTAAAGAATTCATTGACTACGTGACTTACGTCTTCTCCTTCATCTTCTGGAAGCCCAGCAACCACAATGTTCTTAGCCCTTGCAGATCGATCCTCTTGCTCTGAAATTCTCTCTTGTCCTTGAGCAAATAAGGAAGAAACCCTACTCTCAATATTTGAGGTGATTGCTGCTACCATTTGCTCAGAAGAACATGGAGTGCTATATTCATCTAGTTGCCCCTGGTCAAATTCTATATCTGCAAGTTTACTCTTCAGGTTTTCTATTTCGTGCTTAAATTCGCCAATCTCATGAGCTTTCATTTCATCTTTTAATTGTGTTAAATTCTGCTGCAGGTTCCCGATTTCCTATCTTGCTGCCTTCACCTCTTCTTTTGTTTCTTTCATTTCAGTTAGAAGCTGCTTGATCAAACCAAGAAGCTCCCCATTGTCTTCCTCTCCAGTTTCCTCCTTTTGTTGAGGAGTCTTTTTCGGTGGCATGGTTGCCCCTCCGACTTGTTGCGGCTGTGTTTCCGACCTGTGTTTCCGACATAGTATTTACAGTAACGTTGTACTTTTTTCCGTGGGGTTGCCCAAAAACATAAAGGCGAGAATGACTTTTAATCAGCTGGAATGGGCTATCAAAATGTAAGTGCTTAATCTTCCTAGAAATGTACAGTGGCTTCATTTTGTCAGTAGTGGCATGCAACGAGCAGCATTTAGCAGATATACTCTAGATTGTTATCATCACTAGATCCATGTTCGAAGTGATAATTGGAGTTGTTTAATTGTTTGAAGTGATATAATGCATGGCTTTGTTGTTCCATGCACTGGACAATCTACCTTACATCACTTAAAGCTATGGTCAATCATGCAGCTTTTGTTCCCAATAAAGCAGGTTTTATGTAACAGTTTGGCTAATATATCCACTTTGGATCTAATAGAAGGGCATGCTCAATATCTAGCTTTAATTCTAGGCTCTTTAACGACATGCAGTGTAGGTTAACTTTCACTATGAATTTTCTTGAACATTATGCTGCCCATTTAAGCTCATAAACGCATCAAAATCTGCTAGTTGATGCACATAGATTCTGATGAGAAATAATAGTTTTCTTTTGGCATTTGTTTCTCCACTAGCAAGATCATTTAAGGATCTGTACTAAATTTTGTTTGACCTTTTGCAGCTTTGGTGGATCACAGACCTGCATTTGTGAAGAGCAACATTTCATCGTTAGCGGTATCTTATTCTTTATCTCACATTGTTTTCGTGACCAAAAGCATGAAACTGGATTTGCTTATTGTGGAACGTCCATGCACTTGGAACTGGCAGAAATGTCACTTGGGTAGCAAGATTTGTGAATGATCAATAATTAGCAGCAATGGTTCGTTAAGCATCTTCTATACTGTCTTTGACAATGTGTATGCCTATATGGTCTGTACCAATCTGAAGATGATTGCATTTGATGTTGTCTGTGAGCAGGAAACATAGTCATACAAGCTGGTGCTGCAGGAATTGCAGTTTTGAACCATGGTTCAGCTTGATTATGTCCCTGCAGCAACCTCTGCCCTTGAAGAGGTGAGATCTAAACTTTGGATTTATTTTCCTTAGAGAATTAAGTTTTGTTTGCATTTTACCATCTCCTTTTACAGATGTACATCCAGGTAATATTTTGTTTGACGTGTTCTTGCTTCTGTGATTGCACCCGCAACATAATTGATCATTTTTTGTTCAACTCAGAATGGGATTGGCAGCAGCTCACCTCAGAACGGATCGTGGCTATGCTATAGACTCTGGAAGACTTGCCCCTTGAGCTTGATTTCACTTCAAAGCCTGTCTGCTCTACCTTAGATGCAACTGGTCTTCCGCGACGTTTTTGGCGAGTTCACATACAGTAATGGTGAATTTTTTTTCGTGGGGTTGCCCAAAAACATAAACGTGAGAACGGCTTTTAATCAGCTGGAATGGGCTATCAAAACGTAAGTGCTTAATCTTTCTAGAAATGTACAATGGCTTCATTTTGTCAATAGTGGCTCATATATAATTTATTTCTGCAGAGGAGAATATTTATCAAGGAAGGAAAGAATTTTTAACGTCCACGGAACCCAATCGGGTTATGGGACCAGAACATAAGAAGAGGGCATGAGCCCCAACAGAACTCGGGGGCTGAGCCCCCTAACAAATCACCATACTGAGAACAAAAGCAACGGGCATAAGCCCAGGCAGAACTCGGGGGCTATGCCCCAGGTCAAACAACAATATAGACAATAAAAGGAGAAGCTGAAAGCCAAACCAAAGCCGAAACTAAAATGGAACCGCAAAGCACAGGGCTATACAGAAATTGCCCACGAATCAACTGGCCAACGATCTCGGATGATAGCCTGGCCCCCTCTGTATACGGCCCCACTTCCGCTGTAGGCGAGCCTCACGAACCCGACATAATTCTTCCTTTCGTCTGCAGAGCTGTGCGGGGGTGAGGTCTTCTTGGACGGAGAAGGCGGTTCCTTTCAAGTGATTGCCATGCCGAAGAATGTGCAGTCTGGACATCTCGAAAACGAACTAGTAGGTGTCGAAGGCGATCGGGTTGTGCTGCTCCAACTCGATGTGCTGAAAGAATGCCCTCTGCCTGTATGTGCATCCCTTCAGTGAAAAACCGGTCTACCTGAAGTAATTATAAAAAGTAGCAGACCTGAAGGATTTATAAAAGCCAGTGAAGTGAAGAATGCTCGTCTGATGTACTAGGTATACTTTTAATAATTGCAAATATGGAATTAGTCCATTGTATTAATCCATTTCTTTGTCTGCACTGAGCAGATTGCATTCAGGACCCACTGATTGCCCTTTGTGCTTAAAGGTTTTCAAAGGCGTTTTAACAAAGTACGAGTGAAGGTTTCTATGTTCCATAGCTATGACCTGTTGGTCGGCCTGTTTGCTAAGTTATCTGCATCTTGATGATTTTGGACCAGTTGGTCTTCTAGTTTGACATGTTGTATTGTTCTTGAAATTAATATTTAAGCTTTTATTCTGTTCAATATATCTCCAGGGCTTAGAAATTGATAAGGAAAATTATTGATTCTAGTTGGCAGTCTTGGTCAGAATTAGAAGTTTACTGTTTACACTAAAGGATTCCATTTAGACATTCCTAAACCCATATGCACCATGTTTTCAAGCTTGAAGTATCCCTAGTACTTTACCACTAAACTACAATTTGAAAACAATCCACTAGTTTAGCCTTCAAATAGTTTAGACATTCCTAAACCCATATGCATTCTACAACCCCGTCTACAACCCTATGCATTCTTACAACTACAATGATCCCGGCAATGTTCATTATTTATTCAACGTAAGGGACACATGCAATGAAAATTCTTGCATCTTAAGAGATAGATGCAATAGAGTCTTAACCAACGAGACCAGTTTAGACCGAGAATGAAGATGCGAGAAATGTCTATTAAACACATTGTGAAATTTTTTTCCTTCTCCACAAACCATTTTTTCTCTGAATAAGGCTACGGCACAAACTCAAGTACAAGATCGGGTAGGGGTATATAAAATGTAACATAGTTCGGGCGTATATCTACGGTAGGGGGCAGGGAAACTGGGTTTTCCTATTTATGTATGTAGGGGTTCTCGACCTCCAAAAGTCGTATACAAGGGGTTTTCTGGTGACCCCTTGCACGCACATGAGGTATCCCCATGTGCCTAGGTGAAACCCCCCGGATTGAAGTATGTCTTTGAAGCAGGATTGAATTGGGCTACTGGAGAAAAAACAGACCAAACAAAATATAAGCTATGAAAATCTTTGAATCTCCTTGCAAAGGCAAAAATTGTTGTCTTACATTACTTTTCCTGACAAAAATAAACAGATATCATATCAGAGGCTCAGAGCCGATTACATGGATGCCGATTACAGAGATCATCAGAGCCGATTACTGAGAGGCAGCCACATGTTAGAGATAGATCAGGAAGTCTGGGTTAGCAGCAGATGTGTAGTTGATCAGACAAACGAGCCCTTGATCAGACAAGCAAGCCCAATTTTTTGTTGTTATATTGCCGACCGCTGCGCCATTCTTCCCTCCCGCAACGCTTTCGGAACGGCGTTCCCTGTAATTATGGTTTTACAAGATTGGCCAGGTACTCTGTTCTTCTTTTTCCTTTTTAATGTTTCAAGTGATGATTTGAACTTGCTACGAAAATATATGTTGTTTCCATAGAAGCAAGAGCAATTGGACATGTTGGTCTCACATTCTGGAGCCCAAGTATAAATATTGTCAAGGATCTAAGATGGGGAAGAGGATAAGAAACAAGGGGATGGGGAAGAGGGCAGGAAGATCTACAAGCAGTGGATTCCACAGGGAGCCTTTCGCTCAAGGTTTTTGCCTCTTGTAAACATATGATATCTTATGTGGATAGTTAACTGGGCACAGACTGCTACCATCTCGATGCAAAGCTATTTTGTCTTTTAACATTTTTCATGTGTTTTTCATCGACCCTCCATTTCAATGCATTCATGTAGCTTGGCATATGATTCCACACTGCTCACCTTAATTTATGCATTAATGAATCATATGATGCTAGATTTTGTGTTGGATTCCATGTGGACCTTCCAGAAACAAATAAATACTAAATTGTGAAATACATTAACTTAGAAGTTTTGAAAATAATAGTGTCACACATTTGATGCATGCCATATGTATTTTAGCATTTTGTTTTAATGTTGTTGCTTGCATTTTTCCAGGTCTGGACCTCAACTGTGGGAAATTCGTATAAAGGAGAAGCATTCAAGGAGGAACAATCAATGAATTGGATTTGCATTGAGCTCTAACTAACTTATTTACTATCAGAATGCGCCTTGGATTATTTGATGGCAACCTGGCAAGCCAACAGTATGGCAACTTGGGGGCTTCAAATGTTTGCAAAAAAAGAAAATCGACAGCTTGCACTTGAAGCTGCTTTACAAGGGGTTGTGCTCTTAAAAAATGACGGCATGTTACCACTTTCATGAGCAAAAATTGAAACATTAGGTTCTTATAGGTCCCAATGTCAATGCAACACAGACCATGATTGGAAGATAAGACTTTTGTAAATTTAGGTAGAACCGACCGAATGCTTTTGTTATAATGATTATTATATTCTATAGTGTTTTTCACAAGGAAATCTTTTATACTTTTGTCATATGCAGCTATTTCCTGCAATTTTATCACTAGGATCTCCACTCTTACACTAAAGTAAGATATTCTCAAGGCTGTGGAAATGTAGCGTGCCAAAGAGAGGATTTTATCAATCAGGCAATTGATTACAGCAGCAAAAGTAGGTGCTATGGTTTTGGTTGTTTGATTTATTTTTTATCGTTGTATAGATGAAGATACAAGGTTGCTGGGCTGTTTTCTTAAGGTTGTTTGCTCAGATATTTGATCAGTGCTATTCTCTTTCCTCTTGCTTTTGTGGATTTGTTTCTTTCTCTTGAAGTTTCTGCTTTAATGTTCTTTGTATCTTTTGTTTCCTTTACCCTGCATTAACTTTTTTACTACAGAAAAATGCAATATTTTCTAAGGCAGCTTATTTGCTCAATATATGCAGAAATCAGCATTGTAGCAGTGAATAGGGCAAGTGCAGAGAAGATGAAAAAGATGATAATAAAATTCTCCATTTTCTTGACAAAATGATGATCAACCTGTCATGGGCATAATTAGTCTATCAGTGCAAACGCGATTTACATTTGTAGTGATTCTGGACATTGTTTTATCTTCAATGATTGATAAAGCCGCTTTTAGAAGTCAGTTCCAAGACCCTGAATTGCAAGTTGTCATTGTATATTTGTGTTAGTAGAGCAGCTTTGATCTTTCGGGAAATACTACATGCTTCAAATAACGTTAGAATTTCTTTTGGAATTGAGAAGTGCTTAAGATGAATAATGCAGCATCTTTTGTGCATGTTTTAGATTGGACATGTGCTATTTAATAGGGTTGGCTGGCATACAAAGTTTACTTTTGAAGAGCTGCTTCATCTTGATACAATCAATGATTAAAGATGGATCGCGTTTCTGCGACATTTATTGCCACCTAATAAGGTGACATCTCATGTGATAATATGAATGAGTGCATTTTTTGAATCAGTAACATGGAAGTTTGAACAAGACATATTACTATCAAAGATATGCATATTATTCTTCTCTTTTGAGAAGAAAGTAGTTTAATTTGTATTATGTTGTCATGCTTAGATGGGTGGCACTGCTCAGCTGGATCAGTTTGTCCACTGGGTTCTTTATTCCTATCTCTGCATTGTATCATGTATTGTTCTTGAGAGTTATTCATAAAGTTTGATGTCCTTCAAAAAAAAACTAGCAGTAGGGTAGGCTTGGGGCAAGGGGTAGGAAAGAAAAAGAAGGATTGTGGGTGGATGATGAAGCTAAATAAAGAAATCGTTCAGAAGAAGAGGTGAATGAGAGCAAGCACTATCTATATGAGTTTGTGTTAACCCAATGGAAAGGAAAACTGGAAAGAAATCAACAAGAAGGTATGGTTAGTGAAATCCTTTTGTAACATTTTTGTAGCTATGTTTTCTTCATGTGATGATGATGAACACAAAAATGATTGATGGAGAAGCATGGCCAGCTATCCCATAAATTTGGAAAATGATCCCCGCTATTATAGGCATCCATTATATACAAATGGTAGTAAACGTTTGATGAAACCACATGTACAATTGTATATGTTGAACCAGATAAACCTATCCTTTTGCATTAGAGTAAGATGGTTTTGGCAATTTCCACTAAACAAATCTCTCGGCGAGTAAACTTAGATTGTGAGGTAATTATGTAGTTCAGAGATTACATAGAAGTGGCGAGTTTTGTCTTTTATGTTTCCTACACCATAGTACCTTAGGCAAAAATTTTATCAAAAGGCAAGCCACTGAGAAGTAGAAAAAATAATACAATACTAGACACATAAACTAATAGCCCTATACAAAGTTATGTGCAAGAATCAAGGATAGGTGGCAATAGTGAACGCCCAAGCCTTAAAAAATAAACTATTGTAGACTTGACATGTGAATTGTTAAAGGCATGTTGCTCACCAATTGAGAAATTTGAACATTCAATACGTTCAATAGCTTTTAACAATAGTAATGGATTAGTTAAAATAAACAGATGCACTATCCAAAGAAAAATCATGTTTTGACCATGAATTCTACTATGACGCATCAATAAAAACATTTTCCCAACAGCATTCCTAGCCAAATGTGCACGCAAAGTGCTAATAAGATCTGGATAAGATATGTTATTCAGTTTCACATCTTTATGTGTTCTAGTCAGATAGATCCTACTTATTTGTTGACAAATTCAATATGGCGTTTGGGACATGACCATCCCATCATAACAAACAAATAGTGAGGGAGCTTTTTCTATAGGTAACAATTAAGACAATCCTTTGAATACACATGTCAACCTGAAGGAAAAACATGCATATTTGAGGCTATTAAACAGAAGATCTGTATGATTTATACAAGCATTACCAAAAGACTTAAGGCTTACATTAGGCTTACTGCATGTGTATATCTAGAATTCTAAACCATGTGCATGTAGACAAAATGTGAAAGAGGTTTACACCATTCTTACTACATCTACATATCTAGAATTCTAAACCATGTGCATGCAGACAAAACATTTAGAATTCTATATATGCATGTAGACAAGAATGACTCTGTCCTTTTGACAATTTCAGGTAATATTTATCTGTCGCTTGTGTTAACAACTAGGGCTAATATATGGTGGCACCTTAATGGGAAGGCGGCCTTCTGTCCTAATATTATATGTTTTTTAGTTTATCTTCTTAGAGACCAGGTGCATAAGACCAGCCTGCAATCAACCTAAAGCTAGTAGTAAGCCAGCAGTCAAAAAACGTTCTCGGACATACATAAGATGAAGATATAGCAACTGGAATTTCAAATATGGCTACTAGTTTTGGAGAGAGTGAGAAAAGGAAGCTTGATTTCATGAGGGAAGAATCTATAAGAAGCATGAGTTGATCAGGAATTGGAGATAATAAGATCAGCAAATAGTTTAAACATTGCTCAATCAACGGCTACTATGACAGAGAGCATTTGCCAGATGATAAAAAACACTGTTTTCGAGATTGCAAAGCTTGCTGCTTTGAAACAGACAAACTAATCTCATTTTCTAAAGTACTATTTTGCATTTTCTAAGATACTGTTAGTTTCGGTTCTTTTTATTCTTCTGCAATTTAGTTATTTACTTCTTCTATAATTCTTAGATCCTTTCTTTCGATTTTGTCAACGATTGCATCTTTCAATTTTGGGATAGAGTGAATAAGACACTTAGAGACGATCTATGGCAAGGAAGGTAAAACATTTTCTGCTGATGCTCTGCAATGTAGCTTGCCATCTTGCCTTTAAAGAAAGTTATGTATTTTGATCGCCCATGACCTAAAAGTGGGATCAACTACCTGCCTGGGGTAGCATTTAAAGTCCCTACATTCACCATGAAATCACTTGTATCATAACCAATTGTGTCATAAGAAGGTGGTTGAACGTGAAGGCCTCCTTGTGCATCTTCTCCCAAAACATTGCAGTGTGGCACGACGACAATGACAAGATTATTAGTCTGTGGCTCCAAAGTGGAAGCTACAAAATTCTCAATAAATGAGATTCTGCTGTCATGCAGAGGCATGTAAAATGTAGCTTGGCATTGGATTTACACAGGTTAATAGTCTATCTCAAAAAAGAGGAGGGACTGATGATCTAAATACACCTCTTCATCTATACTGTATGTTCCCACATGCAAATGTGTGAAGATTGTTCCACACACCTAAGAAATAAGCAATCTACATCGAGGTAACTGTAAAGCAAGGCCAGCTTATTATCCCAAGTAGAAATGATTCTCAAACGAATTCTAATAATAAGTACTAGTTAACGATCTTTGTGCTCTAGCTTTGCCATTGGAAACGATTTCCATTTATGATCAACGCCTTTTGGTAAGGTGTTATCTAGAGTATCTTATTTTCTGATTGGATAATCTCAAACTAAAAACCAGGTACTTCATAAACAGAAGCATTGTCAACCAGGACCTGCCGTTCAGATTCGTGCACATACTCTCTATGAAACTGAGCAAACTGAATTGGATGTGTTTAATGGACAATTGCCATCCTTGTCATCTCTCAATCTGTAAATATTATACGACGCTTTATTAGGATCATAATTTGCTTGCAGTGCATAGACATATCCCTTCCAATAATCTTCCACTCCTGTTCTGCCCAAACAGCTCTCTCAAAACAAAATCATGAGGTATCTTGTAACGGGTAAAATGGGTAGCACCTGCATATCTAACCTGTATTTCCGTGGTCCAATCCATTGTCTCTTATTTCCCCACAGGATCCCATCTACCAGTCAAGTTCCGCCAGAATCATGTAGTTCGCCTGAGGAAGAAACATACTACAAGGCCTTAGCAGCACCCATTTCAAATGCTGCTAGTTAAGACCTACTTTGATAGAATTTACATTCCCATATACAACACCTCCTAGCTTCTACTTTATGCTTTACTGCCTATGAACGCATGAGCTATGCATCAAAATTCCTAAGGTGGTGATAAACTAGGTATTCAGTTTACTGCATAAGAAGTCTTTCACAATCCCCCCAGGATAGCAGATGCATAAAAGAAACATCTCTAGTGATAACAATGATTATTATAATGTCTGAAGTCGAGTTCGCAGCAGGTCCTGCCTACAGAGTCTTTACTGATTAATCCCCCCAGATGATTAATCCTCCCCACATGTTCTGATATGTGATAGCATTGGCATAGATTAACCAGGGATTAATAGCCTGCACAAGAAACAGTCAAACCTTCTTGAAGCATCCAATAGCCCTTGCAATCCTTTTCCAGACGATAATGTGGAAGAATCCCGAACTGTAGCCAGCTCCTGTTTATCCTTGCTGGAACACCAACTGTCTCAATGTCCAATATGTGCCTGATGCACCATCAGCATACCATCAACAGCTTATGCAAAAAAAAGTTCAGCATCATAAGCTTTTTCTCATTCTTGTTTTTACGTGCATACTTCATCTCAAATGGAACACACAAGTCAATGGCACCATCCAAAATATATTGCATGACAAAAACAGTACCAGCATTTAAATTCTTACAACACCCACGTCTGTGCTTGAAACCTTCTTGGCACTGCGTGGATTGTAGAAAAGAGAGGCGCCACACCGCCATGAGAAATTAGATAAGTTGTTTTTTTTGTGATTTGTCAAACTCCAAACACAAAGCCTTAAAAGCTATGGTTCCAATAGAAAATCCTAATGACTGGTTTCTTTGCAGCCATCTTCTGTACAGATTTACTCATAACCGAATTTTTTATGTAGAAAATAAACAGTCTCCTGCAAGCGGACTACTCAAAGGTGACAATATTTTGTTCAGGATATATTACCTAGTGGCCAAAAGCCAAAATGTGAAAAAAAATGATGGTGTAACCATAAGCCATGTCAAAAATGTCATTGCAGCAGCAGCCTCATATTTTGAACACTGATCTCCACATACTTTCAAATCGTGATCAATTAAGACTGCAATCCCAGTAGACGCACATGCAGCTGCAAATGTAAATGTTAAGAAAACCTGCAAAACAAAATGCAGTTTAATAACAGACAACTAAAAATGCCAAACATGTAAACCTTACCCAATCACCAATGACGAACAAGCTAATTAGCGGCGATGTTCGTAGGCTAACATTGTAATGTAAAGTACATAGATCAATTATTCCCAACGAGAGACTCCAAGCACACTGCAATCCCATAGTCCAAACAAGGTAGCTGCCAGAGCACTTTATGCATCATCGATCAAATTCATCTTAATATAACAAAATGTATGCATCTTAAACCATGCATCATTCATCATAAATTATAAATGCGCACCTTTATTCACAAGAAAGATACAAGTGCATGGGAAGGAAAGCAATATGAATTTGTGTGCACAATAATTGCAATTAATTTCTATCTATTACAAATAGATAGATGGTTAGTATTGGCCAAGCATCAATATTTTGAAACTAGAAACCATCACAAGGTGACGACTGTCTGCATCCTGCAAGTAGGGTCCTGCCAAATATAGGATTGCTTGAAATTACCTTACCGATTTGTAGGCGCAAAAATAAATACTTTTCTTATACCTTGCCAATGATTTATACGACACTAACAGAGCTAGTCATGCAGGCAATGCTGTTTTTGAAGTCCTATAAGAACCAATTACTTTGTATAAGAAGATATTTGTACAATTTTGGAAGAAATACCAATGTGCTATGCAGAGTGGGAACCAAGTTCTCTGTACACTTTCAACAGAATTTCACCAAAGCAATACAAACATTTGTCTGCTTCAGAAAAAAGCTTAATGCCACATTGCGTTGGTCAGAACACTTGACATGGCAAAAGGAGAAAAAAACAGTGCAAAAATGTGGAAAAATCTATGTGCCCGGATTTATAAACAAATTAAAGGTATTTCCTGAATTACCTGAAAGCAGTAATTGTCTTGAAATCTTTCACTCGAATCATTACGATCATTGCACAAACTGCAAATCCAAGTTGCCCTATTCTAAGTGCCAAACCACCAACAGTACCAGGCATTCCTTGTAGATCTTTCATTCTGCCCCTTGGCCGAGCTGCTCCTATAACCCCCAGAGGATGCACTGCAGGATGGCTTGCATCCATTCTTTCACAGGAAACACCTCCACCAGAATAACACTGCCACAAAGGTTTTGCCCTCTTTTCCTTTCATCAGTCAATTCACCCAACAAACTCCCCAAAACCCTCATACTCCACCATTATATATCTCCAAAAAAATCAGAGGATGCCCAAAAGAAATCAGATCGCATTATCTGCAACTAAAAGAAACGGAGAGATGTGTATTTGTCCAAAAGGAAGGACTAAACAAGCCAAGGATCTGAGGTGGGGCGGCGACTGTCAGGAGAAGGGCGATCACGGGTCGTATATTATTATAATACAAAGTTTGAAGCTAGGGACAGACTAGGCTCCCTTTGCCAAGTCGATGTACAATGTAACCACCGAGTTATTAGGAAGCCGGCCTAGCTAGAGGGCATCTACTTTTGTCCCTTTGCAAGGTTCAGTATATGTACGAGTTGCACATACTTTACGAGTTGCACATACTTTAAGGCTGGGTTCACATGCAACCATCGTTGGATAGGGCCCTATTTTGCCCTATGCTTTTTGGCGATGGCAAATGATGGTGCATGTAAAAGGGCTTGCCTTTTTACATGATGGTGAGGGTTGCCATCATGCATGTGAACCGGCTCTAAAGCTTCACATAGCAAGCCTTTCGGTTTAGTTGCAATTAGGCACTATAGAAATACTCCACTATGAAGGTCATGAAACGGGCATTGGGCACTTTGGGAAAAATACGATTTCAATTAGGCTTGTTCACCCAGAGATTAGAAGGATTGGATTGCTTAAAAGATGCATGATTTGCAGCAGAGATTGATTTTTTGAAACAAGTAAATCGATTTTCTAGAACAACTGAATCTTGACTGCAATTACAAAGATGGCTATGGCGAATAAGAGTATTAAAGCATCCAATAGAATAGAATCTGGCAAACAAATACTGCATGCAACCAAGCAGCAAAACCAAGGAGCCCCTGCCACGAACCCTGTTTCTCAGATCTGGCAACGTCCTTTCACTATGCACAGAAGTCGAGATGCAGATTAGGTCTGGCAGGTCATGCACTCAGTCCGTCGCTTTCTATTTCTAGCCCAAAAGGAATCCCTTCCTTCAACCATTGACAGAACGACCTCTACAAAAGACTCATGAAGTTAAGTTGCTCAAAAGTTGTCAATAAACTTCTCAAATCCCGTATTTATACCACCTCCCACAGTACAAAGATGATTATGCAAACTTTTATTGGCGTGGAAGGTGTGCCTCCACGCCTGAATTGCAACTATACCTAAATTCTTGTATGATTTTGTGATTGAAAATAGGTGGCCGCCTCCATCTTAAAGCGCACTCCAGTTCGGAGTGTTCCATTCATGGCCTCCACTTTTTGCAAAATTAAGTTTGAAGGTGGGAGGATCTCCTCCATTGTGCAAAGGCTGTGAGGATGGAGACCATCAAAATTCCTGTGCAGTCACCCCTAAGTTAACCACCGAGAATCCAAGCCTAAGCTTGGCTATAGGAGGTTATGTGTCCCATTGAATAAATCATGGATCATCACATTGATATTTATAGTTTCTCAGTGACTCTATTACTGTTAAGGTTTTTCCCGCAAAAACTCTTCAGGATAGGGTTTCTTATATCCTAGGCAGTGATGGGCTTGTTGTACTCTTTTTATATTGGGCCCCATAGACCTTTTGGTCTCTGTGGATGATAAAAGTCAAGTCAATTCAATTCAATTCAATTCAAGTCTTTCCATTCCATTCCCTAGATGACTTAATATCAAGTTTGTGTTTTATAGTAAACTGTGTTGATCATTAATTTTATGGGGTTTATGACTTGACCAGTGATATGTCAGAGCATATTGATAAATGCTATCATATTTTCTATTCCAACAAAACAAAGCAAATAAGTCTATCTACTTATTTAAAATGTTTTTGGGGGATTGTGTGTCCACTTTTTTCCGGCCACCGGTAATGCTGGTGAACATGTCATTTTCCATAGAAATCCACATCGGAATACTATGTAACTTGCCGGACCTTTTTGTAGTCTAAAAGGGTTTTTCCACTGGACATGGCGGTGGGGTGCCATTTGCCTGTCAGTTACACTCTTCTGCAACGGATTCTGTATTACCTACAAGGAAATGCAAACATAGGTAGAAGATCAAACATTTTTATTTCATTTTGAAGTCCTTCTAGACATTTTTGGGTTGCCCAAAGGGCAATCCCTAGGCGTGGAGTTGAGGATTGAGGGATATTAGTGGAATGTCCTAAATGCGAGGCCGAGATATATGCTTAGTCAGGAATGTCTGAGAAATATGCCTTTTCGACGGCCAGAGATAAGCCAAAAAAATGATGCCGAACTTGCGATAATTGCTAAGTGGAGTTCGATCGAAAATGCTCCGGTATGACAGTTGGTTATATGCCATAATGATCTCGAGGTGAGGATTAACCTCCTCTTCACATTGTGAATTGTTAAGAATAATTTCCTGTAAGAACACATTTTACCTGTGGTAGAAGCTCCAACTCCACGACAAGCAATTAGCAGTCCTACTACTATAGGTTAATCCTATACCAAGCAAGATAGATGAATCCTTAATTCAATCAAATAGCCTAGCTAACCCCATCTCAGAACCTCTTGATGCTTATGATAAAAGATCCCCTCTATTGTATGATACATATGCTAGTGCCTAGAGCACACAACGAGACTGCCATACTTAACTAGACACCCACCACCCTCACCACAGATCCCAGATCCCCCACGGGGTGACATGCAATCCTAGGTTGCTTGATCTAGATAAAGCTGTATACTACTTGAAACCCTTCAAGCACTCATTGTGCCATGCACAATATCACACCCCCAATTGGGACCTGTGCATCCACCGCCTGCACACTCTTGAATCTTCGACTCCCCATGATGCACATTGATGAACCTCCCAGGTTCATTTAGCAGCCCTACTAATGTAGGTTAATCCTATACCAAGCAAGTTGGATGATTCTATCACATAGCCTAGCTATCCCCATCAGGGATAGGTTCAATACTGTCTACGTTTTATACTCAATACGTATTTTTCGAATGATACAGCACAAATTTGAAGTATAATACGTCAAAAATACGGCAAAAAAAAAAAAATTCGGCGTCGGGAATTTTTCGCGTAAGCAAAACCTTAGTTTCGCTTACGCGTCGTGTAAGCGAAACAGAGGTTTCGCTTACGTGAAACTAAAAAAAAAATTTAAATTTTCGCGTAAGCGAAATAGCTGTTACGCGAAACAGTTTTTCACGTAAGCGAAACCTTAAAAATCCGAATTTTTTTTATTTTATTTTTTTTTTAAACTTTTGCGTGAAATTTAAAAAAAAAAAATTACGCGAAACTGAAGGTTCTGCTTACGCGAAAATCCAAAAAATAAAAAAAAAATAAAAAAAAAAATCCCTTTTTTTTTCTTTTTTTATTTTCGCGTAAGCGAAACCTTCAAGACCCCGTTGTATGGTACATATGCTAGTGCCTAGAGCATAGATATGATATCCTTATATCATATGGTTTGGCTTCAACACAGTAACCCCTGATTGCATGTTCTTAGATCCACAAATCCACATTTTACCTTCCTTGCTCTCTTGCTTATCCTTACATAAGAATCCTTGATCTCTTATATAGATCCTTCTTGTGTATCTTATCTTGACTACTTTTGTACAATGTGCTTAATTGATGAAATGTATGCATAAATGGAGAACTATATGGATGTAATTTGGAGAAAATATAAGAAATGTGCAAATATTATGGAAGAAGCATTTATATTGTATTGAAGTGGAACCTATGGACTTGAAGGAGTATTAAAGTCCTTATGAAATATTTTCAATGGTTGATATTTGGCTGATATGTCGTGAATTTGGAGGAGCATGGTAGTTGCAAGGAGTTTAGATGGCCTAGATTTGATCTTGAGTTGGCAAAATCTAGTGAACTTATGGTAGTTAGAATTCAGATCTAAGGTTGAGATTTGCTTAGCTTTGAAGACTCCTGCTTAGTACTCTTATAGGCAAATTCCACTAAATGCATGTAATCTGCCCACTAAGATTGCGTAATCCAGACGTAATTGCATAGCATATCCTCAACAATGCGATTGGTACGCTCTGACTGACCATCTGTCTGAGGGTGATAAGTTGTACTCATAGAGAGCTTCGTTTGTATAGTGCTAAAAAAATCCTTCCAGAAAGCACTAACAAACTTAGGAGCACGATCTAAAATAATGGTTCGTGGCATACCATGGAGTCAAAAAATCCCTTTGGAGAATAAGAGTGTCGTATCTAAAGCAGTGTCGGTGGTGCGGCATGGCAAGAAATGCACCATTTTAGAAAGCTTGTCGACCACCACCATCAAGGTATCAAATCCTCTAAGTGTCCGTGGAAGACCCACAATGAAGTCCATGATAATGACTTCCCATTTAACAATGGGAACGTCCAAAGATTCAACCTCACCTGAAATTTGTAACTGCTCTGCTTTTGTTTGCTGGCAAAGCTGGTACTACTTAATGTAACTGGCAATATGCTTCTTCATACCAGGCCAGAAATAACTGGATCTTATCTTGAAATATGTCTTCATGAATCCAGCATGACCAGCTATTGGACTGTTATGTGTGTTATGTAGAATGAGCCTTCTAACTCCTGATGATTCGGGCACACATAACTTATCTCGATCCTTTTTATAATGCTTGTATGTCTCCCGCACCCTGTCTGTCCTAGCCTCCTTGGAAAGGCTGCTCTACACTTCATGAAACTCAGGATCAGTTGGAAGAGATTTCTCAATGGTCTTCCCAAACTCACTTGCAAGGGTGGAAATAGCATTACAATGCGTACGTGTTGTCAACGGATGCCGAGATAGGGCATCCGCAACCACGTTATGCTTACCGAGTTTATACAAAACCTCAAAGTCATACTCTTCCAAAAATTCTATCCACCCACGTTGTTGGAGGTTAAGATTTCCAGATGCACAAAGCATGCATGACCGCAAGCAACTCTTGGTCATGCGTGGGGTATCTCTGTTCCGCATCATTCATCTTTTTCGGATCATAGGCAATGACCCGTCCCCCTTGCATCAAGACACCTCCAGTTGCTATCTTACTGGCAGCAATTGCAACCCGGGGTTGCAACCGCCTTGTCCTTATGAGGATCCGGTAGGGTAAAAATTGGGGCTGTGGCCAAAGTGTCCTTTAACTGTTGCAAGCTTGCTTGAACTTTGTTCTTCTAACGTGTTGCCCAATCCTTGATGTTCTCATGCTTTGTAAGGTCGGTGAGGGGTGCTGCAATCTTGGCGAAGTCCTTAACAAACTTACGATAATATCCTGCCAAGCCCAAGAAACTCCTAACTTCAGAAACATTTGTAGGGGCTACCCAGTCCTTGACGGCCTCAATGTTGGCTAGATCGGTTGCAATTCCATCAGCAGAAATAATATGACCCAAGTACTCGACCCTGGTGGTCGCAAATTTGCATTTGGAGAACTTGACGAAGAGTTGATGGTGCCCCAGCTTCTGGAGAGCCAGCCGAAAGTGGCGTTCATGGTCCCCTAAGGTTTGACTGCAGATAAGAATTTCATCAAAGAAAATAATGACAAAGTCGTCTAAATAGTCTCAAAAGACATCATTCATGAGACACATGAATGTTGTTGGGGCGTTTGTGAGCCCAAAAGGCATAACAGTGAATTCATAATGCCCATAGCGAGTCCGAAAAGTGGACTTATGAATATCCCCCTCCTTAATTCTTATCCGGTGATATCCAGATCAAAGATCTATCTTGGAGAAATACTTAGCTCCTTGCAGCTGATCCATAAGGTCATCAGCTCGTGGTAATGCATACCGGTTCTTGATAGTATGTTTGTTTAACTGGCGGTAATTAATACACATGTGTAAGCTACCATCCTTCTTCCTAACAAACAAAATTGGAGCTCCAAGGGTGAAACACTCGGACGAATGAATCCTAGCCTGAGAAGTTCCTACAATTGCTTCTTAAGCTCTACCAATTCTGGTGTGCTCATGCAGTATGGAGCCTTACTGGTAGGCTTGGTACCTGTTTGTAGCGCAATCTCGCACTCTATCCCCTGAAGGGTAACAATTTTTGAATCTCATCAGGAAAGAGATCCTAAAACTCATGAATAAGGCTGGCTATGGGTGGTGGCAAGCTTTGAATAATCTCTTCTTGCTGGGCCTCAAGGGATGCAAGCCTAACAATGCAAGCCACATGTCTATGTCGAATAGCTTTTTCCAGCCTTCAGGAAGACATACATTGCATGATGGGATTAACTGCATTATCTGCTATAGTAATACGGGCCCCATTTGCTGCATTAAAGGTAACCTCGCACTTTTTACAATCTATGTTTGGCCTTTGCTGCTGCTAGAAATTCCATCCTCACAATTAAGTCTTACCAATGTTCATAATTTCGGCTCACAGCACAACAGGTGCTCCCGGTAATTGGATATTTAAGTGAACACGACAATCTTGGGTGTGGCGGACAGCTCCACTAGCCAATGTAACAGGTCGTGGCTTGGATTTCAAAGAGGGCAGTTGCAGGGTTTCTGCCAACCTAGGTGATGCAAAGTTATACGTAGTACTCGTATCCATAAGGATAATAAAAGGTTTGCTATCAATTTGGCCCATCGTAGAGATGACACTAGGTTGACTGTCGGCCTGACCTGTCTCAATAGCAGCAAAAATGTGCGACTCGCCTTGCATATAATCATTCACCTCTTCCTCGGCCATGGATGGCAGGTCACAGAAAGGTGCTAGCTCCTCCCATTCCACCTCAGCCAGGGTTGCATGTGCTGCCTGCGTGACATATGGGCAATCTTGCATTCGGTGGCCCAGTCGGAAACATCGGAAGCATGCCTTATCCCAGCGTAGCTATTCACGAGCTTCCTCTGGGATAGATTGGAGGATCTACTGCATTGTGCCATTAGCAGTACCTGGCTTGTCTGACTTCTGATAAGGAGGCTGCTGTTGAGGTCCCAGACTAGGAGAGTGGGCCTTTCCTTGGTTTCCAATTGGGGGTCGTTGATAAGGGTACTTAGGGTGTATCTTGTTCCACACTCAGGGCTTTTGCCTCAGCCCCAGCCACAGTTTTGGGATCAATGGCGCGTACCATCTTTCTTAAGGTTGGTGACAACCCTTCAACATAACCTTCCATTGCACGGCGCTCATTGATCCCCGAAACACAAAGCCTGAGGCGCATGAACTCGTCAGTATAAGCTTGTACGGACATGCTGCACTGCTCCAATTGGTAGAAGGTCTGTATCTGTTTACACTATGGGCCCGAGGAACATAGTGTGAATTGAAGGCCTTGGCAAAGAATTTGAATTTACATCGGCCCCTGTTTAACCCATGGGATCCTGCATACCCTTTCCATCAAATTCAGACAGACTTAGTGAGATTTGTAGTAGCCACTTTGTCAATGTCCTTTTCAGTCATTTCATAAGACTTGCCGAACTCGTGCAGCTCGTCCAACTAAGATTCTGCATCCACGGTGGAATGGGAAGTGCCTGAAAATCGAGCAAGTTTACGTTTTTTTTTTCAAAATACTAGTAATGGTTGAATCCACCATTTTCTGATAATCTTTCTTTCTAGACTAGTATGGTCCTGCTTAGAGAGGGTAAAAATCTGAAGAATCAGAAGAGTCAGAAGAGTCTGAACTGGTGTTAGACGACGAAGAACTGCGGGCACGTTTAGACTGTGTCGGCGTATGGGGACCACGGCCTAAGGTTGGTGGTGGCGGTGGTTGAGGGGCCTCCATGACAGGTCCTTCCTATCCATCCTCCTGCATGGTAGGACCTATGGGCCATTGCAACGCATACTGCTGGGGTTACGCCATCTGACACTTGATAATGAGTTGTTCCTGGTCAGGAGTCAAGCGTCCACGGTCTACCGGAGTCGCCCATGGTGGATTTCGTATACCATCTACAACACAATTAAAACAAGGAGGTTATAGATGAAAGCTGGGTATGAACCGCTTCAAAGAAGAAAATGACTAAACATATGCAAGGATCATCCACACCACAAGAATATTACAAGCAATATATTGGAAAATGAATTATAGAATATATTAGACAAAATGTTCACACATGGTGATTACAATTGATGGAAATGCCCGAAGGCTGATAAATGAAATAGAGGACATGAAAACTAAGAGCTTGGGCCAGCGCCGTCGTGCTTTGGGGTAGGAGGCTGTGGTGGTCACCGATGCCGAAGGAGTGTGATACTTGGGCTGACTGACAAGGCAGCTATGATGCTACCTCTGGTGGAAATGCGGTGGCCAAGGGAGCGGCCACAAGCAGCGTCATGCTTATCCAAGCGGCAATATCTTGGCCCAGGCCGGCAAGAGCAAGGTCACGGTGTATGAATACTAGGGTAACCGTGATGTAGCTAACCTGCTTATGGTCCGCCAAGGTGGATAGAGCACGCAAGACCCACCAAGATGCTTCTGCATCAGGTCCAAAGTCCTTGACAAAGAAGAGGACCTGGCCTTGGCGAAAGGCAGAGAGGAAGAATTGTGTGAGTTGATTCTCCTTTTCTAAATTCACGGTGACCTCGTCTTTGTTGGCTTCCTCCATCTCCTCTTTGAGATGATCCTTGTTGTCATAAAGGTCTTCCCTTCCTCATCAGTTTCCATGGGAATAGAAACATCATTGATATTACGGACGTGGGGTCCCATGGTGGCAAAGGCGGCGTCAGAAGCTTGAGAAGGAGCATCTTGCAACATAAGTTGGAGCAGACTTAGAAGAATATCAACAGGCTCCCATCCTCCTGATGAAAGCTTAACAAATTCTGAACTTGGGGTGGATACTCAACAGGGGAGAAGTCGAGCAAGTCTTCTTGACAATACTCTGCCAACTCATAAACAACTTGTGCCTTGGTCTTGCGACAAAAGTCTGCTATCACATGGTATGTCCACATGATGTCGTCAAGCAGGAGGTATTCCTGATTATTAACACGAATAACTGGGAGACCATCCAACCCAGCAAGTTTGTGCCCCCGGCTCTGATGCACAAGCATCTTGGCGGCTAGCTGCTTCCATCGCTCAAAGTCGGCGTGGCTAACCTGTTCATCTTCATAAGGGGTCGAAGGAATGGGTACTTTCCCGAGTGCGGCCTCATCATCAATGTAGCAATCCATAAGGATGGCTAAAGCAAAACGAGCTTCGAAATAAGCGTGTCTGCCGAAGTGGAGGATAGAGGCATTCTTTGCCCCATGTTGGATGCCACGAAGGACATCCTCTGCATGTCGTGCCGTCTTTAGATTCCTGTCATCCGTGTCTTAGTCGGATGAAGATGGGGCCCACGTCTTTAGATTCCTGTAGTCGAAAGCTTTTCAATGAGTGGTGTTTTGGCACTAGTTTGTTGTAGTTGGAGCCACGTGGTTGAATACTAAGAATATTCTTGGAATCTCCGAGTTTCAAGGAATCTATAGTAAGTTGAGGGAATCTAGGAGAATCTTTATAGGATCTTAGGTAATCCGGAGGAATATCATGGAGCATCTTTGAGAACGTTAGGGAGTCTCGGGGAATCTTGATAAAATCTTTAAGAACCTAGAGGAATCTTGATGGAATCTTGGGGAATCTATGGAAATCTAGGGGAATCTTCATAGAATCTATGGGAACTAGATGAATCTCAAGAGAATCTATAGGAATCCCAAGCGTTTCTTTGGGAATCTAGAGGAATATTCCTAAAGTCATTGAAATTTTAGAGTAATCTTGATGGAATCTTGGAGAATCTAGGAGAATCTCCGAAAAAATCTAGGAGAATTTAGAGGAATCTTGATGTATTCTTTTGGAATAAAAAAATCTTTGGAGAATCTCAAGGAATCTTAAAAGAATCTTTGAATATCTAGGAGAATCTACAGGAATCTTCATAAACCTTTAAGAATCTATGCGAATCTAGAAGGAATCTTGGGGAATCTTAATAAAATCTAAGGGAATCTTTGGAAATCTAGAAGAATTTAAGTGAATCTTAAGAGAATCTTTGGAAATCTAAGAAAATCTTTCTAGAATCTTTGAGAATCTAGAAGAATCTTGATGGAATCTTAGAGAATATAAGAGAATCTTCATAGAATCTTGGGGAATCTAGGAGAATATACATAGAATCTTGGGGAACTTAGAGGAATCATGGGTAATCTCTGAGAATCTAGGGGAATCTTAGAAAATCTTAAGAGAATCTTTGGAAATCTAGGATAATCTAAGGGAATCGCATAAAATCTCTAAAAATCTATGGAATTTAGATGGAATCTTGGAGAATCTAAGGGAATCTCTATAAAATCTTAAGAGATCTTGGGGAAGCTTTGTAGAATCTTAAGGTATTTCAAGCGAAATCCCAGGGCATCTACAGGAGAATCTAGGGGAATCCCAAGGAGAATATAGGGGAATCTTCATATGATCTTAAAGAATCTAGAGGAATCTCAAGAGAATCTTAGGGATTCTCGGGGATCTTGGAAAATCTAAGAGAATCTACATGAAATCTTGGAAAATCTAGAGGAATCTTGGGATAATCTTTGAAACTCTAGGGGAATCTCAAGAGAATTTTAGAAAATCTAGGGGAATCTAAGGAAATCTTTATAAAATCTTTGAGAATGGAGAGGAATCTTGATAAAATTTTGGAGAATCTAGAGAATCTTCATAGAATCTGTGGGAATCTAGGAGAATTTACATAGAATATTGCAGAATCTAAAGGAACCTTGGGATAATCTTCAAAAATCTAGAGGAATTTTTGTAGAATCTTACGAATCTAGGGGAATCTTTCATGCCGAGTGGGTTTTGAAGGGTCAGCTTCATGCAGTCCTTCATATTACAAACACTTGTATATACAAAACTTTCAAAATTTACATAAGATCTTCGCAGATCCGTCGAGCTAATACCAAATCCTTTGGCATAATGATGACTCTCTTGGCGTGAATAGCGCAATGGTTTGCGTTACCAAGAAGAGCAACTAAATAAACCTCCGCAGCTTTTTGTAGAGCAAGGATAGCATGTGTCTGAAAGCGCAGATCAGTCTTGAATTCTTGGGCGACCTCCTATACCAAGCACTAGAAGGGCAATTTGCCAGGAGCTCCATGAATTTCTGGTACTTCTGGATCTCTCTCAATGCAACGACGCCCGCCATTTTGAAACGGTGAGCCTTCTTTTGGCGCTTAGGCAACGGGGGCAAAGGAAGTGTCTTGCCGCCAGTGGTCGGGTGATTAGCCCTTCGGACTAGGGCTTCACGGCGCTCCACACTCCTGGCTTTCCCAACTCCACCTGCTGCCTGTAGATGCTTCTTATACTGCGCTCCCAACCGTTGAGGTGTCCTAAGCTTGTGCCTGTGCCTCTACTTCCCGGTGCTTCGATCGGCTCCCGAAATCGACTTCGGGAGCCAGCCGGGTTCGCCCAAGCGAACCCAGGCAATTCGCTTATGCGAACCCAGGGATTCGCCCAGGCGAACCCCGGAAGTGGACGTGGCGGTGAGGTGGCGCTACCTACCGGGTTCGCTTGGGCGAACCCAAACCATGGTTAACCGCTGGCGGGTTGGATCGGTGGCAGGCGTGCCCAGAACCCCATGGGGTTCGCCTGGGCGAACCCCTGGTCAAATCGGCGGACGGAATCGGCACGGGTGCCGTGGAGACGACGGTTCGCTGGGGCTAAACCCCAGTCAAATCGGTCAGCGTCGTGGTGATCAGCGCCAGGGGAGGCAGTCTGGCCGGATTCACCTGGCTTAACCCCGAGTCAAATCCAGCGGGTGGCGTTGGCCCGTCGAGGGGCGGGTTAGCATAAAGCGAACCCAAATATCTGCCCCCACAAATTCAATAGGGTACCCCTCCCGAATTTTTTGAAGTAGGAGGGGGTGTGGGTTTTTAGGGCACCCGAATTTTTTGAAGAGATGTTTGATTCGTGAATCCAAGAAAATGGTATCCGAGGCGAACCCAAATGCATGCAGAATGAACGATTCGCCTGGGCGAATCCTTATGCGAGCCTAAGCGCTATTTAAGCGCACCAAGATGTTGTATCCTTCTCATATCGTTTGGGAGGGCGCAGGTGCTATAGGAGGCGCTAGTGCTACAGCAGGTGCACTCCATATCTCTTTCTCCTCCTTTTGCATTCTCAATATTGAGCATAGGCCTCTTTTTTGCATTTATCATAGGCTATTTTTTCAACAGACATTTAGAATAGGATATTCTTAGCACATGCTATTTTTTTTTACCATGGGCTATTTTTTACCCCAGGGCTATTTTTTTTTTTTACCATGGGCTTTTTTACCATAGGCACTCGTTTGTGTTCCTAGTAGAGTGTCAGAGAATGGCGTAGGAGGTAGACAGAAGAATCGGTGAGTCGATTTCAAATGAAAATGATAGTGATTATGACCTTCATGACACCGAGAATGACACAATGTCGAGGAGGAGGAAACCGGTGATGATATGGATGATGGGTGGAACCGCTGGCATATCCACTTCACAAGTTACTCCCACCCAAGATCCCCAAGAACTTGTTCCACGAGTTGGCGGTCTCTACCCGGACCCAGTACAATGGCCGTGGTGCACCTCAAGTTGGTGGTTACGCATTCAACGAGTGTGTGTATGCGTTGATGAGGTTGTGCCCTACAGCACTACTATGTTCCCCATCCGTCCGAAATAAGTCTTTGCCGATCCCCGCCTACCTCCGGTCCTTGAGAAGCGGGGAGGGCACCCGTCGAGAACCATGTTAGGTTGATGCACCGATGGGCTGCATATTGTCGGCTGGCGGTTGGCGATGAGTCGAGTGAATCCGGCGGTTGGTTATACCGTGGCAAGGGCCTCACAAGTTAGTGCCTTCATTGGAGTTACGGAGGCTGACTAGTTGCTAGGGGTCACTGAGTGGAAGCACCCATCGCTCCCCCCCGCCACTCTTGAGAATATTTCAGGAGGATTGGGAAGTCGGCCCTCGGCGGCATGGCGTCCCGAAGAATACGTCTTGGCGTGCATGGAAGTGTGCACGCGTGCGAGGTGGCCGCACCATGAAGGGCCGGTGACTTCAACTCGCGTGAAGAGACCACCATGGACAGCCTAGAGCAAAAGGTTGATTGAGCTACAAACTACTCATCGTGTCCGTTTGGTCCACGGCCATCACCGCGTCTTGTATTTGGAGCAGGTGAGGTTGTGGATGACTATGCACATCCACCGATGGAGACGACCCACGAAGGAGGGGCACGAGGGGGATAGGCAAATCGGGCGGTCGCACGCCAGAGGATGCTTGTTTCGCTTGCGGACAGTGAAAGTAGATGGAAATGGTGCTGCATCGAGCGGTGCACGAATATCGTCGCGCCGCGAAACACAGCCCACGACCCTTTCACAAAATGCGGAGGATTGGTCCATGCACATTGCATCTGAAGCTGCTAGTTTTCGCCGCACAAGAGCTTAGAAGCATTGGAATGACCGCGTCTTTGCGTGGGACATCGCAAAAGCGGGGACCGCAAATACGATATGATTGTCAGAAGCCGGTTGAGCGAGTCATATACCGATTCACGATGTCGCAGGAGGATGTGTGGCAACTGGCATACCGGCAGAGAATACTCGGTAAGAACCCTAAGAAATCAAGATCCCATGCTGCAGTGACGTTGTCGTAGACTGCATATTGTGATGCTTTCCATATTTTTGTTCATTGCTATTGTCCATACTTTTATTTCAATATCACAATCGAAAATATTTTGTCATCTAGTCTCACCACATTACGCCTGGGGGGCGGCGGTTTTTGGGTAACGGGGGGAAAGCCACCGAGAGCGGGATTGACGATTGGAAAGCCTCAGGAAGGTGATTTTTCACCAGCCACGGAATCCGCATCTTTGCCGAGCCCTTGGACCCGGCCATGGATCCTAGTCATCCAAGATGACGGGATGTTGGAGGCTCTTTGTTAGATGGGCTGGCCGTGGCCGGTTGGGCCATGGATTCAACCTTACGTACAAATCTGTGGAAGTTCATTTATGCGGAGCGGTTGTACCGATTGCGGGGTGTGGGGTTCCCGATCTTTACATGCTCGCAGCGTAGAGGCCCGGCGAGGGGCACCAGCGACATGCCCGAAGATAGCACTACGCCTTGTGTTTGAAGCGGATGGGCACAATCGGGCCTAGGTCAATCACCATTGACATGGGATTTTGTGAGAGGCGGGCCATCCGCGGAGGTCGTGTCGAAGACCCACATTGTTGGGCGACGGTGAAGCGGTATGATGGCGTGCATTGATTGCATCGCTTCATGGAGAAACGACACTCATGGTTTTTCCAAGCGGTAGCGTGCAATGTTCTTGCATGTTGGTTCCATGCGAAAGCGTGCATGGCAAAATACCTGCCGCCGCCACTGGCGGGGAGGTCTTTGAAGAGGGACGTGGCTCTGCGGCTGTCGAAGTTGATGACGGAACCGAACTCCCACGCGTACCAGCAGCAGTTGACACAATTTCAGCTTCTCTACGGAGGAAACCACATCATACAGGGGTGAGTGCACAACGACGTTCAAAACTTACATGTAGACACAGGGGCAAACATCCTGACCCTGGGCGATGCAGGTACTTGAATCACAATTGGCTGAATGGGGCAGCGTGGGATGGTAAATGGCAGCGACACAAGCGGATGTTCAACCATGCAGATATGGATACGACAAACCACGTGGAAGCGCACTGGAAAGTTCTGAAGACCCAAACCCTGCAGTGCAAGGTCAATATAAGGATGTACACGCTAGTGTCCCATCTCATAGGCTTTCCGGACGGGACCTTGCCTGCGGGAGGCACAATCTTGACTCGGTGCGAGGAAAGATGGAGTCTTGGTAAGTGCAATGCGGGTCCTACTCTTTTCGTATTCTACATTATACGTCTATCGCCCGACCCTCACCGATGTCTTTTCGTCTAGCCGAGTTTGGGCGTTATAGCACACGTTCATATCAGAAGAGGCATGCGGTGCTCACTCCCTTATCCAGTCCTTGCGATAACCCCTAACGCCATTAGCCTCGAAGATGCTAACGACGTCAGGCTATCTATGGCAAGTCAGTCAACAGAGGGTTTGAGATACACTCAGCACATGAGAATGCGATATTGTGATTGTCCATGCCCCCATGCCGTGTGCAAACATCTCATAGCGGGAGACTACTTCCTTAGCAGCAGCCACCCCGCATTGTTCAATGAGCTATTTCCGAACCGACAATTCATTCCGCCCTTGCCTCCAAGACCGCCAGCTCCTGCGAACGACGTCCATGTGCTAATCCCGTTGCTACAACAGTGGGATGCGTTGCTCATGGCGGAACACCAATCAGTGCAGGCCATCATGCAAAATGCTGATGCCCTTGACCCAGCAGAGGTGCGTGACATGATTTCCAAGGTTCGGAGGCAGATCCGATTCCATAGAGACGCAGCCAGCCCGCCTGTTCACGTCTACCATGGCGGGTATGACAGACGGTAGGAACATGCCCGCAGTGGAGTCCACGAGATGGCGCGCAAAAGGGCCACCGTAGCCGGGACCAACGCCACCGACCAGCCGCCGCGGACGAGGGGCCACACTGGAAGCTGATGGGTCACAACCCAAGATTTAAGTACTGTACAATTCACGCGTTATAATTTTGGGGTGGCCATTTGTAAGTTTTTAAACAATTTAATCAATCTTTCTGTTACAAGAAGCTCAATTGCCACTAACAGTGACCACCGAGCCTTTGTCGGTACCAGTACACCCTACAATAAAGCAGCCCGACTACTACAGGCCACTCATTCCTAAAATGCCGCACATCTTGCTTGCCGTGTACCGAGCCCCCCGCTAATTGGCACAATTGCATCCGGTCTCGTCGCCACACGATCGCCGAGCGAAGCGATGATGAAGCCAATATGCATGCCGCGGGTGTTGTTATCGACCTGAAGCGGGCACAACACCGTCGCTACAGCGTCGCCCCCCCCCGGAATGTACCCATTGGGTGCCCCAATCGTTCAAAGCGGCCAAGCGTTCTTATTTGTACAAAGACACCACCGCGGGTGAGATCCCGACAATGGAGCACATCTGGCGCATGAGGGCAAGCACAAAGAAACACTCCGCAGCGGGCGAGGGAGTTGAGAGAACGAACGAGACTCACAGGCGTGTCGGCATGTTGTCGAAGTACCACCACCCCACATGATCGTCGTCTCCAAGGCCAAAGGCGGACTCTCCAGCGTCGTATGAGGGTGCGAGCATCCAATGGCCCGCCGCGGCAAGGATGTAATGATTTTATCAATGCTCTATGCACCAATTGAAACTAAAGCAAAGAACCGGCGTACTTACTTTGTGACGATGGGCCAAAGGATCGGGGCGAAGTGTACCCCAATCGGGATGCTCGCGGGAAGAAAGTGTGAGGCGCACTCCTCGGGGAGACCGTTGTGCGTCTCCGACTGGGCGATGAAGTCGTGGTAGACCGAGGGTCCACCATTAACAACTTCTTGGCTCAGCGGGTAGCATGTGGCTTAAGGCACTACGTCACGTGGAACTCAATGGTTAGATATGCGACATCAATAGATACAAACAAAAGCGGACCGCATTACCTTATCGGGACTTCGTATATGTCCCTCCTCCCCTTTGTCCATCGGGTGAGCAAGCCTCGATGAGATCGTGATGAGTTGTACCCCCGCATCTTTGGGCGGCGCCCTCTGCACCACCCGGTGGCGGCGGCTATCCGACGCCACTTTCGCTGCGTGGCGAGATGCTTGGTGATCTGCTGGCCGTAGAAGTGGGTGAACACCCTAACCTCCTCCCAGAAGAGGGACTGAAGCTGCAGCCTGGCTGGGATTTGCAAGTGCTCCGGGAAGCGTGCCAACCTCACGTGTATTTGCGACCAACCTCGAATGGGTACACACACCAGGTAGCTCCAGATGGTGTGCATGTCAAACTCTCCAAGGTGGTACATGAAGAAACCGCGTGCTCGGTCTCTCATCCATGCGTCGGTTCCCTCGACATTGCGGTCGGGCGGAAATGGCGAGGTCAATGTGTGTGCCATACCCGTGCCTGCCATTGCGGTCCTCACTATGTCGTCGAAGACTGGCGGCCCACAGGCGGTCAAGATCGTCATCAAGCGGCTTAAGCCTATGGAAGGTGGGGTGGCCATATCTGAATCGGCGGCAGCGGACGTGTCCCATGAGAGGGACTGCGTCGACCTAGCCCCTACCTCGGTGGAACTTCGTCCATGTCGCCATGCAATTCACTCGGTGAGGGGCGAATGAGGGATCGATAGGAGTGTGGACTGCCGGGCTCTGCGGAGTGGCGAAGGTGGGCCCTCGCCAGTAGCATTTGAGACTCCGGTATCACGAGAAGCTCACTAGCGGCTCTGCGCTCTGTGGGCAAATGACCACCCATTCTGCGTGCAATGGCCGGTCATTGAGAAAGGGCATGTCGCGGTCTGTCCTCCCTCCGGACGCCACACGTGGCATCAGCTCGGCTCTAATGCAACCTTCATAGAAGGGCTGCATCCTCTCAGCGCTCCCTTTGTCTTTAATCTTTGGCCTCGTGGAGCATGGCATCCGGGCCCTCGGGAAAGGCATCCGGACCTGGGGGGTTAGGACATCTTTGTAGGCGCATCGTTATTGCGCCTTGCCTCCTCGCTTCTCACGTAATCCGGCAAAGACCTCAACATACGCGCGGCTTTGGCAGGATCTTCTCGACGTTTAGCTGCCCTCTCCCGCTCGGACACCACTCTATCTGCTGCTCGCGGTGTCGAGGACCGTGGGCCGGAATGTCTGTCAGTGGGCCACCATAGATCTGGGTGGTGGCTCTGGTGGTGGCCCCATGCTCCGTCACGCGTCAGACCCGGAAATCCAGGGTCACGACGTATCCTGTCGACATAGTGAGTGCACCCAGGTGCTGTGCAAATCCACCGCTGCGCAACTGTTGGGGGCCGGCCACTCTCAATCGACGTGACCCTGCGAACGAGGCACCAAATGCCATGGTATTCCCTGCCACAAAACAAATATTGTTAACAAGCACACATAACAAACCTAGCGGGTTAAGACAATGTCAGTTGGGGTACCATTCTACAATGCTACCGATGCGTCCAGGAACACCGGCGCCGCTCTGTAGGCCAAACGGCAGGGGACGCTCCTCCATGCCAACTGCTGGAACTGCATCTGAATAAGACATGGTTGCCGACGGTCTCGAATAGATATCTGAGGTACAGGTGAACATGAACACAGGTGGGCGTTAAAATTTTTATCTTTTTTTTTCTCCCTTAATGTGTGGTTTGCATAACCTGATCTGGCTACTCCACTAACGTGTACATCTCCCCCAGGGCATTGAGTTTCAGAAGGAAGTGCTAGATTAAATGAAATATAGGGAAGGGGATCCTTCCTCCTGACTGGAAGCGCAAGACTAGTTGGTTCAAAAGGAGTTCTACCTTCTCGGGTTCAGGGTCGGTGCTAGAATGGCGAAGATTCGGATGATGTTGAGGGTTTAATAAGTTTGTTCCATGCGTATGCGGACCATATCAAAAGAAGACATATGGTTTAAAGTAGAAGCACGGTGGTGATTAGCGGCGCTGTGTAAGGCAAATAGTAAGGTGGGTAGGCAAGGTCAGCTATAGCGGACAAGCTCGCTTCGAAAGCTATGGCGGTCAAGGGCGATGGAGGCACGAAAGGAAAGTAGAAAAAGAAACTTCCGGAAAGATTTGAATTCAATTTTTTTTTTTTAATATTTATGCGAAAAAAATTTATACGTATAAAAATATGGCAGGCGCGTATTTCGGCGTTGACGTTTTGGACGCCCCAAATTTGATTTTAAACACTCAAAATAAAATGCTGCCGGCCGGTCCAAGAGCCCTAGGCTAAATAATGCGTTCCCGTCGCATTGGAACAAAAATTAGCTCAATCCGAGTCTTCTAGAGAAAGCTATGGCCCTCGGAATTAAGGGACCTTATTCAGACAAAAACTCAACATATTTTTATCCTAATACCTCAAAAGAATTCACCCTAACTATCCCATTCTCACGTAATTAGTCATACTCATCCTTCCTATAAGTGTCTATCCCTATGTTAAAACGAAAAAAAAAAAAAACTCTCTCTTACTACGAAATGGTCTAACGGGTTAGAATATGGCTAGTGCAATGATTTGGTCCATCAAAATCATGCTCTGATACCATTGTGACACTTCCCGAACCTATACGATGCTCCCATTGTATAAATATGGGAAATTCCCCTCCCATGACGACTCTATCACCACGGAAAGGCCCTCCGTCTGACTCGGACCACTTGTGATGGGCAAGTGTCCGTGTGAAGGTCACAGAGGTGCCATTCATCCCACGCCTTCTATGTGAATTCTATACAACGGAAGCGTGAATACAAGTTAGCATCTAGCACACAATACATAAGATAATATGCCACCTTGAAGGGTGGCCCATCCATCATCAATACGGATACATCCCAACAACAACATATCATATGGAATGCATCAATTTGGGCTCTAACCCAGGCTCAGACTCCAGGGAATCAGCCGATGGTCTGGGCCTTCAGATAACAACAGACGGAATCCTGACAATGGCATTGATTGACATAGAACAATGGCTACGGTAGTCCACTCCATCCGCCCCTCCTATGCACACTTTGCAAATAGGCTAAAACATGCTATGACGTGATTGTAGCCTTCCGGAAATGCAATCTCATGGAATCACCTTATGAGACTACTCTGGGTTACATCTCTCGGGGCTGTTTGAGGCAGGAAAGGGATGAATCCCCTCTAAAGCATGATGGTTACATGGGCATGCTAGAGGATCGTGGCACCACTGGCACAAACGCATCCGTACCCAACTTACCTCCCTAAATCTAAAGGTCGACTCACCGCACCCGTTCGAGTTAAGGACACTCCAATGGACATATCCTGTAACCCAGTCGGTGTCAGACCTATACCCGGCCCCTTCAATGACCGGCTATAAGCCTAGCACACTATAGGAATCTTGTAGCCGCGCAAGGCAAGATCCCACCTCCGTTTCACCATCATATCCGTTATCTAGTGTTGAATCACAACATAGCATCCACAGCCAGGCGGGCTCTTGTGCAAGGCCACATCTAATGGGTTTTAAAGGGTTTAGCTAGGAGCGTCTCTATTCCTAGATAGCTTTTAGGTCTCTATCCCCCTTTAGCCCATACACACAGGAGGAACAGAAAGAGAGAACAATCACATACAAATCATCCATCATAATCCCAAATCGAACATGGAATCGAGTCTAATCATCCATCTATTCATACAAGGGTTAGATTGGAACACAAACTACCTAAAGACTAACCTATCTCTTGGCTGGACCCGTTATCCCGAAGAACATCCATGATTTAAGGCTAGTTACTGTGTTCAAGCAGCTCCTCCCTTCTCCAAATCGATTTGGGGACAGACTTGGGGGTGGAGACCCAACTTGCCCCCGTAGATTAGCAAGTCTCATTCTTCCCAATCGATTTGGGCTAGGTGGCTCCTCCTATTTGCTAATTAATATCATTATTATCCTAATTAGGTTAATTAGGTTAATTAATCTATGATAATTTAGTATAGCTAACATAAACTCCTAACGCCCCATTATAGTCCAAACAGACCTGGTGACGTGTCATACTATTTATACGTATAGCATATAATTACATGGAATGTCATAGGCCCAATTTTGGAAGATGACATCTGGGCAAAGTCCTTGAAGTTGTGAGTATATTTCTTGATCAGTTGAATATGTTGAAGTATGATATTTTGCATATGATTATGTGATTCTCTCATGTGTTATCTCAACTTCTCTAATCTCAAATGAAGTTAAGTTTATGATATGAATTGCGGCAAGAATTTATGATGGTATGATTATGTTGGTGATGATAATTGATGCTAGTAGAGTGCGGCTTAGCCTATCTCATATATTTTTTTTTTTTTTTTTTTTTTTGAGGGAATGCGATATTTTTTCCATTAATTATAGATTGAAAAGTACATACTATTTAGGTATTTGACCCATTAGATAGATCAAAATACCAGGAACAAGTAATAAGCATATCAAAATGTCATGCATAGAAAGTTTCATATAAATGTTGTCAAAATTGTCAATAGTTATTGTAGTAGATATTCAAACAATAATAAAATAGCCGGATGATGTCTCCACATTATGCCTTAGGATTATAAATCTTGATGTCTGAGCAGCTGAACATCCTTATAGACCTCTGTGGCAGTACAATCTAGCCAATTACCTGAAAGAAAACTATGTTAAGGGAAAAAACAGATGTGGCTGGTTTTTAAGGATCAAGAAATGGAAAGTGATCAGAGAAGGAAGGCTGCAAGATGAAATTGGTATGCTTTTTCCAGTTCAAGGAATCCAGCAGATCAGAGACACAAGAAGTAGCCATTATGAGCAATAAATTGCCAAATACATCTGCCTTTCCTCTATGGTAATAGTAGCATTCCCTATAGAATAGAAATTGCTTTTCTGTCACCTGCATTTTGGTGGTCTCCAAGAACCAGAATAAAGTGTACATTTGATATGTACTTCTGCAAAATTCATATGCCTACTAAATTTCAGAGACTGGGAAATCTTCGAGCTTTGGAAATATTCTATTAGGTATCTTAGATTTCCAGTAAAGATCCTCAAAAGCATTGACTTGAGTGTTTATCTGACACAAATATCTGACTGACTCAGTATATCAAAAGTAGTGTCCAGATCCTTCTTGCAGAACTCCAGATATTCTAGCAGAATCATGAACAAAATTGTTTTCAGTATGTGAACAATGCAATTTGAATAAATTATCTATCTATATATAATAAAGAAATAGTGTCAGTTAGTGAGTTAGTTAGTGAGTGAATCCGGCCCCATCGACGGTAAAGGAGGCGCCACGTGGCGCGATCTGGGCCCTTGGTCGTCAAATGCTTGAAAGTTCTAGAAGCTTCTAGAGCCTTTTTGAGGCTTCTGGAATCTTCTAGGAAGTAAAAAAAACATTCTAGAAGCTCCTCAAAAGCTCCCAAGTTTAGTGGACAAAATTTTTTGGGTTTACCACGGACTCGAACCCTGGACATTGCCCCCCAAACCCCCCACCCTTACCACCAGACCAAGCATTGGTTTCTTGAAAAAAATGGAAGTTCACACATAGTTAAGGGTGAGGGCCAAATAATTCAAGGATGGTCTGGAATGTTCTAGAATGTTCTAGATGGCTCTAGAAACTTCTAGAATGTCCTAGAATCTTCTAGAATCTTCTAGAATGTCTAAAAATAGAAGTTTTTGAAACTTTGCAAATGCTCAAAATAGAATGTTCTGGAATGTTTCAGATGCTCACGGATAAGCACCTCAGTCTAAAAATAGAAAGTACCATAGTCTAAAAATAGAAAGTTATCTAAAAGTTTGTAGGAACTCATAATAGAATGTTCTAGAATGTTCCAAGTGCACCTGGACAAGTACCTCAGTCTAAAAATAGAAAGTTTTGTGAAATTTTGCAAACAAGAAAAGGGAAAGAAGAGAGAGAAGAGAGGGAAGAGACATGGGAGAGAGAGAGAGAGAGAGAGAGAGAGAGAAAGGGAAAGAAGAGAGAGGAGAGGGAGAAGAGAGAGAGAGAGAGGAATAGAAAAGAGAGAGAAACACAACAAGAAAAAGGCCATTTAGCGACGCCGATAGCGACGCCACTGACGCCGACGCCCGCCGACGTCGACGACGCAGATCGTTTGCAGCACATCGCCGTGACGCGTCAGGCGCCGTGACGCGACGTTATCGCAAGATCGACGCAGACGTCAAGCAGACGCGATACGACGTCGCCGCAGTATCGCCGTGATGGCACGCGGACATCGGAAATATACACGCGGAACATCACCAAAATCCACGCTGCGCCAGGAAAGCCACGCGGTATATCGCCGTGACGCGACGTGACACGCGGAACGTACACGGAAAATTCAAAATCCGCTACAGAAAAGCCACGAAAGCAAAAAAAAAACGCGGATCGCCGCATGCGACGTGAAGGGGAAAAATAAAAAAAAAAAAAATATTTATATAAAAAGCCACGTGGCAAAAAAAAAGCCCGATGGATCGTCGCATCTTGACGTGAAGGGGAAAAAAAATAAAAAAAAAAAAAAAATATATTTATATAAAAATATTTTTAAATAATCACAAAAAGTGTTTTTATATTCATATTTTTAAATAGTCACAAAATTATTTTTATATTTATATTTTTAAATAATCACAAAAGTGAATTGTATTTATATTTTTAAATAATCACAAAAGACTTCGTTAAGAGGAGTATCCACCCTTTTAGCCTAGAGCTACTCTCTCTCGATTGATTGGAGTAGTCATCCGAGCACGTAGTTAGAGGACGACGCGATGCGGTTGCGATTGGATGGCTCTCCATCGACGTTTTCGCGATCCCCCGCTGCTTAGAGCCTTATGTCATCTTTGTAGACCTTCATTCATATCCATACTTGCTTCCTATAAAAACCAAAAGAATATGGCGTTAATGTAGTTCATAGAATTATAATAATTTTCTACAACGCACCCCGCATTCCCTTGGTGGGAGAGTTCCCTCGTCGTATAAGCTGTTGATACTGGATAAAGCGACTCCCGTTAAAGTGGCTACTTGTACCTACCTTTGCTTGTTAGGGGCAAACCCGTATAGATGTTCCTATGACAATATAGCGAGTATTAGCTAGTGACATTTAAAGTTCTTATTAAAATTAATGTGAACTAATATAGCTCTTACGAATCTATGGAAAAACCCTCGACCGAGCCCAAATGAGGCGCCTTTTCGATCACTTTTAGTTGCTTTGTCGATTAGAGCTCTATGTTTGCTTTACGGATCCTTTGCGTTCGAATGCAATCTGATTGCAAGGCACACAACATTATCACAAGTTAAAGTGAGCGAATGACAAAAAATAAGAAATACCTTGATATCTTCCTTGTGGAGATTAAGTGGTTTAGGGACTTTTGACCAATCGCCTCCTTCTTTTCGCCATGAAAGTCCGCCCGGTTCCTTGACCACATGGTGCCTTTGACATAAATCGATAGATCAACGCCATATCAAAATAATAAAAACAAGACTATGACTAGGTCATGTACCTCCTTTTCAGTATAAGCTTCGCCCATCGCCGAAGTGAGCTTCTTCGATTAAACGCCTTTGCTTTTTCTATCTACGGGAAACTCTGTTTCATTTTATTTTTGACGCTCTCTATTTGGCGTTGGTCACCAAAGCGCCGAGGCCACTCCCCTATACCGGGGGAGGCCATAAGCGAGATATTATTTGTGACCGCGTCCCTCGGTGTAGTATAAAAGACACTTCCCTCATCATCCTTCTTAGGAAAGCGTCCCTGAAGCATAAATGGTGGGTATATAAAAGCGTGATTAAGAACCTTTTGAGCACTTTGCAATGTATTCTAAGTGAAGAGAATGAACAAAACAACAAATTTAGATGACAAAGTACTAATATTTAAGGTTGATATCTTAAATAATATGTTCACATAACTTACATCAAAAATTATTATTAATATGATAGTCGGGTATATTAGGGGCCAAATCACCCGCAGACTTACGTGTCTAAAACAAAGCGAAATGGGCGCTCTTCTTGGTGACACGTGGGCGTCGTCGGGATCCTTGCCTCTCCAAGTCGAGGCGGCGACCATGTTCTTGGATCCGAACCTGTGATGATCGTCGCGATCTTGAAGGTTGTGAGTCTGTTGCTCCACTACTTCTTGACACGGGAAGTAATGAGAGAATGAGCATCTTTAACATTTTGCAACCAAAGAAATGTTTGGTGCGTAGTGGATATATATTTACTGTTGAAATCTTCCTCCAAGTTCCTTGCATTAGAAAAATCTGTTCCGTCTCTTGCCTAGAGCGGGGAGTCCATACTATGTCTAGCATTCTCAATATTCTTGCGAAGCGTGGAGGCCGATAATCAACACTATGTCGATTTGGGGAATAGGAGGGGGGGGGAGGCTGCCTAACCGGCGTTGGTGTCAAAGAGGCAAAATATCTTTGCAATTTGGTCTCTCTCGGCGGGGAGACATGTTTGCGAGGAAGGCGGGGGGGGCGGCGGAGGAGAAGCTGAAGCACAAATATCATGCAAAAACAATTCATTTATTTATTATTTTTATAAAAGCTATCTTAATACCCAAACCTGCTTTGGTGTAGTGATAGGTGGAGGTTGGCGTCTTGGAGGACCATCGGCACGATTGCCCCTACCTCGTGGAGTCCTCCTCCTATTTTCTCTAAACTCGTCCCTTTCCTCTACACAACAAATTAAAACTCCATGCATAAACTCACATACCTAATTAGAGGGTAAAAGCGTATAATAAAAACTATATAAATACTTACCTTCGTCTTGCTCATTCTAAAATGCGATTTGCGATTACCTCTATTCATCGAGAAAAAGAGCACACCTAGATCAAAAGAAATTGTGAGAGAAACATTTGATAACCATGAATGATATTGGTTGCAATAATAGAATGATACTTACAAACCATAGAGATGAAAAATAGTATTTTTATGGTTGAAATGTGCCACTAATGAGCCCGGCGGACTACTTGCAGTCTTGGCCGTCTTGGACCGGGAGGAGGGGAGACGCGTAATGCCATGAATATTGCATCGCAGAAAAGAGGGCCACAATGAGGAAAACCGCTAAGAATTGAGCCTCGCCATGACTATATATATTAATTTGAACATACTTGAGAATTAGCGAGAGAAAAGCTTTGAACAAGTGTCTTTGAATAAATACCTAAATTTATATTCTTATCTTCTTATTTATATTAGAAAAGTATCTCATATATATATGTATGGGGTGCATATCGAACTCTAGGTTGCCATATTATCGGGCCATGTATCATGTCATACAGAACCCTAAATTATCCCACGTGGCATTTTTAGTGCCACATCATGAAACCCTACGTTGCGTGTGGCATATCATCAAACCCTAGGTTGTGTCGTCGCGACTTCCTATTGCCACATCATAGTAAGTGCCATGTCATCAAACCCTAGCTTGCGTGTGCCACATCATCAAACCCTAGATTGTGCCACATGGCATTTACAATCTAGGGTTTGATGATGTAACACACAAAACCTAGGGTTTGGCGTCTATAGCGACACTTTATCTACAAGTTATGATTAATAATTTATTTACCATTAATAATAATTTTTTGATTAATAAATTACTTTTTCATTAGTAATTTTGACTAAAAAACATTTATTGGTTGCAACAAGCCTCAAATAGGAAGACAAAATTATATTAATCACTTCTTGCAAGCATTTAACTTGATGGCTTAGCCATCTCAAGTGGATCACCACACTTCATATGTCGTCTCTCTCTCACAACTATATCGGAAGAAAGCCCTTTGTTTTGAACACATCGGCGACGCGAGCAATAGATGGGCGATCCATGTGCACCAGCTCTCTATCCATCATCATTTGGACCTTCATATGTTGGATGATGTCCAATGTGCTAGAGTATCGGTCGGTTGGGTTTATCTCAACACACAACCCCATAAGCCGCATTACTGGACAAAATCAAGGAGCATCTCGTAAAATGTAGCCCGGGGAATATATGTCGGATATCTCATGCCCCCATGATGCTTGGTCATCGATGATGATGTAAAAACTCTCTTCTCCCACCAAGGATATATGCCGTTCCATCTTGTAGTGTATAGCGGCTCTTCAATTTGGGCATTAAGCTCCTTGCAAAAAAGCGGAGGGCCGTGTCCCAATCACCAATAGCCACCCACACATTTGTAAAGGGAGTCATCAAAATGGAGTTTGACCCTTTTGCAATTGAGCTTTGTGTGTGTCCAACACTGGGCGTGGATGGCATAGACTCTACGCAAAGAGCGAGAGCTATTTACGGGGCGTACTTATACCACGAGTCTCATTTTGGCTTTCCACTCGCACTTATCTTCATATCAGCCCTTCTTGGAGCACTATGCATTGCATTTGACCATCTCCTATAAGAAGAGATTGGCTCGGAAGATGGTCAAAATTCTGCAAAGGTTCCTCCATTCATGAATGGCGGGACTACCATTGGTCCTGTGGCTCATCTCCACAAAAAGACCTCGAGGGGGCAAGTCAAGGGGTGTGGCCAATCTTTGGACTTGGGCTCTTGAAGCGGATATACTTGTCGACCAACAACCATGATGCAGCTCTATCTTGGCCTCTCCACACAATGCCGATTATAATAATCATCTTGATTAAAGTCACGGGGTTCCCAAGATGCGGATTTGGTATATTTGGCGGTCTTGTTTACTACCAATGCACTTTACAACTCCAAGCGGCATCCACGGGAATCTTTGTCAATAAATCTGACACATTTATCATGAGCATGTAATGATAATCTAGCCCTGCACCAATAGAGCTCCCACCATGGATAAGACTATCTAACTCCTTCACTGCTCATCATTGAGGCGCTCTTGGCCATCTTGTGATCTTTCGCGTCGAACCTTTGCGCCATACGAATTAGCCCATCGTCCCGTATGCCTCGGCATAGGGGCTCATAAGTGGCACTTTATACTTAAGTAGCATCCTCAATTACGGCTCGGGATTGCAAACCCAAGACTTTAAGTTCTTTCTCATCATATCTTCCAACTTTCGGACTCATGCTCGGCCACCTCCCACATAATTGAGGACCGACATTCTTTCTCAAGCGATGCTACAAAGCGGTTAATTCGATCATCGGTTTGCATATGTCGTTCAGATTCGATCAATCGCATATTTGATTGATGAGGATGCGCCTAATTTCACTAAGCATCTCTGTCTTCTTTGAGGCCATTTTTATGCCTACAAACAAAACAAAATAATGAATACAAAAAGCCAAGCATGCACAAAGTAAATGCAACATATCTGACAATATCAAACATGTATGCAGACCATATAATCATTACTTATAATAACGCCCTATGGCGACTAATACCTTAGGCCCCCGCCCCAAAAGCAAAAAAAAAAAGAAGAAGAAACAAGAAAAACTAAATAGGTTAGATTAGGGTATTCGGACCCACGGTCAATTTACATTAAGTATTACTAGTTAATTAGTTAGCGAGATAGTCCCAAATTTTAGTTAACTTTTTAACCAAAAACACTACCTAAACTTATCTTAGCACCTTGTTGGATTAGTTAGCAAAATTAACTAAAAATTAACTAAATTAGAAATTAGCACTATAGAGGTCACTTTAAGTTTAGTTAATTGTACATATAATTTTTATGCCTTTGGCTAACTTAACTAGACATGTTGAAATAATTTAGTTAATTAGTTAAGTTATTTTTTTTACCAAGCGCTTTTAGTGCGAATTAGTACTACATTAAGTTAGCCTAACCTATTTTTTTTTAACTAGCACGGGTGTGAAGGGAATCATCCAGTTACTGTTAACTTAACCTAGCCCTAGCTACCTCTAGCTAAAACTGACAATAAACGTGAACTAAGGCCCGAACACCTGGTCCTCCCCACTCGCGGTGGAGGCCGACCATGTCCTTCTTGGTAGCCACATCTACCTAAGAATGAGAAGAAAAGTGGACTTGGACCCGGACACCTAGTCCTCTCCACGCAAGATGGAGCCGGACCGTGACCTTGAACAAGCCACTACAATTTTATTTTAAACCTAAAAAATAACAAGTGGGCTGGAAGTGGACTTGAACCAGTGCGTGGTCCTCTCCACTCTAGGTGGAGCCGGCCAGGTGCCCTTGAACAAACCACTCATTAACCTAGGAAACATTTATGATTGTAGTGAAAGTGGACTTCGAACCGGGTACATGGTCCTCCCCACTCTAGGTGGAGCCGACCCGTGCCCTTGAACAAGCCACTCCATCAATTTTTTTAACCTACTTAAAACTATAAAAATAAAATGCAAGTCACGATCAACTACTTACCAAAATAAGGGCGGCGTGTACAAGATCTGTCGGGTCCAAATCGTAATAGAAAAGCTGCTGTGAAGTAACAAAGCATTAGAGGAATAAGAACAAAGAAGAAAAAAGATCGAAGAAGAAGAAAAAAAAAAAAAAAGGGGGATAGAAAACAAGAGATAGAAATAAAACAAAAAGAAATAAGAGAATAGAAGGGAAGAAATAAGGATAGAATAGAGAAGAAATAAGAGAAGAAACAAGAAAGAATGAATGAAGAAAAATAAGAGGAAATAAAGAAGGGAAGGGAATAGAATGGAAGGAAAGAAATAAGGGAAGGGAAAGAAAAGGATCGAATGGAAAGTGAGGAAGAAATGTGAAGAATAAGAAACAAATGAAGAATGAAGAAATGAAATTAAAAGAATGAAGAATAAGAAATGAAAAAAATGAAGAATAATAAGGAAGGAAGAAAGAAATGAGGGAAGGGAGGGAAAGAATTAGGAATGAGAAAGCATGAGAAAAGAATGGAAATGAGAAACAAATGAAAGCATAGAAAGAAAGAAAATGAGAAAGAAATGAAAGCATGAGAAAGAAATGAGAAAGCAAGAAATTAGAAAGAATGAGGAAGAATGAAAAGAGTGAGGAATAAAGAATGAAAGCATGAGGAAGAAAGAAATGAGAAAGAATGAGGAAGAAAGAATGAGAAAGAAATGAGGAAAGAAGAAATATGGGAAGAAAGAATGAGGAAAAGAATGAAGCATGGAAGAAGGAGGAAGAAATGAAGCATGAGGGAAGAATGAGGAAGAAATGAGAAGCATGAGAAAGAAAGAAGGAGGAAGAATGACCATGGAGGCATGGAAGAATGGGAAGAAAAAAAAATCAAGAACAAAGAAGAAAGGAAGGAAAGTGGAAACCAAAAAAGGAAGGTTGGGCATGCACCATTCAATCCAAAAAAACCTATTCAATCTAAAAAACATGATATACTAACCTTAGAATAGTTGCAGTTCATTACAAGGTAGATCCATCCATGTACTAGCTTTTAGGGATGGAAAAACCAAAACAAAACCTCTAGAAGAAGTAGGGCAAAAAGAAGTTCAGGCAAAAGACCAAGTATAGCGATCCGTTCAAAAGGTCAATGGAGGCGCGATCCCACAAACTCCATTCCTTTGACCTTAGCTAACCGGCGACGACCTAGACCTGCGTCAAAAAGCGGCGTTGTGTGATGGAGATGGATTTTGTTATAGCGGCGTTATTGTTTTGCAATTTTTTAATGTGTAGCTCATTAAAGTTTGTGAAGGCTTAAGCCCCCAGACTTCTGTTTGCCACGGTCCTGGATCCTTGCCCGGAGGGATTCAGCGCTCGAATATATAGAAAAAAAAGCTCGGGGAGGGTGTTCGTGCCTCTGAGTCCCCGTTCGGTGCAAACCCTTATTGCCGGCAGCCCACGGGGTTTTACGTTTTTGGAGGCCCTCTCACGGGGGCCGGGACTCTCCCCGTGGAGTGAGGTGGCCATTCAAAGTTAAGCCTTGTTTGACTTGGGAAGGGTGCCGATTTCATGCTCCCCCAAGGCAACGAGGGGCCGGAGGGGACCCTCTAACCCCTAGGAGCAGGGGCGGACCTTATCAGAAATTTTGGAAATTTTCTGTATCTTTGGTGATGACCATAGAAGACCGGTGACCAAAAACCATAATTTAATTCCATGCCATGCATTAACTACGAATTTATAAACCATAAATGCAATAAAATGCATAACTAAAGAGTGTGCATCGGGTGTTGGCGAGTCTTTGACCCGAGGGGGCAACAAAGGCGGTCTGGACACATTAAAAATTTTCACTTGGAAACTATGAAGCAATCTTTCATCAAAGGGTACAATTGTTTTATCGAGAAACAAAACCAAGTTCATTACAAGTTAGTTATGCCATCCATGTCAAATAGCTTTTGGGGCGAGAAAAACCAAATTTAAAACCCTTCTAGAAGTTATGCAAGTCTTATTTTCTCAATGCAATCTTAGACCAAGTATAAGCGTCCGGTGAGCCAAGGTCAACCCCAAGTACAGCGATCCCACAAACTCCATTCCTTTGACCTTAGCTAACCCTTTGACCTAGACCTTCTCAGAAAATTTCGAAAAATTGGGCTGTGTGATGGAGATGGATTAGGAATCCGGTGGCAAAAAATCAGAATTTATTTTAGGTACAATGCATTAATTGCGAATTTATGAATGTCTTGCCACTGCAAAAGCCCCCGACTTCTACTTGCCACATCGGAGGAGGACAGGGCCCAAACTCGCTCCGTCGGTTCCCCTTGCTCCGTATTCTCGGCTGCGGCTTCTCGGCCCGGTCCCAAGTGCAGCCCGGACCAAGTCTCGGCCCCAAAGCGCCAAACCCTTCTAGAACACGGCAGCCCACGGGGTTTTCGTTTTGGAGGCCCTCTCCTTGGTCGGATTAGGGGGACCTTGCCAGGTGACTTGGCGTGGAGTGGGGGTGTTGATGCTGAACCACGGACCCTAAAATCCCCGGAAGCTGCTTGCCCGAATTTCCTCTCCCAAGGCCACGGGGCCGGCCGGGCGACCTCCCCTCTCGGAACTGCGATTTGACTCTGCCCGATGGACTCGAGAGCGTCGGCGTTGCCCTAGGGACCAAGTTACGTGGCTTGAAGACTAAACCTCGGCCCCAAAACAAAGCTCACTTCCTAGAACACGGCAAGTAGGGGTTTAGGATTTGGAGGCCCTCTGTCGTGGTGGGTGTTTGGTTCTTCTTTTGCAAAACCGTATCTTGACATGCTCCCTAGGGTAATTTTAGCCATTCGGGACCCTAATTTGGCGAGGAAGTTGATTTGCCATTCGAACCTTCATTACAAGTTAATTATGCCATCCATTTCAAAAGGCTTTAGCCTCGGGGGCCCAGATTTGTTTGACCAAGTTCTCTCTCTATCTGGAATCTTTTGGGCCTTTGAAACACAACCATCATCACAAAGCAACCAAATGGGATAGGGGACCCCACTAGTCTTTTGCTTTTGGTAATCATTTATCTTCATTCTAGTAGTTATGATGGAGCTGCGTAATCATTTATCTTCATTCTAATAGTTATGATGCTTCTATTCTCAATGCAATCTTAGACCAAAGTATAGCCTCGTTTGACTTAGGGGAAGGTCAACCCCAAGTACAGCGGGCTGCCTCCATTCCTTTGACCTTAGCTAACCCTTTGACCTAGACCTTCTGTAGAAAATTTGAAAATTGGGCTGTGTCTTTGGAGATGGGTTAGGAATCGGTGGCAAAAAATCAGAATTTATTTTCGTACAATGCATTAATTGCGAATTTATGAATGTCTTGCCCTTTACAAAGCCCCCAGACTTCTGCTTGCCACATGCCGGGGAGGAGGACAGGCCCAAACTCCGCTCCGTCGGTTCCCTTGCTCCGTATTCTGGTGCGGCTTCTCGGCCAGTCCCAAGTTCTTGGAGACCAAGTCTCGGCCCCAAAAGCAAAACCCTTCTAGAATTTTGGCAGCCCACGGGGTTTCACGTTTTGGAGGCCCTCTCCTTGTCCAGGTTCGGAGGCGGGACCTTTTGGCGTGGAGTGGGGGTGTTGATGCCTTGATGCACGGACCCTAAAATCCCGGGCTGCTTGTTTAAATTTCCTCTCCCCAAGGCCACGGGGCCGGGGAGGCGACCTCCCTCTCGGGAATGCGATTTGACTCTGCCAATGGACTCGAGCGTCGGCGTTGCCACGGGGACCAAGTTCCGTGGCGGAAGACCACCCGACCTCCAAAGCGCCAAAGTAGCTCACTTCCATCACACTTCGTAGTCAATTGGCCTAGGATGTGGATGCGGGATCTTGTCGTGGAGGCGTGAGTGTTTTCTTTCTTTTGCAAAACCGACCTTGTAACTTGCTCCCTAGGGTAATTGTTCGCCATTCGGACGATTTGGCGGAAGTCGATTTGCCATTCGGAGCCTCCCGGTGCCGAGCGACAAGACAATGCCCGGTTTCTACAAGGTAGACCTCGGGGCGCCCAGCGGTTTGACAAGTTCTCAAGGACGATCTGGAATCTTTTGGGCCTTCGAAGAGGGGCCCTGAGCGGAGGATCAGCGGTCGGATAGAACCCGGACTCGGGAGGTGGTCATTAGCGTCAGGCCCCGAGGCGGCTGCCGGGAAAGAGCTGCCTCGGGAACTTTTGGATCCGCCTCTTGGGGTGGGACTCTCCCCTCTTGTGAGGGATCCTGCAAGGTCCTGGCCTCGTTTGACTTGGGGAAGGGTGCCAGCTCGGTTAATTACGCAGCGGGCTGCCCGAAGCCGTTCTAATACTAACCCTTTGACCTAGACCTTCTCAGAAAATTTCGAAAATTGGGATGTGTCTTTGGAAATGGATTAGGATTCAGGTGGCAAAAAATCAGAATTTATTTTTTCGTACAATGCATTAATTGCGAATTTATGAATGTCTTGCCTTTTGCACTTTAGCCCCCGACTTCTACTTGCCACATCGGGGAGGAGGGGACAGGCCCAAACTCGCGTTCCGTCGGTTCCCTTGCTCCGTATATTCGGCTGCGGCTTCTCGGCCCGGTCCCAAGTGCAGGGGACCAAGTCTCGGCCCCCAAAGCGCCAAACCCTTCTAGAACACGGCAACCCACGGGGTTTTACGTTTTGGAGGCCCTCTCCACTGTCCGGTTCGAGCGGGACCTTTGGGAGTGACTTGGCGTGGAGTGGGGGTGTTGGCGCGAGACACGGACCCTAAAATCCCGGAAGGCTGCTTGCCGAATTTCCTCTCCCCAAGGCCACGGGGGCCGGGCCAGGCGACCTCCCCTCTCGGGAATGTGATTTGACTCTGCCAATGGACTCGAGCGTCGGCGTTGCCACAGGGACCAAGTTAGTGGCGAGGAAGACCACCCGACCTCAAGAAGCGCCAAAGTAGCTCACTTCCATCACACTCGTAGTCAATTGGCCTAGGATGTGGATGCGGGGATCTTTGTCGTGGAGGCGTGAGTGTTTCTTTCTTTTGCAAAACCGACCTTGTAACTTGCTCCCTAGGGTAATTTAGCCATTAGGACGATTTGGCGGGTCGATTTGCCATTCGAACCTCCCGGTGCCGAGCGACAAGACAACTGCGGTTTCTACAAAAGGCCTCCGGACCTCGGGGCGCCAGCGGTTTGACAAGTTCTCGGACCCGATCACGGAATCTTTTGGGCCTTCGAAGAGGGCCCTGAGCGGAGGATCAGCGGTGGGATAGGGAAGGCGGGCTCGGGAGGGTGGTCATTAAGCGTGCAGCCCAGGCCGCCGAGGAAGGGCTGCCTCGGGAACTTTTGGATCCGCCTCTTGGGGTCAGGACTCTCCCCTCTTGTGAGGGATCACGCGCAAGGTCTGGCCTCGTTTGACTTGGGGAAGGGTGCCATTTCGGTTGCCATCCAGCGGGCTGCCCGACCGTTCTAATGCTAACCCTTTGACCTAGACCTTCTCGAAAATTTTTGAAAATTGGGCTGTGTCTTTGGAAATGGATTAGGATTCGGTGGCAAAAATCAGAATTTATTTTCGTACAATGCATTAATTGCGAATTTATGAATGTCTTGCCCCGCTGCAAAGCGCCCCCGACTTCTACTTGCCACATCGGGAGGAGGACAGGCCCAAACTCCGCTCCGTCGGTTCCCCTTGCTCCGTATTCTCGGCTGCGGCTACCGGCCGGTCCCAAGTGCAGCAGACCAAGTCGGCCCCAAAGCGCCAAACCCTTCTAGAACACGGCAGCCCACGGGGTTTACGTTTTGGAGGCCCTCTCCTTGTCGGAGGCGGGACCTTTGGCGTGACTTGGCGATGGAGTGGGGGTGTTGGCCGCCCGAACCGCGGACCCTAAAATCCCGGGGCTGCTTGCCCGAATTTCCTCTCCCCAAGGCCACGAGGGGCCGGACAGGCGACCTCCCTCTCGGGAATCGCGATTTGGCTCGCCAATGGACTCGAGCGTCGGCGTTGCCACAGGGACCAAGTTCCGTGGCCGAAGACCACCCGACCTCAAGAAGCGCCAAAGTAGCTCACTTCCATCACACTTTCGTAGTCAATTGGCCTAGGATGTGGATGCGGGGATCTTGTCGTGGAGGCGTGAGTGTTTCTTTCTTTTGCAAAACCGACCTTGTAACTTGCTCCCTAGGGTAATTTAGCCATTAGGACGATAAATGGGTCGATTTGCCATTCGGGAACCTCCCGGTGCCGAGCGACAAGACAACTACCCGGTTTCTACAAGGTCAAATAGCCTCGGGGCGCCCAGCGGTTTGACAAGTTCTCGGGACCGATATGGAATCTTTTGGGCCTTCGAAGAGGGCCCTGAGCGGAGGATCAACGGTCGGATAGGGCAGACTCGGGAGGGTGGTCATTAGCGTATGACCCAGGGGGCGGCCAAAATCCCACTTTCGGGAACTTTTGGATCCGCCTCTTGGGGTCAGGACTCTCCCCTCTTGTGAGGGATCCTGCAATTATCGGCCTCGTTTGACTTGGGGAAGGGTGCATTTCGGTTGCCCTCCAGCGGGCTGCCCGGCCGTTCTAATGCTAACCCTTTGACCTAGACCTTCTCAGAAAATTTGAAAATTGGGCTGTGTCTTTGGAAATGGATTAGGATTCGGTGGCAAAAATCAGAATTTATTTTCCGTACAATGCATTAATTGCGAATTTATGAATGTCTTGCCCTTTGCAAAAGCCCCCGACTTCTACTTGCCACATCGGAGGAGGACAGGCCCAAACTCCGCTCCGTCAGTTCCCCTTGCTCAGGTATTATTCGGCTGCGGCTTCTCGGCCAGGTCCCAAGTGCAGCGGACCAAGTCGGCCCCAAAGCGCCAAACCCTTCTAGAACACGGCAACCCACGGGGTTTTCGTTTTGGAGGCCCTCTCCTTGTCCGGTCGAGGCGGGACCTTGCAGCGTGACTTGGCGTGGAGTGGGGGTGTTGGCCTTGAGATCCACGGACCCTAAAATCCCGGGAAGGCTGCTTGCCCGAATTTCCTCTCCCAAGGCCACAGGGGCCGGGTTGAGGCGACCTCCCTCTCGGAATCGCGATTTGACTCGCCAATGGACTCGAGCGTCGGCGTTGCCCTGGGGACCAAGTTAGGTGGCGGAAGACCACCCGACCTCAAGAAGCGCCAAAGTAGCTCACTTCCATCACACTTTCGTAGTCAATTGGCCTAGGATGTGGATGCGGGATCTTGTCGTGGAGGGCGTGAGTGTTTCTTTCTTTTGCAAAACCCGACCTTGTAACTTGCTCCCTAGGGTAATTTAGCCATTCGGACGATTTGGCGGGGTCGATTTGCCATTCAGGAGCCTCCCGGTGCCCGAGCGACAAGACAACTGCGGTTTCTACAAAGGCCGACCTCGGGGCGCCCAGCGGTTTGACAAGTTCTCGGACCCGATCTGGAATCTTTTGGGCCTTCGAAGAAGGGGCCTGAGCGGAGGATCAGCGGTCGGATAGGGAGGCAGGGCTCGGGAGGGTGGTCATTAGCGTCGGCCCAGGGGGCTGCGCGGGGAAGGGCTGCCTCGGGGAACTTTTGGATCGCCTCTTGGGGTCAGGACTCTCCCCTCTTGTGAGGGATCCTGCAAGGTCTGGCCTCGTTTGACTTGGGGAAGGGTGCCACTTCGGTTTGCCTACAGCGGGCTGCCCGGACCCGTTCTAATACTAACCCTTTGACCTAGACCTTCTCAGAAAATTTGAAAAATTGGGCTGTGTCTTGGAAATGGATTAGGATTCGGTGGCAAAAAATCAAATTTATTTTAGGTACAATGCATTAATTGCGAATTTATGAATGTCTTGCCCTTTGCAAAAGCCCCCGACTTCTGCTTGCCACATCGGGGAGGAGGGACGGGGCCCAAACTCGCTCCGTCGGTTCCCCTTGCTCCGTATTCTCGGCTGCGGCTTCACCGGCCAGGTCCCAAGTGCAGCGAGACCAAGTCTCGGCCCCCAAAGCGCCAAACCCTTCTAGAACACGGCAGCCCACGGGGTTTTCGTTTTGGAGGCCCTCTCTGTCGGTCGGGCGGGACCTTTAGCGTGACTTGGCGTGGAGTGGGGGTGTTGGCCTTGAATCCGGACCCTAAAATCCCCGGCTGCTTGCTTGCCGAATTTCCTCTCCCCAAGGCCACGGGGGCCGGACAGGCGACCTCCCCTCTCCGGAATCTGCGATTTGGCTACGCCAATGGACTCGAGCGTCGGCGTTGCCCTCAGGGACCAAGTTACGTGACGACGAAGACCACTCATGTTAACCCAACTAAGAAATGAGTTTTAAGCGTCGGCGTATGCGTCGCATGCGGCGTCAATCGTCGCATGCGGCGTTATTTGTTATAGCGGCGTCGTTTAAACTATTTTTTATTTTTGTTGTGTACATGTTTGATCTTTGGGGCATGTTTGAGCCTAGACAATGCTTGAGCCTAAGAGGCTTGTTTGAACCTAGGTAGCATGTTAGACCCTAAGGGAAATGCAACGCCTACACGTTCAACATCTGTAGGCTCCTCATGGTTCACTCTATGTATTTGGACTTGTTCACCCTACAAAATACCATTATTATTATCTGTTTGAAAGGTAGAAGCGTTGATCCCTATGAGAAAGCTAGTGGATAGCATCAAATTAAGCAATGATCAGGTTAACTTGGTGGTGGCACTGGTTTAAGGTTAGAGAAAATCGGAAGTAACTAAGATACCATTGAAGACTCTTTGCATGTTCTAGTCTAGAGGCAATGCTTGAGCCTATGTGGCTTCTTTGAGCCCATGTTCGGCCGTTCTTTATTCCTCGGATATAATGTATACCAAAGGGGGGAGGGGGAAAAAAAAATTGAATTGAATGGGTTTTATTGCACCACGAAGACCAATAGACATAGCCTATCGGAAGGATTGCGAGGATGTGCATAATATTTGACATATAGAATTTAATGATCGTCTCCTCTAGGTGCTAACTAGAATTCGTCATTGTTAGCATTGCCAACATTTGTATTAAAATGCACGAAGTACATCGTATTTTGTGGAATTGCTCACGGTGTAAGATCTTTGCATGAGGCTGGTGGTCCAACCTCTTGATGCTCGTTTTCGGTGAGTTTGAATGCCTTGATCTGCGGAGGGCTCTTGAGGGCGTTATTGACTCCTCTAGCACAACACCTTGGAATATTGAGGCGTCCCCTCGGTGTAGTTTGTATGATAAACCACCATGTTGGGTCTTGTCGATCGGTAAAGAAAAAAATCTGGTCAAAAATTTGGGCGTGAGATTGATATTGATGGTCTAAATTTTGAAGTGGATATGTGTATGTGTGTACTGTTCACGGTTATGCGGAAGGACAAGCGTCTCACTACCGGGGGTACATCTTGCTAGAGTTGGCGGTGAAAAAGCCACTTGTTCTATCATACTTTCTTGTAGGCTGGCCCCTTAATTGAAGGTCAAACCAATCGACATCGAATATGAAGGTCTTAAAATTGCCACCAACATCCACCTCCATTATAGTCTTTAACCTCGGCCCAATCACGGTGGCTTCGGCGATTACGATCGGCAACACTTGATTGAAACTCCATCGTGAATGATGCCATGACTCATGATCCACAAGTCTTCTGTGTATGTCAAGAGAACTCACCACGATAGTGGGTCCCATGCCACCATATCGAGGGGTAAGATATATCTTGTCAAAAGCACCATTAATGTCAATAGATACAATAACATCAAAAGAAAATACTCGATTTCGACATCAACATAATTTGTTGCAACTACCTTTTTCATGACACCTTGTCGTATGCCCATTAAAGTAGCTGTAATATACTCCCCCTTGTGATATGCATCGGTCAAAGCACGTAGTACCCATTCTCTTTCCATCTTGTCAGGCAGGGGTTCATATCCATCGAGTGCGGGGCTCGTCTATTATGTCGTCTCCATTCATGCCTCTTCTCTTCCATTTCTTCCTTTTGCGTTCTCATAGCGAGCAATCCATTTTGCCATTGGTGCGAATTGTAAAGAAGAAATTGATTAACCTTAATGATCATATCGGTGAAATGACTTACGCATACCATTGCCTTACGCCACTACCCCCACAATCTTCTCGTCCCCTTCATCACTCCATAGCGAGGTGCATCACGGATGTCTGGCGGAAATATATTACATCATATAGAAAAGTGACTCTTTTCGCAAGCCATCCCTCTGCCATACTACCTTCGGGGCGTGCTCTTTGGCGCACCATATCCTTCAATACCTTCATAAACCTTTCCAAGAAAAACATCCATCGGCATATACGGTTCATGAGCTCCACTTCCTCAATAAGATGTACCAAAAGATGGGTTTGGTATCAAAAAAAGCTTCGTAGGAAACTCCTTCTCCAACAAGCAACATGCCTCTGCCATTTTCACTTTCATCTCTTCAATTTTCGTCTTTTCGGTATAGTTTTTTACACATCCACCTATGAGGTCCAAAACAAAAACTTAGCCACAAATAAAATAGGCGGGGGACCACTAAATCAACATGGGTAACAACCTTATGACCTTTGATAGGGCACTTATTGCCTCAATGGTCCCTTGTCTAAAACTCCCTAAAGGTCGGGGCATGAAGAAGCTGCATGATCAAACACCAAATATAAGTTATGGGTTACATTTTATAGTAGTGCATATATATGTGGACTTCAATTGCTTACATGCAAGAACTTTATGCGATCATGGGACTTTAAACCGGTCGGCTCCCCACTACTTGTGAATGCGGTTATAATGATTGCATGTAACGGTTGGTGTTCTAAGGGCCCTTAAATCATCATAAATAGCTCGATGGTCAGACCTAGCAATAACCCATTTTGCGGGAGGAAGTGGTTGCCCTTCACCTCGGATCCATGCCTCTTTCTTTGTATTACTTACCTTAAGGTCCATCCGGCATTTGTTGTGTCTTTTTGACCAAATACATGCTTCCATAAAAAGTTTCCCGTTCTTGAAGATATGCATCGGGTCTAAAAGGTGTTGAATCAATAGGTCGGTCCAATATGGTAGTCTATAAAAAGCAGACTTCCTTTTCATATTGGCGATAAAGACTTCCTCCTCAGCGGCTTCCTCGCCACCTTTGTATAATTCCTCATCCTCCTTTGTCTAGGTCGGCTCACGACCTCCTCATTCGGAGTGCCCCCCCTACGGATTTCCCCTTGCGGATTTTTCCCCTCTTCCTTCTTATCCCAGCGCTCACCCCATTCTCGTATGGTAATTACGCTTGGTGGTTACGTATAGTCTCTGATTGCCCTTTGAATTGTCTGTTATTTTACGAAGGGGTGCGTGGCGGCAAATACTTCCTAAAACCCTCGTATACTACTTTCTTGGATGCTTAGAGTGGCGGTGCTGCAACTTTTCCCCACATATCATGCAAGGGAAGTGCCCGATGTCTTAAACCGAGAACTTTCGGCAAACCCGGAAAGTCATGCATAGTCCACAATAGTATACCTCTAAGATTAAAAGCGTCATTTTTATGGGCATCGTGACACTGAATACTGTGTTCCACAAAGGGGTAACTCATCCACAATTATTCTTAGGTACACATCTAAATTACTTGGTTTTCTTCCCGGTATCAATAAAGTCATCATAATGTGCCCACTCTTCATCAACAACCATGGGGGTATGTTGTAGTTCACTATCATCAGCGGCCATGTAGACCATGCGGTCGATTGTGTACCATATGGGTTTCACGCCATCGGTGGCCAGGCCCAAGCGCCGCGTTACGTGGTTCTTTTTCAAAGTCGGGCCATGTCGCATCGACATGCTTCCAAAAGCTGCTGCTTTGTCGCTCGGGACTCGCATCACATCATCACTAGATGCATGTGTGGCCGTGAAGTCCATTAGGCTAGCCAATGTCTTGCAGCGGAACATCAACTTTAACCTATAGAATAAATTATAGGCAACATATAAGTACCGAAAATAAGTGAATTTACAACTATTTGTAAGAAGTGGTGATGCATATACCTTGGGATTATTGGAAAGTGTCGAATAACCTTACGAGGGTACCGTTTTCCCTTTAGGTCATTCTGTATCTCGGTTCATTACATACGAGACAATGAGTGGACTTCTCATGCTCGGCGGGGGATAGAAGATCATACAATCATTTGGACATGCATGTATGACTTTATAACCAAGGCGGTCGCTTGAATCATTTTCTTAACTTGAGATCTGTCGGTAGGCATATTGTTCTTCTCACGGAAGGATCTTCTCGTGCAATAAACTGCGCATCTAAGAGTGGTAAGATAAAAGATGGAGATGGTGGTAAGATAGAAAGACTTGATAAGTATGTCACCTCAATAGAAGCGAGAGACACTTGCATTGCTCCACTTGAACTTGGTTTGGAGATTGAGAATTAGCGAGACGCGCCGACAAGCGAGAGGTTCGAGGGCGAGGAAATAAGCTGCGTTTACGCCCGATAACAATAGGGTCATCGTCGGTCGACCAATCCTCGAAGGGTATCCCACATCTTCTACCATATCCTCTCCACCACCATCCTCGACATCATCTAAATCAATATCGGGTAATTCTTGAAGGCGTGCAACATATCGAGCATCGGCTGCGTCACGAAAGACTTCGTTCTCGGGTTCATCAATAGTTTCATCCTCTTCATATTGATCGTATGCAATATCTTCATATTGGTGCGCTCTGGCTTGAAATTCACGACGATAGGTTTCCCTTTGCCCGTAACTTAGAACTAATGGATCGGGATGGAACCGCTCTGAATGAGTTCATTAACGGGGAGTAGCGTATTAACCATCATGTCAAATAATGTAATAAGTATAAAATACATACAACCATTTGTATAGACTCACGAATGACAAAAACATAAAAAAAAAAAAAAAAAAAAACCTCTTTATTCCTTTTTTTTTTTAGTACAACAATACTATTGTTCCATCTCAAATGGGAGAGGTCTATCATAGCGATAGTTGATGAATAACTCATCTCAATGTTTATGCTTTTAATAGCACACACCATGATATATACGCTTTTACAGATCTTGTAAAAAAATCTTCCTCCCCTCCTTGACACTCTAAAAATTCACAATTGCATCGCTCACGGTTGTCAATACAAGCTGTTGATGAACCCGCAATATTGCCATGAACCCTGGCCGACCATCAATAAACTTCAACTCCTCATCACATGCCCCACGACTATCGGCGCGACATTGGAATTCATTCCATAAATCCTCATCGCCAAGCATATTTAGTCAAAGTTTGCCAAGTTTTCCAATCGTACTTTCGGGACACGCATATGGCATTAATGGAATGTGGGTATCTCGCTCCACTTCTATCAGCGTCTTGGGAGATAAGGCGAATCCGACTTACGGACAAATGCGGCTCCGCATAATGATGTATCTTCTTCCCCAATAAGCAAATTCTTGATCCATAGGGATAGGTAAGTCTACTGGCCACAAGCCAAATGTCTTGCGGTGCCTAACAAAGGGTCGGACTAATCTTTGCAATTCTTCAGGAATTTCACGCTCGGGCAGTGAGGCCAAGCGTTCTTGGGAAATGTGCGACACATGCAATGTTCTCATGATTGTAGCCCTTACCGTGTTCTTTTTTTCGCGGGGGAACACTTTCGGCGTTGGCGGCACCCATCCACATTATTGATGAATCGGGTTCTTGCTTGGTTTCATATGCCTCTATGGACAACATTAAACCAAAATCCACATCTAGTTTGGAGGAGACATCAGCATCATCTACCTACATATTTAGATATCATAAACATCTTGAATATATACTTAAACTGGGAGAGATACTCTTAAAAAAAAAAAAACAAATAATAATTGTATACCAACACGATATCCATGGCGAGCATCGGATCGGTGGGTTGTTCAAATGTACCAAATCTTATCGGATGGTCTTCAACAACCGTTCTAAGTCGTCTCTTCAGCCCCATACATCTTTTACAATGTAAAACTATTTTGTCCCTACGCCAATTACAAAGGTAAGTACTATATCTTTGCACAATAGTTTGAGCGGTTTGTGATAGATACAATATATGGTAGTATAAACCCTAAACCCTAAACCCTAAACCCTAAACCCTAAACCCTAAACCCTAAATCCTAAATGGGCCGAGTGGGCGGGACCGTAGTCCTCTCCACTCAAGGTGAAGCCGACCATGCCCTTTCCGAAGTAATGCGACCCTTATATAAGTTTCAATTTCAATAAAGATCTTTTGGAGGCAGCTAGCCCGATACATAGAGTCCCCTCCACTCAAGGTGAAGTCGACATATGACCTTGACTCTGCGACACCTCAATTTTGTAATCTACATTGTACTTAGTAAGGTATGAAGGTGAGTTTGGGCTGGCACATCGTGGTCCTCTCCACTCAAGGTGGAGGCGGCCAGGTGTCCTTGACCAAAAAACACTGCGTTTTTTTTACTACTTTCGCGATTACCCGTCCTCTCTAGTTTATATATGTCTAGGCTACTAAATACAAGAATCGGTAACTTACATGTGGCGGTTCGCATATCCGGCCTCCCACGGTGGTAAGACGGCATCAATCGTCTCTGGCCATCTCCGGCGTCGATCATGGATGACCATGGTGATCCATGTAGGGGCGACAACAAGTATAAGATATGGTTAAAAGAAGAACACCAAAGTGCTGGTATTTTGGAAGAGGGCGAAAAGAAAATAACAATGAAGTAGAAAAAGTTGTTTATATAGAAATCTTTAACGTCGCATGCGACGTGACGTCGCCGGCGACGTAGTGTCAACGGTCACATGCCAAGTCACCTACGACTTGGCAGTACACAAACGAAATGCGCATCTGGGCGTGCGACAAATGCGTTACGTAGACCACGTCGCATGCGACGTATAGTCAACGGTCAAAATCCAGGTCACATGCGACTGGCGGTACAGCGTTACGCGTGGCAGGTTAATGCGATCGCGGCGTGTCTTATGTTACGTAATGTCACATGGCGTCGCATCGACGTCGACATTGTCGTGACATTTGTCGTGACATTTGTCGGTTATGAAATTTATGTATACCTATCTAACATTACGAGCAACCTAAAATCTGAGCAAGTTTTGTGTAACAACCTAAAATCTGCATACCTCAAAACACTTGAACATAGCTTGATTAGGCGCATCCAGAGCAAATTTGCGTGGTGGTCGACATTTAAGTGACATTTTCGTGACGATGCCCGCCCGGTGGGCGATGGCATTTTTAGGCAAATTTTGATCGGGCGCTTTGACACATGGGACATTAATGCCTTGGATTTGCAAAGGAGTCGTCGAAGCGAGTTCTCCCACTATCTTTGGACACCAAGTTCCTCATTCAGATTGCATTTTGTTGCTTCTCTAAAGATGTTTGGTGAGGATATGGGAGTCCCACTTTTTGACTACCCAATATTCTCGTTGTAGAAATTCTAGGGGTAAATCCATATGTCATTTCTAATTCCTTCTTTTTCTCTTTCTCTGGATCAACCAGAAGCTAAATTATGAGCTCAAAAATTACGGATCAACCATCTCCAACTCCATGTCCATCACTAAATTCATACGCTTTTTCAAAATACCCATAGCACAAATAGGCCTATACAAATTAAAACAAGCAATATTATTGTCATATCCTTATTCATCGTGGCATTCATCTTCTTGATATCCATCGATCATATTCATCTTCTTCATATTTTTATCTTCAAATTCCATTTTGAAAAACTGATTTTGAAATCTATATCATATCATATATCCGGTTTTTTGTATTCTACATCATGCTTATATACATAAGGCGATTGCCTCAAAAATTTCGGATCAACCATAAGCTAAATTCTGAGCTCAAAAAATTACGGATCAACCGGGGAGCTAATCGAGCTCAAAACTACCATATTATAGTTATATCAAAAGATAGAATTTAAGTTGCTTCAATACCAAATATCGACTCCAAGCGACTGAAAACTTTACGCAAGGGCATTTGCATCCTGCATCAACCTTTGTAATTTCCAGCACCTGAGTGAAGGATCCCTTCGCCGGTGATGTAAAATTTTTACCTTGGATATCTCTCTCAAAGCGAAACCACATCATTCACGCAAATTCTTTGCCTTGACAAACCTGCTCCAGCCTTTTTGCGAAGACATAACTGCGAACTATCCCAATAACTTGATTATCTAAATTTCCACATGCATTGATTTTAATCTATAAGCGAAGCATCTTACCTTTTTTTTTTCTCCACAATTCCATGTAAAGGCAAATGTGCTTGCGTTGATTTTTGGAATGAATTTGAAACAAAAATCCAACGAGAATCGGTTATCAAATCAAGCTGCCCACTTGGTTGCACAAGCACGAAATGAAATGCCAGTCTCAAGGACTTTCTTATCTAACCAATCTACACTATCTTGAGAGCCAACTAGATCCACCACAGAAATATCTGGTGGAGTGTCTAGCATAATATCCTCTAGGCTGAACTTTTGTGGCACGCATGGCTCGATTATCAAGCGTGAATCAAGCTCTCTAAAAGATGGCGGCGCATCATTTTCTATACTCCTTGCCAACCCCCATCGGAAAACTACGAATATCTTCGTCACCTTTGGAGATTATTTGCGGTCGAGAACTTGATAAGAATGCATTCGCCCATGACTACAAGCCGAGACTCATTTGTGCACAGTCCCATATTAGCCATTCGCAACCGGACCTGATAAATTGGTTAGAATATTAGAATACAATTGCAGGAGATGAAGAAGCAAATCTAGACAATGACCTGATAACAATAGAACTTCTGAAGCACCAGGTATGACTAGATATATTATTATTTCATATTTTATAGCTGCAATTGACATGGTTGGGATGTAATATAGCGTATTGCCCTTGCTTGGATGGAGAAATCTGAACTCAGGGCAGATTGTCGGGGAACTCATATGTTTATAATTATCAAATTATCAGGGATTTGGAAAGACAATCTCTGCAATTGCTTTGATTTTGAAGGCTAGACCGCCAAAACGTCAAAGATACAATGTAGAAGAATGCAGGAGCACCTTGATTGTTTGCCCTAAATCGCTTTTAAAACAATGGGAACATGAATTGAAGGAAAAAGTAGCACCATCTGTCAAGCTATCTGTGTACATATACCATGAAGATCAGAGAAGAATAAATTGTGTTGAACTTTGTAAGCACGACATTGTGCTTACTACATATGGAACCATTTGTTCTGAATTACAGAAGCCATCTGAAGAGGATGAAAAGAAGCGACCCCGGGCTAAAGGGGCACTGCTTGTCGAACATTAGGTGGTTTAGAATTATTCTGGATGAAGCTCAATCCATTAGAAAAGCTCACACTAAAAGTTCATGTGCTTGCTGGGGCTTAAGGGCACAATGAAGATGGTGCCTTTCTGGAACATGCGACCTTCTACGACACATATGTCACATATGTCACATATACGAAAGTTCTAGAATGTTCTAGAAAGTTTTAAAAAGTTTTAAAATATAAGAGAATCTTGGGTGAGCCTAAGGAATCCTTCTAGAAAATTCCAGAATGTTGTAGAAAGTTCTAGAATGAATGTTGCGAGAGAATACACTTATTTTCTTCCCAAAGCATTTTGCTAGATGACCAATTAAAATATTTTAGTTCAACCAACTCCACAATTCTCTTGATTTTCGATGAACAAACTTGTCCAAGAAGGCAACAACCTCCACAACCTCAGAATGGCCATAATGAAGAAATTAAAAAAGACAGTTAAGAGATTTCTCGAAAAAAGCGCATGATTTTTGGCTGTTGTATGTTGTGACTGTCGGATCATACAATCGATGCAGCAGCAACCCATAAAAATCTTGGCGCTCAAACGGAACAAGTTCATGAGTCATGAAGCGAAAACAATCTGAGCATGGCGTTAAAAAACTGCACCAAAGGACCCCAGCAATGTCGGCAAGCTCAACCGCCTTGTGATCCCTAAGCTCCAGGCTGAAGCCCATTTTCCTTTGCACCATGACATGCTCTACTTTGAAGACTTCCAAGGTAACAGCTGGCAGTTTAGATACTCTTACTGGCATAGCAGCCAGAGCTATGTTCCAATTCCACTTTCCATGTATGGATCTCCGAAACAAGGCCATCAACAGGTGTAGCCACATAGTATCTCGGCTTTTCAAAATCCTCATCAATGGGGTCGGCTTCATATGGAACTTGTGCAATTGAAACGCAAATTCCTCCACCATCATATATCACAAAATCATCATCCCGGCGTTTGGCGGGTAAAGTTACAAGTTCAAGCATTGCTTTTTGATTCCAACCTTGATGTTGATCTTTCAACTTCCATAGTGCCATTAGAATTACTTGTATACCCAAAGATGAGATTTTAAATCATAACCTTCTTCCCCACAGTATTGGCGTATCCATATGTGCTTCTTTGGTTTGTCGATATAGTTCGAGACAATATTTTTCCGGCTCTTGCAATCTCTCAAAGCCCCAAAAAAACCATTTTTCTCAAAGTCTAGATGAAGGAGGTAATTCATGCGGTAGCACATCTTGTGATGATGCATGTGCGGGCAACACAGCTTAAATGAAGGCTGCGGGTTGGTCGTCCGAGTCTTTTCGCACGGTATCAATCAGGGCAATTATTGAATTTGTAATCCTAAAACCAAAACCGTGTATAAAAAAATATCGTCACATCGACCACCCACGTCACATATCGTACTAACGTGTCATATCGTCACATATACATACCGACGTGTCATATCGCCACATATCACGCATGGGCGTGTCATATACGCCACATATCGCATCGACGTGTCATATACGACACACACGCCACATACGTCACATATACGACGCCGCATGCGGCGCCACGCCGTAAAACATCACACCGCCGCCCACCTAGCGCAAGCCGCCCACCGGGCGCGGATGACCGCTACGCCACGGTCGACGCCGCACCATACGCCATGCGACGCCGACCGGCGGATTTTGCCGCCCCGGGCGCGGACACTGGCCGTCCACCGGGCGACGCCATCCAAATGTCGACGTCGCACCATACGCGGTCGACGTCGCACCATACGCCGCAGATGCGACGTGCGCGACGCGACGCCGCATTGACGCCGCATGGTGACGTTATTTGCGACGTCACGTCGCACAGACGTCGCAAGCCCACGTCGCTAAAAGTCCATTCTCTTGTTGTGAAAGATAGAGAGAGAAGGGAGAAATAGAGAGAGAGGAGAGAGATAGGAGAGAGAGAAGGAAAAAAGGGGAGAGAGAGAAGACAAAGGAGAGAGAGAGAGAGACCAACCAGTTTTTTCTTGAAAGAATAGGAAGTCCATGCTTAGTTAAAGCTGGGGCAATGGAGAGAGAAGAGAGAGAGAGAGGGGAGGGGGGGGGGGAGAGAGAGAGAGAGAGAGAGAGAGAGGGAGGGGGGAGACAGAGAGAGAGGAGAGAAAAGAGAGAGGAGAGAGACAGGGAGCAGAGAGGGGGAGAGAGAGAGGGGGGGGAGACAGAGAGAGAGGGGAGAGAAAGAAGAGAGAGGAGAGAGGGAACAACCAATCTTTTCTTGAAAGAATAGGAAGTTCATGCTTAGTTAAAGCTGGGGCAATGGAGAGAGAAGAGAGAGGAGAGAAGAGGGAGGAGATAGATAGATAGATAGTAGTTTTAACGTCACGCCACTAGGCAGCATCCAACTGGACATGTGACCACACACCACACTACATTGCTTGGTTGGGCCCTGCCCCCAACCACCTTACATTGCGTCTGTTGGGATTTGACCCCCAACAGTACCGCGTGCGATTTTGGGCGGTCTCGAACTCGAGACCACATTGCTAAGGAACTAGTGTGTTACCACTAGACCAAACGCCCAGACGAAGAGAGAAAAGAGAGAAAAGAGAGAAAAGAGAGAGGAGAGAGAGAGGGAGCAGAGAGAGAGGGGGGAGAGAGAGAGGGGGGAAAGAAGAGAGAGGCTCATGGGTGTAGATGTGATGTGGTCCTCATGGTATGAGTGAGCTCCTTATGGGTGGTTGAGCAATGGCTGCTGAGTAACATGGAAAGTTTTTCTTGAAGATATAGGGGTTGTAATTGGAATATACAGGTGTGAGTAAACTCCACTTGCATGGGTGCCAAGTAATAGACGTGGTAAAGGTCTTCATGGGTGTAGATGTGGTATGGGTCCTCATGGGTGTATATGTGAGTATGCTCCTCATGCCTGATAGCTATCAAGTAATAGACGTGGTAAAAGTCTTCATGGGTGTAGATGTGGTATGGGTCCTCATGGTTGTATGTGTAAATATGCTCCTCATAGGTGGTTGAGCAATGGATGCTTAGTAACATGAGAAGTTTCTTGAATATATAGGGGTTATGCGTTGGAATTTATAGTAGATGTACTAAGCTCCTAACAGGTGATACTTTAAAGGTAGTAGTAGGTGTGGGTAATCTCCCAAGTGCCAAGGATGTCCAAACCGAGGCGAGGCCCCGGAGGGGCCGAGCCGAGGAAGGGTGCAAAACAAAATGGCACATGGGTGGATCCAAACCGAGGCGAGGCCCCGGAGGGGCCGAGCCGAGGAATGGGTGCAAGAGAAAAGGGCCCGACCGTCAGGCCGGGCCCTTTTCTAGTAATGGCCATAAAAATTTCCAATGTTATTCCATCTGTCATCAAAGGAGTTATCCTCATTTTGCAAATCATATACAATATTAATCTTAACCCAAAGATTGGAGATTGGGTGCTGTCATTCCTCAATAAGTATTCAATAAAAGAATCAGCTTTTTTAACTCTAAAATTCTCCTCACACCAACTCCATACATCACTTAATTTTTTGCAATGGAAAATATGAACCATAGACTCAGCTGAACTATCACATAGAATGCAATTTGAGGATAAAGGTTCAAAATTACAATTAAGTCTGCTAGGATTGTAGAGTTTTGCAGCATTGCTGCACAATCCATTTTTTTTTCCAGACAATATTTTGCATGATGCAGAGTAGAATTATTATATCAAATGAAATTGTAACACATGCAATATAATTTACATCCTTCTTAGTATATGTAGCATATATAAAACTTTGTGAGCTTGTAAATGTGGAATCTCATTTTTTTTATAGGGAATATTGTTCAAGCTTGTGAACATGGTGTGACATATATTTCCCGTTTATTTTTACATAGAAGCAGCATACAGATTCTTCAAAACACAACAAATGTGCTTGTTATACTCTAAAATTTTCGTGATCTACACATGCTGGTTCAGCATGCTGGTTTTGCTAGTTTTTTATATTGCTGCACATTTCTCTTTATATTTGAGGCTACTACCAGGTAGAGTTGTGGAGATCATAGACTTGAGTTTTTTTAGTGCTCTAGTCTTCATTCAGAGCATCATTCTTTTCTTGTGGCATCATTGTAGGCATCATTGTTTTTGCATTTTTGGTTGATTACAAATATCGTTGTTTTAATGTGGCCATTTTGGGATATTAGCATGGACTGGTGAGATTGAAATAGTTTGTTGTGCATGGAGCCACAATCATGCGAGTGCTTTGAAGAAGATGAATATCTTACTAGAAAGGTATATGTGATGTCTTTAAAATAAAGTTTTGGTGGGGAGAGATGCCAACCCACTAAGTTGTGTATTGGTAAGCTGTTGTGCCCAGAATTTAGAGATAAAAAAGTAACCGCTCCATGGCAAATAGCATGCATAATCTAAAATTTAATGTACAACCTAAGAGGAAATGAAATTTTGACAAAATATCATCATATTTTGATCTACTTTTTTCTTTTCCTTCATTTTACAGTTTATATCTTTAATATGAGGTACAGACATGCCACGTGTTTATTGAATGTTGACATACCACTACCACGTTTCCCTTCATAAGGTATATCAACATGCCACGTGTTTATTGAAGTTGCACATACCACTACCACGTTTCCCTTCATAATGTATATCACCATAGGTAGATAGTTCTATATCCATGTCACTTCCCACATAAAGAGCAAAAAATAAAATAGTGGCCTTCAAGAATTTTTACATCAACAATGACACAGACTTTTGGGTATCTCAAGTTCACATTACGTCTCCATCCATTCTTCATAGTTTTCACATTACGTCTCCATCCATTCTTCATAGTTTCCACATTAAGTCTCCATCCATTCTTCAAAGATTTCAAGATGACAAAGAGGAACAATCTGCAAGAAGCTAAGGAATCAAACCTAATAGATACATAATGTAAGCATCTCAGCAGTGATTTTACAAAAAATGACCATCAATTGGTCTACAGAGTTGCTAACTTTAGTGTATTTGCTAACTTTAGGTTAGCCTCAGCGTAAAACTCTGGTGCGACTACCATGGTGAGTCCTTAAACCAACACTCTATAAGTTGTAAGAAATGGTTCTATGGTCGAACTTAAAGCTTGTAAGAAATAATTCCATGACCCTACTTGAAGCACCAAATTTGATTACGTGCTTTCCAGGATGACAATTTTAACAAATACGGAGTGCAGGTGATTTAAAAATGTGGCTTTTGATTTGTATTCCGGAATAGGATAAGAATGCAAGGTCCTATTTTGGAATAGCCTAAGACTGCATGGGCAACCGACAATCATATTTTGGAATAGTATAGGAATTCTGAAAAGACTCATTAGGTTCTTCTCTTGACAGATTTAGCATGCTGCGGTGATTTACTTTTTTTTTTGTTTCACATCACAAAACTTTATATTTACTTCTTTTTTCACTTTCTGTTTCAATGTTCATAATTTAACCTGTGACCTATTGAAAAGTCAACATCTTTTTATCATGAGTTCACATTGACTCAATGGTAAAAAAATAAATGTAGTTGAAATTAGCATACTACATCACAATCACCATAATGTTTTGAACTTAACCCCTAAAATTGCCATTTCAAGTGGTTGATATGTTGACCCAATGGTAATTTTCTGTATTTTTACCTAAATAGCACATATTAAGTCGTAATCGCCATGATTTTTTGGACTTGACGCCAAAAATGGCCATTCCAACTAGTTAATATGTTTTTTAAAAGGGAATCTTCAAACGGGAGTGCTGCAACACTCGTGTTTAATATGCAACTTTATTGATTGTGCTTATGCTAGTGCAAAAAGCCAAAGATATTAGAAGATATGTTACATGATTGAGGCCGCCACGAGATATGAGGAAGACGTAAGGAATTAGAATTTGTTCAGTTAGGAAATAAATGACGGTGGATAGTTAAGTTAAGAATTTAACTGTTATAAACGAGAAAAAGTCTAAAACGACTATATTGATCCAAGTATGACCTTGAGGGCAAGGTTTTAAAAGGGGGAGGAAACTGTTACATGTCTATCTAGAAAAGTTCTTAATACTATTGAGAACCTTACTTGTCACAATCATCATTTGTAGTGCGTCAATAATTTTCAAGCTGGGAAATACTCGTTAACCATGCTTATCTTACCTTTGCCTTCCCTTTTAATGGAACAAGCCCCTTGTTCTGGGGCATTTATTTGATGCACATAATAAAATTCCACTTATCAATTGTTTAACCTAATACCTCAAATCTTAAATCAATTACTTGAAAGATCTAATTACACCATTAAATTTTAAGTAAATTGTGCATCATACACGTCAAGTAAGATGGATTTATGGGAAATGATAACAACATTGGGAATATCAAATTAGCACTAAATAATTTGATTAATAAAATAAAATATAAATTCAATCATCATTTTATTTTTTGGCGTACAGGTTCAGTGCATCCCCAAGCAGTGTACTCGCTTGAGGTTTCTAAAATTAAAACTGACATTGTGAAGGTCTTAAAAATTCATTATGGTTTGAAAAAATCCCTCCCTAGCATCCTTAATTCTCAAGATAATTCTAAAGAAAATAAAGGTAAGGGAAAAAGAAAAAAACAAGTATCTTTTGTGGATCAAAAAGATGTACCCACCAAGGAAGCCAATATGAGAAATTCTAATGGAGGTATTACTATTAATACCCCCACGGAAACTTCTCAAAAAGATGGGAACCTTAATGGGGATAAAACCCCAAAAAGGAATAATTCCCTAATAGGCGAAGCGTTTAGGGTTTAGGGTTTCCTTAATAAACCCTAAAACCTGGATTAAAGTTTTTTAATTTAAAACTTTTCTCTATGGTTGTGTGCATTTTTTGCATTTAATACATTTCCTAGCCGTACAATCACCTTCCAACAGCTCTTTGCCAATACCAACAGCTATTTTCTTGCTTCTATATATTGGATATCTTTTCTAGATCTCCTCATTCTCTTGCTACTGATGAAGTGTTTCCTTAAGTACTGAAACTAGTCTAGCCCTTGGAGATTTTTTAGAAGCACACTACATTATTTTGTTTCCAAACAATTGCGTCATAGATTCTTATTCTATTTTAGCTTGTTCGCATCCTCCTTGCCTTCTCATCATACTCGCGCCTTTGCCTAAACCAGTTAAATCCTAAACCCTAAACCCATCCCGGGTACACTGAAACTAGTCTAGCCTTGAGGTTTATTAGGAACGCTTGTTTCCAAATGTTTCTAAGTCTTTAGATTATTCTAGATTATGTTGCTACTCCTCTGATTTTCCCTCCATTCCTCCAATCTACTCACGCTTTTATCATCTTAGAGCTAAACCCTAAAACTTTTCGCGGCGTCTATCTCATCTATGGCCTCCCAAAGGGGAAAAGGTGTAGATCAAGAAGAAGGGAGAGCTACGGAGACTATTGGAGCAAGCAACATAGAAGATGAAGAAGTGTCGACATCGAATTCAATCGATCCAACAAGAGAATATGCCTTGAAAAGAAAAGGACAATCAAATTTGTTATCTCCTTTGATTGACCATAGTCTCTCACATTTAAGGCGTTCTAAACACATTTCTTCACCAGCCATTGAAGATACGATTAGAAAAGTCATTTTTCCTCAGATTCTAGCTTTTGCAAATGAGCAAGGTTACAATGAAGAGGAAGATGTATGGACTAATCGTGCATATGACGGAAACGCCAACCTTCTTTGGAAAGCATGGATTGATGCAGGCTACTCGCTACTACCAGGAGTTTCACAAAATCAAATAGCTCAGGTAATTCGTGATTCTGCTAACGAACCAATTCCTGATCTATAGATTACAGATGAAGCCTTTTTAAATTTAGCGGACCAAATTGAAAGAAATACATCCACTTCTGCACAAACTTCTATTATTCAATGCAATACAAATACAACAGATATACAAACTAGTTTTGGGAGTCCAACTCGTCGTCTTGTTACCTCTCAGTCAGAGAGTACAATTGCTACCACAACCGGTTCTGCCTCCCAAAGACAAGGTATGGTTAGCCCCATTGTTTCTGCAACTTTTATGCTAATACAATACTGCAGACAATAGCCCCAACTCCGACCTCTGCTCATATTCACACTGTGCAAACCACTCTTGGATATTTTTGCAGTATTGTTAACAATGGAGGCAGTCAAACAAGCAATCAGACAAGCATGTCTATTTCGAATTTTGCTGACACATCTTCAGCTATGGTCACTTATGCTTTGCCTAATTCTTCTGTTACTCCAAATCAGGCTGTTCCTGCCCCAAATCCAACCATACCTGCATCAAACCCTGCTGTCCCCTTTCAAAATCCGGCAACCCATAATCATGCAGCCGCCTCTGATCAAATTGCTGCCCAAAATCCAGCTGCCTTTACTTAGAATCCGGCTCCTAGAACCTCTCTTTGTCAAGATTCGACTGGATCTTTTGGCCTCACAGCATGTTCACAAGCCCATGCGGCATTCCTCTTTCAGAATCCAGCTGCCCCTGGCTCTTTAGTGTTTCGACCACAGCATTCAGGGCTGCAAAATCTCATGGTCATGCCGATTTGCTCTACTCCAGCCAGGTTCTGCCTCTGCCAGAATGCCTCCTGCTATTGCAACCTCCCTTCCTCCATTCTCTTTTTCTGATTCTTTTGTTACAAGATGGATGAAGCTTCGTCAACGGTTCAAATTTAGGGGTTCAATCTCCACCGTTAAATTTTTTTAATGGTGTTAATGGCTTTAATGCCCCTAATGGTCTTGGATATTTCATATACATGCCCCAAGGCCAAATTAACCCTAGACAACCGCAAGGGAGCTCGGGCTTCGTGCCTCCAGGTAATGTGGGTCTTATGCCCTCAGGTAATGTGTTGCATTCTCAAGATGTCTATTTACATAGCACAAATATTGTCTCTAATAATCACGCAAGCACATCTAATGTGGGGGTGACCAAATGTCCCCACATTAAAGAGGGGCATCATGAGAACATTTGGTCACCCCCACATTAGATGTGTTTGCGTGCTTATTAGAGACAACGTTTGTGCTATGTAAATTGACATCTTGGGAATGCAACACATTACCTCAGGGCATAAGACCCACATTACTTGGGGGGGGCACGAAGCCCGAGCTCCCTTGCGGTTGTCTCGGGTCGATTTGACCTTGGGGCATGTATATGAAATATCCAAGACCATTAGGGGCATTAAAACCATTAACACCATCAAAAAAATTTAACGGTAGAGATTGAACCCCTAAATTTGAACCGTTGACGAAGCTTCATCCTCCTGTAACAAAAGAATAAAAAAAAAAGAGAATGGAGGAAGGGAGGTCGCAATAGCAGGAGGCATTCCGACAGAGGCAGAACTGGCTGGAGTAGAGCAAATCGGTATGGCCATGAGATTTTGCATCCCTGAATACTGTGGTCGAAACACTAAAGAGCCAGGGGCAGCCGAAATGGGGGCAGCCGGATTCTGAAAGGGGACTGCCGAATGAGCTTGTGGGCATCTGTAAGGCCAAAAGATCCAGCCGAATCTTGACAAAGAGAGGTTCTAGGAGCTGGATTCTGAGTAAAGGCAGCCAAATTTTGGGCAGCAATTTGATCAGAGGCAGCTGCATGATTATGGGTTGCCGGATTTTGAAAGGGGACTGCAGGGTTTGATGCAGGTATGGTCAGATTTGGGGCTGGAATAGCCTGATTTGGAGAAACAGAAGAATCAGGCAAAGCACAAGTGACCATAGCTGAAGATGTGCCAGCAAAATTCAAAGTAGACATGCTTGTCTGATTGCCTGTCTGACTGCCTCCATTGTTAACAACACTGCAAAAATATCCAAGAGTGGTTTGCACAGATTGAATATGAGCAGAGGTCGGAGTTGGGGCTGTTGTCTGCAGTATTGTGTTAGCATAAAAAATTGCAGAAACAATGGGGCTAACCATACCTTGCCTTTGGGAGGCAGAACCAGTTGTGGTAGCAATTGTACTCTCTAATTGAGAGGTAACAAGACGAGGAGTTGGACTCCCAAAACTAGTTTGTATATCTGCTGTATTTGTATTGCAATGAATAATAGAAGTTTGTGCAAAAGTGGATGTATTTCCTGTCATATGCACGATTAGTCCATACATCTTCCTTTTCATTGTAACCTGCTCATTTGCAAAAGCTAGAATCTGAGGAAAAATAACTTTTCTAATCGTATCTTCAATGGCTGGTGGAGTGATGTGAGAATCTTTAATCTGCACATAAGACGAAATGTGCTTAGAACGCTTTAAATGTGAGAGAGTATGGTCAATCAAAGGAGATAATAAATTTGATTGTCCTTTTCTTCTCAATGCATATTCTCTTGTTGAATCAATTGAATTTTGATGTCGACACTTCTTCATCTTCTATGTTGCTTGCTCCAATAGTCTCCTTAGCTCTCCCTTCTTTTCGATCTACATCTTTTCGGGTAAAAGCATGTTAGGGTGTACCACTTTTGGAACCTGCAAAAGTACATACACTAGGTACTTCGAAACTGGGTACTTTCTCATTTTTCTTTTCATTAAAACTAATATAAAAATCCAAAATAAAAGTCAAGGACATGGTAATATTCAAAGTTAAGATGAAGATAATGCTATCGGAGACCAATATATATATAAAAAGTTCTAAAACATACCTTATATTGAGATATTATACAGGTACCCAGTACCCAGTCCTAGCTACCTTTTTAGGTACCTTTTTGGTCACTAAATAATACTTTTTAAGGGACACCCTAACATGCTTTTACCCTTTCCCCTTTGGGAGGCCATAGATGAGGTAGATGCCGCAAAAAGTTTTAGGGTTTAGCTCTAAGATGATAAAAGCGCGAGTAGATTGGAGCAATGGAGGGAAAATCAGAGGAGTAGCAACATAATCTAGAATAATCTAAAGACTTAGAAACATTTGGAAACAAGTGTTCCTAATAAACCTCAAGGCTAGACTAGTTTCAGTGTACCCGGGATGGGTTTAGGGTTTAGGGTTTAACTGGTTTAGGCAAAGGCGCGAGTATGATGAGAAGGCAAGGAGGATGCGAACAAGCTAAAATAGAATAAGAATCTATGAAACAATTGTTTGGAAACAAAATAATGTAGTGTGCTTCTAAAAAATCTCCAAGGGCTAGACTAGTTTCAGTACTTAAGGAAACACTTCATCAGTAGCAAGAGAATGAGGAGATCTAGAAAAGATATCCAATATATAGAAGCAAGAAAATAGCTGTTGGTGTTGGCAAAGAGCTGTTGGAAGATGGTTGTACGGCTAGGAAATGCATTAAATGCAAAAAATGCACACAACCATAGAAAAAAGCTTTACTAAGGAAACCCTAAACCCTAAACCCTTCGCCTATTAGGGGAATTATTCCTTTTTGGGGTTTTATCCCCATTAAGGTTCCCATTTTTTTGAGAAGTTTCCGTGGGGGTATTAATAGTAATACCTCCATTAGGATTTCTCATATTGGCTTCCTTGGTGAGTACATCTTTTTGATCCACAAAAGATACTTGTTTTTTTCTTTTTCCCTTACCTTTATTTTCTTTAGAATTATCTTGAGAATTAAGGATGCTAGGAGGGATAATTTCAAACCATAATGAGTTTCTAAGACCTTCAAAATGTCAGTTTTAATTTTAGAAACCTCAAGCTTAACGAGCTTACTTACCGATTCTTCCTTGGGGAGGTTATGTGCATCATGGGTGGCTGCATCACGTGCGTTATGGGCCTCCAAAAGGGCGTTCTTCCTTGTCTCCGTTACTAGTCTCATGTTTGCAATTAAGAGAGCACATTCATTTTGAAATTCTAGAATGGTGTCATATTTGATTCTGCAAAGCTTGGATTGGATATTAGAAAGAGCCCCCGAAGGGATGCTGGCATCTAACAAACAAGCGCTAACCATAGAGTCCAATCTTGCTTGAAAAATGAAAAATGCCTCAACGGAAGTATAGTTTTTTAAAACGTTAAGCTCGCTAGTTCTAGCTTCTAATATTGCACTTGTACATTTTGCTCTAAAATCAAAAGTGAAATCCTATTTTGAAGGATTGTGTTAAACTCTTCGTTATCAACTTTGAGCTTAAGAATAGCAATCCTACATGCAGTGGGGATTTCATTTTTAGCAAGGGAATCATTAATTTTGCTACATGCAAGTTCAGCTTGATGCAACTTATGAAGGGCTTGACTGTAATCCTTAAGACTAGAGAGGAGGGTGGACTTAAAAGCCTTACCGATATCGTCCTCCATACCTTTAAGTGTCGGATTGTCAATGCCTTTGCCCTTGCTAGTACATATGCGACAAATTGTGGGAGGGGCATCATGAGAACATTTGGTCACCCCCACATTAGATGTGCTTGCGTGATTATTAGAGACAATGTTTGTGCTATGTAAATTGACATCTTGGGAATGCAACACATTACCTGAGGGCATAAGACCCACATTACCTGGGGGCACGAAGCCCGAGCTCCCTTGCGGTTGTCTAGGGTCGATTTGGCCTTGGGGCATGTATATGAAATATCCAAGACCATCAGGGGCATTAAAGCCATTAACACCATCAAAAAAATTTCTAACGTCCCTAGGTATGGAAATTTCTAAGTCCACGGTTAATTGGGCTGGACAAAATAATATTAACGATAGTAATAAGAGGGGTTTAAAATTGTTCATTAGGAGAATGACATGTGGCAAGAAAGGGAGTTGGAGAGGGGCGTTTAAGAAAGGGCATTATTTTCTTGAGACAAAAGGAAGAGGTGAACGGAAGAAGAGGAGGAAAGAAAGGAGAGAAGGGAAAATAATTTAAGGTAGGCATCCAAGTCTGTTGATTTCTGCTTTTAATCTTGGTAATCTGTGTAATGAATTCTAAATATTAAATACTTCTTCTTTGTAAATCATGGAATACCTTCTCTTCAGTTTCTGATTCTTTGCTGCATGGCTTGAATTGTTTTTCTCGCTATAGCTCTGATAGCTACAGATAGGAAGCGTATTTTAGACCAGTATTGTTTTTATTTCAACAGAAAAAGGGGAATCAAAACTATCCTTCCTGTTTTCTTTCTTCTGTAAATGTTTTCTTTCTTCTGTAAATGTTTGTAAAAGGATTCGTAACTTCAGCCATTGCATCATGATTTGGATAACAAAATTTATTGAACACAGCAGTCTGGAGAATCCATTTGGTTAGAATAAACAAGACAAAATATAGATCCACAGATAAGAGAGAATTTCTTGCTCTATCCTCCATTTCCTCTGATAGATACTTTAGATAAGTAATGCTTTGAAAAAAAACAATGCTGGTCTAAAATACGCTTCCTATCTGTAGCTATCAGAGCTATAGCAAGAAAAACAATTCAAGCCATGCAGCAAAGAATCAGAAACTGAAGAGAAGGTATTCCATGATTTACAAAGAAGAAGTATTTAATATTTAGAATTCATTACACAGATTACCAAGATTAAAAGCAGAAATCAACAGACTTGGATGCCTACCTTAAATTATTTTCCCTTCTCTCCTTTCTTTCCTCCTCTTCTTCCGTTCACCTCTTCCTTTTGTCTCAAGAAAATAATGCCCTTTCTTAAACGCCCCTCTCCAACTCCCTTTCTTGCCACATGTCATTCTCCTAATGAACAATTTTAAACCCCTCTTATTGCTATTGTTAATATTATTTTGTCCAGCCCAATTAACCGTGGACTTAGAAATTTCCATACCTAGGGACGTTACAAATCTCCCCTTCGAGAATTCAACCCATGTCCTCATGGGTGAGTTCCGGGTATTCTTCATCTATTTTATCTGCGTCTTCCCATGTGGCATCTTCAGGCGGGCAACCCTCCCAATGTATCAGATAATGGCGAATTGTTCTTCTTTTTAACTTCTTAGACTCTTCTTTTATGATTCTCCAAGGTTTAAGGGTGAGAACATCCCCTTTACTTGTTATATGATCCTCTGAAATTACATGAGATGGATCGTATATATATTTGCGAAGATTACTGACATAGAACACATTGTGGGCTTTCACTCGTTCTGGTAATTGAACTTTATATGCTGATTTGCTTACTTTCTTAATGATTGGAAATGGTCCTGCATATCTTGGGGCAAACTTCTTGAGCTTCTTAAACTTCAAAGCTCCTTGCTTTGGATTAATCCTCAAAAATACTTGTTCGCCGTTTTGAAACTCTAAGGGCCGTCTTTTTTTATCAGCATATTGTTTTTGTCTATTTTGTGCTACCTTAAGGTTATGGCGGATAAGTCTCAGTTGAGCATCATCATCTTCAATCATTCTGTTAGATGCTTCTACTAGACATAAGGGGTCTCGCCAATTTATTGGACAACAACAATCTCGACCATACATTGCCTCAAAGGGACTCATTTTAATAGAATCTTGGTGGGTATTATTATAAGCAAGAGCTATAGCAAGAAAAATAATTCAAGCCATGCAACAAAGAATCAGAAACTGAAGAGAAGGTATTCCATGATTTACAAAGAAGAAGTATTTAATATTTAGAATTCATTACACAGATTACCAAGAGTAAAAGCAGAAATCAACAGACTTGGATGCCTACCTTAAATTATTTTCCCTTCTCTCATTTCTTTCCTCCTCTTCTTCCGTTCACCTCTTCCTTTTGTCTCAAGAAAATAATGCCCTTTCTTAAACGTCCCTCTCCAACTCCCTTACGTGCCACATGTCATTCTATGAACAATTTTAAGCCCCTCTTATTACTATTGTTAATATTATTTTGTCCAGCCCAATTAACCGTGGACTTAGAAATTTCCATACCTAGGGACGTTACAGATTTGGCCTTGGGGCATGTATATGAAATATCCAAGACCATTAGGGGCATTAAAGCCATTAACACCATCAAAAAAATTTAACGATGGAGATTGAACCCCTAAATTTGAACCGTTGACGAAGCTTCATCCTCCTGTAACAAAAGAATAAAAAAAAGAGAATGGAGGAAGGGAGGTCGCAATGGTAGGAGGCATTCCGACAGAGGCAGAACTGGCTGAAGTAGAGCAAATCGGCATGACCATGAGATTTTGCATCCCTGAATGCTGTGGTCGAAACACTAAAGAGCCAGGGGCAGCCGAAATAGGGGCAGCCAGATTCTGAAAGGGGACTGCCGAATGGGCTTGTGGGCATCTGTAAGGCCAAAAGATCCAGCCAAATCTTGACAAAGAGAGGTTCTAGGAGCCGGATTCTGAGTAAGGCAGCCGGATTTTGGGTAGCAATTTGATCAGAGGCGGTTACATGATTATGGGTTGCCGGATTTTGAAAGGGGACAGCAGGGTTTGATGCAGTTATGGTCGGATTTGGGGCAGGAACAACCTGATTTGGAGTAACAGAAGAATTAGGTAAAGCACTGTGCTTTACCATAGCTGAAGATGTGCCAGCAAAATTCGAAGTAGACATGCTTGTCTGATTGCTTGTCTGACTGCTTCCATTGTTAACAACACTGTAAAAAATATCCAAGAGTGATTTGCACAGATTGAATATGAGCAGAGATCGGAGTTGGGAATGTTGTCTGCGGTATTGTATTAGCATAAAAAATTGCAGAAACAATGGGACTAACCATACCTTGTCTTTGGGAGGCAGAACCGGTTGTGGTAGCAATTGTACTCTCTGACTGAGAGGTAACAAGACGAAGAGTTGGACTCCCAAAACTAGTTTGTATATCTGCTGTATTTGTATTGCATTGAATAATAGAAGTTCGTGCAGAAGTGGATGTATTTCTTTCAATTTGATCCGCTAAATCCAAAAGGGCTTCATCTGTAATCTATAGATCAGGAATTCGTTCGTTAGCAGAATCACGAATTACCTGAGCTATTTGATTTTGTGAAACTCCTGGTTTTAGCGAGTAGCCTGCATAGTGGTTTGTCAAAACTGATAGTGGTTTGTCAAAACTGATAGTGGTTTATGATATGGTTATTGGTACTAGTTATGAATGCTATAGTGGTTTGATAAACCTTATGTAGTTCATGAGATAGCTTCGTGCACAAAATAATGGTTTAATAAAACTAGTGATGGTCTTTGAAAACCATCCTAAATTTTACATGGTTTTGGAGTTTAGTTTTATTATGTCCAAAATGAACTGAAATGATTTATTCTTGCTCTTTTGAACTCTTAAGGTTATAGAATGAGATTTACAAAAAGTCATCTTTTAAAGCTTTAAAACTTTTCAAGAGAAATGCTTTTTATTCTTCATATACTTTCACATATGTTGGTCTTATGTTTAATCACTGAAAAACCTTGTTGTTCCATTTCATCATCCGATAATGGCCATCCTCAAGCTGCAATTATTCCGGCATAGAGAAGTGCTGCATCAAGATCCTGAGGATCCAACCTCTGTAAACGTCCCTTGAGTTGGGGATTTGCTAATCCCTGCATGAACTGCATTGCTTGCATATGCAGTTTTATATTAGGTAGCTTTTCAAAAAGTTGTTGGAGCTCACCATAATCGTCGAACGATCCCTTCTGATATATATGTCAAAGTTTACGACGTGCTTGTAGCCCATCCCAACGAAATAATTTGAGCTCAATACTTCTTGTACTTGCTCTCGGGTGAGGTGTATTGCTTCTAGATCCATCTGCTCAATCATTTGATCAACCCGAGAATCAAGTAGATGATTGATCTCTCAAATGAGGAATGTGGTCTTCACTTGGGTTTGAGCAAAATACTGGGTCGGTTCACTAATAGTTACCATAACTAGATCATTTTGTTTTGCTTCTCGGTTGGATTAGCCTGAAAATTTCTAAACCATTATCCCTTCAGCTCTCAAACAGATACAATCTTATTAGATCAGAATGAGAGTTCTTTATAGAGTTCTGGCTCCTCTCTTGCTCTATGTGATAATTTGAGATCCCTAATAGCATTGTTGAGGATATCCAGCAGCTTAGGTATGCAGAAGCATTCCCATTTTTTTGTAATTTACCAGTTCATTATGGATACACTTTTGGCATACGAGGGATTCTGAAATGCTACAATAGAGGAGAGTGAACTTTCTACCATATTTTTCCTGCTAATAATGAAAACATTATTTATGAAAGAAACAAATTTCAAATTTTAGAGACCATAAGATTAGAAAAGCTCACAGAAGAGATATTGTTTTTGCATCGAAAGCATTTCTTTTCCCCATCCCAAGTCATGTGTAGTCATTCCTTCAAGGATACTTGGTAACGAGGAAATACAAACAATAATAAATCATTGTCATTGCTAAATTGATCTTGAAAGACATAGTCTTGTAGATATGGCAATGTATCTGAGTATAACCCATGACATTGAGACTTTTGCATAAAGGATGCAAATGATAGAGTTGTTACAAGTTCTACTTCTGTTTCGCTACTTAATATAGCTAAAAGAGTCACTTGACAAGTACTACATTTTATGTTCTTCTCCATACTGTAACAATTTCATACAAGACTATAGTTAACAAGTCTGTCCCCCAAAGTTACCATGAAGGAAAGCATTTTGAGAGACAACTTCCATGATCCTTGAGCACAAACACATTGACAAGTGACCGCAACATAGAAATACACAGATTGTCATTCTAATTTCTATCACCTTCTATCTCATCCCCTTGTTATCACAGATCTTTCTAATTTCTATCGCCTTCCATGTCATCTCATTTGTCACCACCCTTCTCTACCCCAAGCCTGCCCTACTGCTAGTTTTTTTTTTTTTTCATGGATAGCGCACCTTGCAACTATGCATGGGTGTCTCACTCATATAACTAACCTTGAATGGAAGGATATTTTTATGTAATCCTGTTGCAAGTTACATAGAAAGATTTGTAATAATAAATCGACACTCTAGAGAATGAAATAACCTGCTATGAGCTAAATCATAGCGACGCAATTGATTACATCAGACATAGCACACGGTTGGGTGGGTAAGTTCGTAAGGCTTTATCTGTGGTGATTTTTGTTATCTTTAAGAGATGTGCTAGAAAACCAAGAGACAGTATTGTATATAGACAGTTCGTGCATGCATGCCAAGATTTATGGGTTCCATTTGTTACAGATTAGAACTAATCTAATAAATCAAGCAGATGGTATTATGTGCTACATGAAGGGAAAAAAACATACAGATTCTGCTATTATGGGTTCCAATGGTTACAGATTAGAACTAATCTGATAAATCAAGCAGATGGTAGTATGTGCTGCATGAAGAAAAAAAAACATACAGATTCTGCTATTAGTGATCTTAGGTTATGACACAGAACAAGAAAGGTGCCAAAACTCTATAAAGAACTCTCATTTTGAGCTGATACTATTAATTAACGTACCCAGTATGTAAATTTGGAGTTCTAAACTTCTACCTGAACGCGTAGAACTTATGATCGTATCTGATTGAGAGCAAGAAGAATAATAGATTTTATTAGGAATTTCCAGGCTAATCCAACTTGGAAAGCAGAGCAAAAAGATGTAGTTGTGGTAACTATCAATGAGCTGATCCAGGATTTTGTTTAAACTCAATTGAAGACCGCATTCTTCATTTGAGAGATCAATCGCTTGATTGATTCTCAGGTGCATCAAATGCTTGAGCAGATGGATTTAAAGGCTATACAACATTTTCTAGTTTTTTGGCACAAATTTACTATTATTAAGCATAGCTACATCATTTCAAATGAATGCATGAAAACCCTTTGCCTGATATTCTGTTACTTTCCACCATTCTCTTTTCCACAATTCAACCTGCGTGAAGGTTAGATTTTGATCTAACCTTCACGCTACTTTGCCTCGGTGCTTACGAACTCTATTATGATCGGTCGGTGCTTGTTCACTTTCTTAGATATATTCGTCCCCCATAGATATATCCTCCATAGTTACACAAACATTTTAATCAGGGATCCATCCTGGCCAAGGAGATGGATTGTCAGTATTGTTTAGGCTTGATTTAAACAAGATCCATTTTGGCAAACCGAAATGGATGGTAAGAAGGCTCAGTTTGCTCTACTTTTTCCAAATTACCTGCACCTAATAATTCATGTTTATATTTCCTGCAATAAGGATTTTGCCTTACAGATATTCAAGATTTACTCTGGAATGCTTCTTATCTTTTAACATGATAGAATCAAATTGGTAAGACTATATCAAATAAATTAAATTCATAGAGAGAAATCATTTTGGTTTGTAAGACACGAATTTCTATTCCAGTTTGCAATCATCAACACCAACTGAATTTCTTTTCTCAAGAATCGAAGCCTCGTTTCAACTGCTTCACACTGTTTACTTCTGTCAGATCAGCCCAACGCCTTCCCCAGTTATCTGGAATTCAAATCAAATACTTCTTTGCCCGAATGTATCCTAGCTTAAGAATTGCCATGGCCTACTGCCTTGCAGTAATCTGCCAACACCAAATGACCCAGTTGAGTGAACTGCCATTAATTGGTTACTATAACTGGTTCTAGATCTGGTTTTAGTGAACTAGAGTTAGAAGGATTTGAGTTATTGGTGTAACTCATTGAATCGTTCTCTAGTTTTGGTGAACTGAGAATTGTTTATCAGAAGTTACAAGTGTAACTTCTGTAGAAGAGGTCTTATACTAGTTTTGGTGAACCACTTAAGATCAGGAATCATTGGAGTATTCTGTGCCAGAGTGTTTGTTAACATGTAAGCTATAGCATAGTATTTCTTCAAAGAGATTAACTTGTATTTCTGTTGCAACTGCAGTGGATAATAGGCAGAGAGACCTTGTTTAATTGAAGAAGCCCTGCAACATGGCTTTGGACATCAAAAAGATTGGGATTGTTGGTGTGATCTGTAACAATTTGTATCAGAGCCTGGCTATTCTTGATATTTGCAAGTCATGGACGATGAGCAATCTCTTTTAATTTCTGTGCAGTCCAATCTGTTATATAGTAGGTCGACCTTATGAAAAGGTCACAAGCCTTTTTCCAAAACCTGCTTGTCTCTCCTTCGTAAAAGGCTAAATGCCTTTTAATATATGCCCTTTCTTAATATCCAAAATATCAAACCTATTCTAGACCTTATAAGACTTCCGTCGCCATAAACCCCCTTGACCATAGAAATAACTTGCCTTGACAATTATTATTTACAAGAAATTTATCGCGACGGCCAAGGCCGCCACAAGCATTTCTTCAGTTCTAGCCTTGTGAAGTTGGACTTTGCATAAGTTCCTCTCATTTCTCCTTTGACCTTTGAGCTGACTCGCATCACCTAGATACTTTGAACTTATGTCTGATTAGGTAAAACAACTTGGAACTTTTCGAACTGATTAATAATATTTTATGTTCCTATCTACACAACATGCCTTTAAAACTTGCATTCTAGCACTTATGCATGTCTTTTTATGTATATCTTGTATGTCTGCCTATATTTTTATCCTTAAGAAGCATGCTTTTTAAAAATAAGCCTTTGAGATTTCTACATTTAATTAATCATCTATAACATGGGTTTTTTCGGAGGATCTTATACATTTCGTATCTTATGAAACTTTAAATTTAATATGAATGTACACAATAATCTACTGCATGGATCAAAGCTTCGCCAGCCAAATAGATAATTTTTTCAGTCAAAATGTGCGTTAAACATGTTATTATTATTTTCTATTTCCTTTATCTCTCTAAACCTTCCCTTTTAGGATCGTAAGTATAACTTACGTGCATGTCTGCTCATGTTCCAATTTTTACTGTGCATGCATAAAGAATCACTCCTTTGAGTAATTCATATCCTATGATAAGCTTGGCTTTAACCCTTCCAAAAGAAGACTTGTTGAATATTTAAACTGCCATATTTCCTTAACTACATGCTAATTAATCAGTAATACATTCACCATTTTACAACGTGTGGCCCAACACGCTTAGAGAGTCTGTATTTATATAACTTAAGGATTTCATTTAAAGAGGAGAGCCATGCTACAATCTGCAGCTTATGATTTTGAAGGATAATCTTGTGTATTTTCACATCCCATGACCCTCTAATTAAAATCTTTCAGAAGGTGAATGCTTATAATTCACCCTGCCAATTTTTCTTATCACTTCAGAGCCTATTTACGACCATACAACGCATTGCATGCAAGATATATAGGACAAATACCATAAGCACTTGTTCTAATTAAAATCTTTTAGAAGGCGAATGCTTATAATTCGCCCTGCCAAGTTTTCTTATCACTTCAGAGCCTATTTACGACCATACACCGCATTGCATGCAAGATATATAGGAAAAATACCATAAGCACTTGTTCTTTTGAATAAAAAAAGCTTTACTTATAAGCATAAGAACTGTCTACGTATGCCCAAGACAGATAAAGCACCATTTGTGTTGTACTCTAAGCATTTCCAAATCGATCTAAACCTATCTTGTTACTGCAGAGTAAACAAAGAGCCTGTTAATCCAGCATCCAAATAAAAAATATAACGTGTCTGATAGATAGCAAACCCCTATTATATGCGTAGCAGTGTGTTCATCCCGAAAGCTTTTTCTTCCATAAATTATTGCTGGTCCTCTAAACATTTATCGCTCAAGGTTTCAACCTAATGGGTCTGACATCTCTCAATATACCCTCCTTTTTGTCAAAATTGAAGGGCACGCAATCAGAAACATTTTTTGCCTCATAGATCATTGTAATATGATCTTTGATATCTTCCACTTGCGATAAATTGAAGTCTCAAGTAGATTTCCTACTCAATTTTAGACCTGTGCACTAGGTTTTGATTAAAAGCACCGTGCAATTAAGAATTTATCCCCCCATATTGCTAGACCATTACAAAACTCATAGTCCCAAATGAGTTCCTAGAACCATTGATCTCAATAGAGCTGCATCTAGCCTTGTCCTTCAATCTTCTGAAGTCTGTATGCTCCCTCGACATTACATTTTGCAGCATTGCTTGGATTTATTATTAGATCCATCATTGTTAAAGAAAGATTCTTAACAATGCCAAGATCCCTAAAGTAATCTTAAACACTAGACTTCACTTGCTCCGCCTTGAGCTATGATACCATATCACAAAATTGTTATATATTGATTGAATAGAATAGTTGGAACAACCCCAAATGTGGTTACATTTAAATGCTCAAAACCACATATAAATGCTCAAGAGATGTAACTCTTGGCTATAGAGACATGACTCTATGCTAAGGACATGACTCAAGGTGTATGTGGTGTCCCTTAGAGTGGATCACCACGGTGTCCCTTGGAGTGGATCACCACATCACCTTATGCCACATTACATTTCTAAGTGACCAGGGAGCTTAGGTGGAGGTTGATATCTAAACACTTCTAAGATGCTTTTACCTTCTCACAATCGCTCAAATAGCTCCCGAGCGAATTCAAATATTCACTAGGGATTTCAAATATTGACTAATCCTTCATAAAAAAGAGGCAAAGCAAAATAGACACGGTCCAACTAACTTTGTTAATGTGGCTGCATTCATTTAATGGATTTAGCAATCGCATGATTGTGTGTCCAATTATAGACACATAAAGTGAGATGCCATGTAATGACCATGCATTTTTTTTTTTTTTTAAACTCTAAGATGGGCATGTTCGACCCAAAGGATGGAGGCAAGTGGAAACAGAAACACTTAAATACCAAGAACGAATTAAAATGCACATGATGGACCCAACTTGCAGAATTAAGAAAGGAAAAGAGACCTTAGATTTATAATCTCGAAGTCATCACGACTTTTAACAAGAGGCAAGGACGTCATGGCAAGCGTCGGCTAGTTGACGACTGCATACTGCAAAGAGGAGGCAGAAACAGAGAGCCATACTTGTACATTTAAAGATGAAGCAAACAATATAACTACTACTAAATAAAGTCAAGTGGGCACACTGTCTAAATTGAGTAATTCAACGGAGGAGGTTGAAATGTCACGACTAAGGTATCTCGGTCAACATAGGATGGTTATGTCTAGAAAAGGGTAATTAAGTGCGTAGCAAAATTCCAGTTTGATACATGGCCATGCAATGCCAGGACATGCAAAAATGCCACTAGGGGTCAGGTAAGGGTTTTGCTTGTCAAGCTGATACAGACTGACCATATCAGCCTGACATTACCAATATTCAGAGAAATTCCTTGTGAATGTGGTTACTCAAAAACCCAGATTTAAGGCACAGTAGCAAGAGTTTAAGTTTGACAAAACTAGGTGAAGGATTAGATGCTACTAGTACATGATTTACTGGCATAACAAAAGGTACCATTACGACCACGAAGAAGACCCATGCAGAGGGCAATGAAAAATAAAGCAAGGGAGTAAAGGCGAGGAAGAGGGAATGTATGTGGACTTAGATTTTACTATAGATATTCTAACTAAGATGGGGAGGGGAGAAAGCGGCCCCGGTAATCACCACATCACAGTGCCTGCGTGCCCTTTCCACACGAGCAGAATCAGAGCAAAATGCAAGGCCCCTCTCCCACCTTCCCTCCCTCTGCTGTGGACCCAGACACGAAGAAAAGGCAGCTCTACAGGACGCAAAAGCGAAGGGCAACAGATCTGCACAAGGCTGCAGTAGTTGCAGCAGAGAAAAAGCATGGCCCCTTCATCCCCCACCTACAATCCCTCCGTTCCGGCATGAAACTGAGCCTATCTATATATAGATTTACAACAAGTATTCAAACCTGTACCCATTGTACTCAAGGCAGCTTGCTTCTGCCGGATTTGGGCTTCGCTTGCCTCCATTTTCTGTAGAGATCCGTTACCTAAACTATTGTTGAGCACAATGCAAGCATTACGGCAGGAACCAAGGCTCTGAGACATTCCTGTTTTAATCTTTAGATGCCTTACGACTTACGGCCTGGGTATGGTCTCTTTCTTCCTTTCAACTGGGTCGTCCTTTTCGAATGTGTCCCCTTTCCCAGCAATAACTATCACCACTTTTCAGTCTAAGCTCGACTCCATAGCCTACAAACAACCCATCAACTAGAACAAAACACCCTTTGGCCTTCCTTCCTTCTTGCGCCCCTCGCCATCACCATTCTAATACTTTCCATTCGCCATTCAATCCAAAGTACTAAATCCTGATTTCACCCTAGACGAAGAATTGGGGTGTACCAGTTTGAGTACACCAGCAAAGTACACGCAACCGTTGAGCTGCTACAAACAACGCCCCTGCACTTAGATGTGCTACGGACCTCCTCTCTAGACATGACTTCTCAGGGAGGATCAGCCATGGCCAGTGCAGTGGGAAATAATAATCCTGAGCCTCCTAGCATGAGTGAAGGATGCTTAGACCCCTGCTCATGGCCTCCTTCTTCTTCTTGGATGGGAAATGAGGCCGCACCTTTTGCTTCTAAGACTTCCCCTGAACACATGCCTTGGGAGCCTAGACCCAGTTCGTGGGAGTGGGAAAATAGTGTACTCTTGCCCCCCAGCAGAGCAGATTGGGGAGTTGGTAGTAGAAAGAGCCCTAATGCAGATGGTACTCGCCATATCCAAGACGAAAATAAATGTGGTGCTTTTCCTTTCTCGCTCAGGTCCGCTAGCCAGGGTTTGGAGGACGTGGTTAGTGCTGGAGGCTTTGCTGGGCATAGCCAAGGTCGTTTTTTCTTGACTGAAGAACAGAGGATAGAAGAATCTGAAGCAAAGGGTAAAACAGAAGAGCAAGAAGACAGTAGCCCAAGCAGTGGCCAACAAGAAATGGGGAAAGAAGCTTGGAGCAATTCTAATGCTTCAGAGTTGAAAATAAGACCGCCCACTTCTGCTTCAAACATGACAGATCAGGAAGGGGGCGCTGCTGGTACAACAGGAGCTACTTCTGCAGATGCTTTGATCGGCCTTAAGCTTGGCAAGAGAACTTATTTCGAAGACTCTGCTGTGAGCAAGGCTGCATCTACACATGTTTCTTCACTTCCTAGTGGCAAAAAACCGCGCCCTCTGGCTCAGACCATCCAGGTGCCCAGATGCCAGGTTGAAGGGTGCAAAGCTGATCTCTCTGATGCTAAAGGGTACCATAGAAGGCACAAGGTCTGTGAAATGCATTCCAAGACCCCTAAAAACATGGTTGCTGGCAAAGAACAACGATTTTGTCAACAATGTAGCAGGTAACTAACTCTTCACATATTTCTTTTCTATTCTCGTGGTTATTGCCAAGCTTGATCCGTGTATAACGCTTCTTGTCTGGTGTCCTGATAGATCAGTCCCTTTTTTTAACGTTTTTACCACTGTAATGTCTGGTCCGTGCATGAAGATTTGTTTTGAGAAACAACCGTGTACCAGTTCCAACAACCATTAATTATTTGAGCCTCAACTTTTCTGGCCAAATTGTTAGGGAAAATTGGGCTGTCCTACAATTGCACCCAATCTGCTTTCCAAATGTTTTCTTTGAGGTTTTAGTCAGAATTAATGAGATTGTGTGCTTCCAGATTCCATGTGCTTACTGAGTTTGATGAAGGAAAACGGAGTTGCAGAAGACGTCTAGAAGGACACAATCAAAGGAGGAGGAAGCCTCCCCAAGAAGCATTCCCTGGTGTTGGAAGTTGTTCCTTATTTTCAGGTTAGTATAATCTAGATTGTGTTTCTTTCAGTTTGCTTAATCCAAGTTAACCAACCAGATATGAGCTTCTTGGTAACAGAAGACCAGAGAGGAGCTCATGTTTTGGGTGATGGATCATGCTTCATCCCAACTCACAGAGGAAATTCACCGTCTCTGTTAGAGGACCTGGCTAACAGTATCCGTTATGCAAATGAAAATTGGTCAAGATATTACAGATTCTCTGATCAATCCTGCTTAAGCTCTGCCACTCAAACTCCAGGGGAAGAAAGGCAGCTATTACATAGTGCACCACTATCTGGTCAAGCAGTTGATAGGTTGCAAATGCTTTTACAGGCCAAAAGAGATCCAGGACCTCTTTCTGCTAGTGTGGCGAATCAAGGTGTTCATCAATTTCTAAAGGGTTCATCAATCGGGCAAGGACTGGCACTCTCATCATCGTCGTCAGAAACGGGTGTTCTTGTGGGCCTATCTCCACATGGTCTAGCAGGAATTGCTAATTCTGAGGGTGCTCTCTCTCTTCTGTCATTCGAGCCATGGACTTCCCGATCGTGCAACTCTGCCCCTTTAGAAATCTCAGCATCAGCCAACGCAGGAATTGGGCAAATGATAAACGAAAGTGCCCAAAGATTTGTGGATGAGGGCTCTGCTTCTGGATCAAGGAAGCTAACAAGCCACTCACAGTCTCAATCTGGTCTCAATATCTCCACTTCCCTGTCTTCTTCCATCAACGTATCTACAGCTCAAGAACAGCATTTGCCCACGACCTTGAGAATGATTGACCAGCACCATCATCAAGAGAACAGATACATGCTTAATTTGATGCACGGCCAGATGCAACCCCCTAATGCTAGAACAATGATGGACCTCGTGCACCAGAAGACAGTTTCTTCAGCATTGCAGCCTGCCAGTGGTCGATTTGGGTAAATTGAAAAGTGTTTAACTAACTTTTCCAGGCGTTTTAAGGTCCCTAAAACATTTCATTTCAGGGTCCACGAAAACATGGTGTCTCAGATGGGCTGTTATTTTCTAGATGGATCAACACATAAGTAAATCGATTTAAATACAGGCCTTTTGTGTTGCCGTGTTCCACTCTGTACTTATAATATACTTTAAAAATGTTCCCCATGAACAGAACGGCCAACCAATACTGGGCTGTAATTGTATTGAAGATTGTGTCGTGTACGTCTGAGGAGTCAATTTTGCGTGCTGCCCCAAATGTCAGCACGTCGTCTGCCACTTTCTTGGGAATATAAATGGCCATTTTTTTAATTGATGAGCTGGTGGATGGAAAGCAAATAGGTAACAATATCTCCAGTAAAAAGCTCTTTTTCTATGTCATTGCTTCACTCCACTGTCATGCTCCTATTTTAAGAAAGAATTACTAAAAAAGACCTAATGTTGTTTGCATTGCTCAATAGAAATTCTCAACATCAATCCAGGTCGTAGTACTGTTGACAACAAGCAGGAGTGAATCTATTCATCATGCAAGCTAATTATGCGGTGGATAGCAGCTGTTACACATGAATTTGGCATTATATCTTGGATAAAATCAGCCATCAACTTACATTTTTTTAATCGATGCGAGGATCCAGCGAGCTGAATTTCTTTCTTCTTTTCCTTACGCTATTCCTTGTGTCCTAATAATGTGGCAGCCATGCCTGGTATCGATTAGAAACAACGAAGTTGATGATGCCCCGTAAAACAGCTAGAGAATTCAAAAGCATCTTAAAATCAAGGAAATAAAAAATGTCCACTCCGGTGGATTGACTTACGAGGGCAAATGTAAACTTTAGCACAGATACGCATAAATATAACACGATACACCGCAGAAGCCATCGCCATCAGCATCACAGCGATCAAGAAAAGGTTTAGAACCCTAAAAAATAAATTAAACCCTTTATGGAAAGGTTCGATTGTATTTTATTTTATTACCAGGCCTATTATAAATTCCCCCTAGTGTGTCGCTGTCAACGTAGATTAATCCTCCTAATCCTAAACTGATTTTGTTATAATCCCCTCGTGTAATCATCTATGTCACAAGCTTGCTGGAGAGCACATTGATGGTAATGTCAGCAGTCACCACCAGCACCAGTCTTGGTTTGTTGTTCTTTGCATAGAGTGGCTCTCAAATTTTACCCTGAAACACTGTGACTTCTAAACAATTCCTAGATCATGTGGGAGATCCCAACTATACACACATCCTCTCCTTGAGGTCACTGTCAATGTCCCTTTTTTTTTTTTTTTGAAATGACGTATTTTTTCTGATCTTTGAACATCAACTACACTACATTTATGACTCTAGAGCATCTACATGTGATGGTGAATAAATTGCATATGGCTAATCTCAAACCCGTAGCCTCAAGTGTCGTAAGTTTAATGTCAATGTCCTACCACTAGACAAGGTCAGTGTCATTGTGTCGAGGATGCAATGTTGTCTGTATAAGTAGCTGTGGTTAAATTTGTGGCAAATCCCTTCGTCTAACCTAGTCTTATCTAACAAGATTTTTATTGGGCATGCATACTCTTATGACCAAGGGGGATATATTTTTGGGTGACATAAATGTGCCTGAGTGACGCACTTATACTTCAGAGGTTGGAGGGTTCTTAGGAATTACTTGGGGTAATTTCTGTATAGAAGGGGTCAAATTTCTCTTTCGAAATATCGTATACAGAGGTGTTTTTGACCATCCCCTTCAAAAACATGGCATATACCCCTTTTATATAAGTACATCCCCTGGGCTTACAAACATACGAGAATTGACTGGCTATGATGTATGGCAGCATGGAATATGGGAAGCGGATTCCAGGGGCCCCGCGACCGGCGGGAGCCGGGAGCGGGTCTGGAATCCGCGACCCACTTCCAAGCTGCCACAACATGGCAACTGGGAGTTTTGCTTGATTCTTACCTGCAGGTGACCGCTTGAGCGGAATTGCTGTGCCGCTTTCCATTCTGGAGGCGGAATCGCCGACCCAGTTGCCATGTTGTTAGATCTCATTGTCGATTCAGCCACTTGAAGAGAGATTTGAATTATTTCCAATTTTAGAGCTTTTGGTGTCCAATCCAATAAGGGACATATTGAAGTTATCAAGGAGCATGTTTCTAATTTGATGTGTAATGGGGGTAAATATGGTAATTTCAAGTACTATGTCCAAATCTTGCCAACATGGTCATAAATAGTCATAAAATGTATCCTCAAAATCTTAATAGAAATGCTCGAGATCCCTCTTCAAGGACCAATAGTACTTATCATTTTCTTTATGCCTTATATATAGAATATAATAAAAGTATGAGAACTCAACATATTGTTTTATTGCAACTTAAATGGGAATAATTTATATGTATCCCAAAATGTTACTAAAATAAAGGTTGCATGAACTTTCACTACAATAAAGAATATTAGTTGAACAAGCTAGAAATCATTGTGTTCTACTTAATGTACTAGTTTATACATGTTCAATCTATGAATCATTTATGCCCTACTTAGAAGAGGAGGTGGAAGGAGTAGGACCAGGAGTACCAACCATAATCAAAAGCCGTTGGGGATTGCAAAAAGTCAGACTAGTTATAGTACAAATAATAAAGCAGCCGAGAACACTACTTGTCGTCCTCAAAAAGACATCTCAGACCTTGTTCCAACATGCTTCATAAAACATTTCTAGCATGGAATCATTTTGTTTATTTGCGCCCTACTATTAGAGCAGAAGTAACAAAAGCTGTGGACTACAAGACTAGATAGTACAAGCAATCAAAGAAAAAACGTTGTATGTTGAGTCCAACAAGGACATCTCAGACCCTTGTTGCGACTCAGTGGGTGAATTGATGGGGTACCAAATGCTTTCATATCCCAATGAATTTCCACATATCCTTCCCTTTCATAGTCCCCTTTTTTTTATTATTTATAAAAGATAGTACTTATATAGAACTCTTATAAAGCTCTAGAAAAAGACGAGCAAAAGATAGAAGAAGAATTTATGTTGTTTATTTCATAAGCGTTCTTAAGAATTTTTGTAGAATCGTCATGGACTCCAGGATGATGTCATTCATCTTCTTGCAATATAGCTCTACGTTTCCCATCTACATTATATACACAAGTCCTTGTATTGTTTAAGGAGTATACAAAATCGACTGGTAGTTTGTATCAGAACTTTGTATGAATATTCTTAGCATAAAAGGTGGAAGATTTTATTAGTCAAAGTTTGAAATTCTACGTTTGCATTGGAAGTCAAAGTCACCCTGGTACGTTCATGGTCTCTTGTTGCCTAGGTGAGGTAGCAGTAAAGGCAGGGGTCACGTCTTGGATCTCGTGAAGTTTTAATGGTTGGAGGCATTTTCTCTTGAATCAGCATTGATTCCACACGAAAATATACAATAATAGTCTTCACCAATGTTGCCATTCGTCCCAGTGAAGAAGCCTACAACCCACCTCTATACATCTTCATATTTTGTTCATACAAGCTATTCTCCTACTTAGAAGAATAAGCTTTTCTGCAAAAGAAAATCAAATATGAATAAACTTTGTCATAAATATTATAATTGACTTGAGAGATTACAGCCTGTGGCCACACGATGTTCCCATTACAAACATTTTTTTCTTCCTTTCCACTCCGTAAGAGGATATTGAAACTCCAATATCTTGGTTCGCTTGGCAAGAAAAAATCATGTTCAGTCTCTTCAATTGAGAGATTAAGATTGAGGGACTGAGGAGATCTCAAGAATGCAATCAGACCATAACATGGTTGCATATTAAACAAGAGCAAATCATCCAAATGAGAGCAAAAAGAATCCTTAAAGATTCCTTTTTAGAACCAAAATAGAGCTAAAATAGACTAGAAATTTGAAATATAGGGCATAATTTCTTTTTACCTCCGCATAAAAATGATGTTTTCGTTATATGTCCACTATAGTTGATGGATTAAAAGTATATGAAAATAAATTTGCATCTTTTCTTTTTTCCAATAAACTTTGTAAAAGCCTGTATTTTAAGCCATTCTAAATGTTAACTAATGTCTTGAATTAGAAATTGTTAAGTTATGAATAAATTTAATTAAGTATAAAATGATATGATTGTAATCATGCAATATAATTGGTAGTTTCTACTTGCATGAAACAACTGTGATCATCACAACCTTAGAGATGCAATTCAAAGCATCGTTATCGCCATCTTTGCTCTCAACCATGAACGCATCTTTGCTTTCCACAGTATAAAAAGTGAAAAAATAACATATTTTCGGAGTTTTTTTTTTTTTTTTTTTTTGAGGGGGTGGTTTCTAAAATGCAAGATACTGGCTAAAAGTGGATACTAGATTCGCATAGTAGAACCCCTTATGTACCCTGGAATACAATTGCTACTCCACAATAGTGGAAAGTAGGAAAAAACAACGATTAATATTCTTTGATCCAACACGGGCCATAACTATCTTCCATATGTCTCAGGAACTAGCAAATTTCTTTTGTTTAAAATGTGGAGACAATAGTGAAAAAATGATATCGTTTTCGAATAAATGAAACCTTTTCGTATTTTGGAATACACTTTCTATTTGGAATAGGGGGGTCGACCAATAATGGACCGGCCTCCAATAGTGGCTCGCAGATCTGATCCAATTCTGCTTTATCATAAGTTCAATGTCTTTAATGTTTACATGCCCAAGTCTTTCATGCCAAGTGGAAATATTTGAGACTGCTGCAAGGTTTGCACTTCCCATACATTTAGGACTTAAGCCAAAAAGATTACCAACACGCTTGCCCAAAAATTTCAATTCATTGCCTTCATAGATTTTACATTGTTTTTTATCAAAGATCACTTTAAATCCCAAATCTACCAGCTGACTTACTGAAATTGGATTCCTAACTAGGCTAGGAACACAAAGTACATTCTTCAAGTTAACTATTCTTCCATTCAAATCAAACAGCTCCAATACTCCTTCATCTTCTATTTTTTGTAAATCTCCATTGCCTACTTGGATATGACCATTTTTATTTCCACTGCATTCCTTCAGAAGCTTTGGTGTACACGTTATGGATTTCTCTGCTCCACTATCGAAAATCAGCAAATCAGCATTACTGATCCCTTTAAATACTGAATTAATGCGACATAATGCCATTCAGAATTATAAGTCTGTTTTGAAACGCAAGAAGGCACGCTTTGTTGCTGAGCATCAGAAGCAAATGTTTGAATTACTGCTACGTGAGCCTCGGACCTTCTGGCGCAAAATATTATATCGACCACCTCCTACCCTTGGACATATTTCTATGCAGCAATGGGATGAGCGATTGGTCCCCACTTATATGATCATCCTGGGGTCCTTAATTCTGTGCCTCCTTTGGTAGGTGATATTCTTCAATTCACAGAGGAGGAAGTCAAAGAAGGACTGCGGCATCTATCTAATGGCAAGTCTCCGGATCTTCAAGGTTCGCAAGCAGAATTGCTTAAATGGGAGGGTCCGCTATTGCTTCCAATCATGACTACTCTTTTAAATCAAGCTTTGCAAGAAGGCTTGCCAGAAACTTGGGCTGTCAGTAAGGTTGTACCAATTTACAAAGCAGGTGATAAGCATGACCCTTCTAATTATCGCACGATCATGGTAAGTTCCATATTTTCAAAGCTCTTAGCCAGTCTTACTGAGAAGCAGTTGACATCATGGGCAGAATATACTGGTGTACGTGCTGTAGGACAGGCAGGCTTTCGTCCATGCCATTCTATAATAGACCATATTTTCATATTGCACATGCTTATTGAACATCCTCTATATATGCTTTGCGGATTTTACTTCTGCTTTTGATACAGTACCACGCGAGCTTCTTTGGCAGCGCTTGCAGGCACTTGGAGTTCCACAAGATCTTCAAAATGCAGTTTATCGGCTCTATGAAAGGGCTTTTGCTAAATTTCCAGCATCAGGTACTCAAATCACTAGCAATATTGGAGTTTGTCAGGGTTGCCCTTTATCTCCTACACTCTTTGGCTTGTACATTGATCAATTGGAAGAATGACTTAATAATCATGGCGGCGGAGGTCCACATTTGGCACACTATATCATTAGGCAACTTATGTATGCTGATGATGTTTCACTTCTGGCACATACTGCTGCTAGTATGCAACAACATTTACATGCTCTGCACAGGTTTTGTGAGAACACAGGTCTGCGTGTTAATCTCCAAAAGACCAAGCTTTTGGTAGTTCAATCTTCTCGTCACAATATTCCCCCTATGCACTATGATAGCCGTGAAGTTGAAGTTGTAGATAGCTACATGTATCTTGGTGTAGAATTCTGTAAGAACACACTTTGGGAACAGTGTATTACCAAGTGGGTGGCTGCTGGATGGAGAGCACTCTATGCAATGCAAAACAATTGTTTTTCGTAGAGAAATTCATGATTGGCCCGGAAAGCCCACTTGTTTGAGGGCTTTGGTAGAGCCCTGTTTATTGTATAGTTTCGAAGTGTGGGGGCACGCCATTAGTGCTAGTGCTTGGGAGAGCTTGGAGCGGGTGCAAAAGTCCTTTCTCACTTACAGCCTCGGAGTTAAAACAACGGTGCCTCTATGCTATTCTTTTACAAGAGCGAGGTTTTGGCCTCTTCAACATTCTCGCCATGAAGTGCCATCTTCACTATATCCGCAAGGTGCACCACATGGATGATGTTAGGTATCCCGTTCTTGCACTTGCCATGGCTGAATCTCCTCGGCGTTTGAAAGCGATGTTGGAAAGAACATTGCACTACATGGTTTGCCGTTGGTCTGCGGCAACCGAGCAGGCCCGCCCGATGCTTGCCGGGTTCGATCCCGAGCTTTTGCAACAATATCTCAATGGTCATTTTTCTCAAAAGATCCGGGAGGCGATTATTTTGGCCCAAGTGAAAACCGGTCATTATCATGCACACATAAATCCCACCTTGGCACGGGGCCCCAAGCTTATCTGCTTGCTTCATTGTCCGGGAACAAGCTTGTAGCTATTGTATCAATTCGCTACGGGGTCCCCACAGTCCTGGATTGAGACAGATAGATGGGAGCGGCCGCAATTGCCTTGAGAAGCGAGACTATGTGCATGTTGCCGCCATGTGTTATTGAAGATGAAAGCCATACTTTTTCTCGAGTTGCCCTGCTTTTGAGATAGTCCGGTATCATTTTTTGACCTTAGCATTCCATTCCACGCTTCCACAACTTCTCAGAGCACCATCTGTGCATGACTTGGCATTATACATACTTGAGGTTCTAGATAAACATCTGCAATTACTGAGCCCTCAGTAGTCATTATCTCCGCTTGTCTAGTATCATCATTACTGCAAAGGTTTTTCCCTTGAAAACCTTTCGAGGCAGGGGTTTTTTAATCCTAGTAGTAATGATTGTACTAGCCCATTGTATGGGTCCCATGACCTATTGGTCTCCGTGGACGTTAAAAAAACTATTCTATTCTATTCTATTCTTCATTCTCATCAGTTGGTTCTCACCAATTGAATCTACATGTACTTCCACTCACACCTTTCAAAAATTATATTATTAAATGTAAGAAACTATGGTATCATTATAGGGACAAAATGGATAAGGCTAGAGAGCGATATATGCTCTATAGGACAAAGAAAGATCGCGAGGCACTTAAACTATACCTTGATGCTACTTTCCTTCGCAGGCTGTGGGATGCAGAGGCTCTGACACATGTTAAGCTGGCACACTATCAGCAGCAAGTCAATCCTAGGCTCACAAGAGGCCCACACCAGTACTTGTACACCCAGCTACCCATGAAGAAACGCAGGCTTATAGCTTCCATTCGCACGGGGGCACATCGCCTCCGCATTGAAACAGGGCGTTGGGCTCGTGAAGCACGGGAGCAAAGGCTTTGCCAGTGTTGCCACCAGGGCGCGATTGAGGATGAATGTCATGCCCTCCGGACCCGCAAAGATTTGCCCATATCAGGAGAGCGATATGTTCGATTACTAGTGCCCGCCGGCCGTTGCATCGGTTATTAGCTCGGCGTCGGTGGGTTTGTTGGGGTCATACCTCCGGAGGTTATGGATGCACGGACTTCGTTTGTGTCCTACGGGGACGGTATTGAACTGTCCTATGCAATTGTATGCGGTGTGTGCCGAGGCTTATTATCGCTAAGGTTTTTCCCTCGAAAACCCTTCGGGGCGGGGGTTTTTTAATCCTGTCAGTAATATGCTTGCTGCTCTCTTTTTTGTTTGGGTCCCATAGGCCAATTGGTCTCCGTGGACGCTAAAAACCTATTCTATTCTATTCTATTCTATACAATTGGCATAGTTATGGACCATAAATGGTCCATGCTTAATTATATTCGTATCTTCCAAATAATATGTTATTTCAATGTGAAAACTTAGAGTTATATTGCAAAGGAAGGCCCGCATTCATGAAAAATATAGTGTATATGAAAGATGACTAAAACTCCAATGCTTTATAGCAACAATAAATATACCAATTTTTATTCTAGTAAAAAATAACTATGTTTCTCCGTATTTTTTTGCAAGAATGCCACCTAACCTACATAGTGGACCTATATATATATGTCCCTTGTCATATTATTGAACCATTTGGAAGGCTTATTTGGAGAAATGTAGCGTGTTTTCTACAAAGCTAAGCAAGACACATCAAATGTGACGTGGTCTAATTAATGATTCTCATAGTTAAACTTCAAGATCTTCACTTCCATTCATCAATAAACGTCATTAGCTATGTAAATGCTCAGTCTTCAGCCTATAATTTTGGAATTAACTCAAATTTTTAACCTCTAATGTGTTAATCCTATGGCTGTAAATCATCTTTAAATCTAGTTAATTGCATGGTCAAATCCTAATTATACTATATGCAAGTTGATAGAGTAATTTTCTACGTAGATATAAGTATTTGGGGGATTTTAACATATAATTTTGTCCAAAATTCTGCATAAAAAATTCTCTATTAAATTTGGAAGTTGATATAACTTATGAACACTCCAAAAAAACATGACATTGTACTTCATATAGTTAATAACTCATGGCCACAAGAATTAAGCCAAAACTTGTAATAATAAGAGAGAGATAATTTCTAAATCGTAAGCAGCATTTTTTAATAAAATGGGTTTTGGGGGCTTCCACGGATGTTAGATGATAGCAACAACCAAAGCTGAAAACATACAAATCAATGTGTCTTATCATATATAGGCAAGCACTTCCCATTTTAACAAGGTTTAGGTCTGCTTATAATAGGAAAACTCAAGAATGCAGTTCTGGACTGTTACAGAAACTGCCAAATTCTATAAAATTTGGACAATCTTTTTTTTTTTTATTGAAGGCTTATATATGTATTAATAAAAAGTTATAAGTTTAACAAAAATTACTTTTTGACAGGGAAGCATAACCCTGTAGGTAAGTAAAAAAAGTAGATAAGAAACTTAGAAACAGTTGAGATATGGAAATCAGAGTCTGAAATAGTGTGTCGGCCTGCCTAAAAGTGTGATCTGAGATTGAAGTTGCTGGACTTTCGCCCTCTGCCTCTAACCATGACCGTGAGGGTGCAGAATACACATAGACATGCTTCTGCCATGGCCATATTGAAACGACCTTTACTATCCTTAGCTTGGCAGAGCATGCCCCTTCTTGCATCCGGGTTTTGATCACAGCAGCATCCGCAGAAGCATGGTTCTTCATGGCTGTAAAGGTCTGGCGGTCCAAAAACCTTGATCCATTGCTGATTGACAACCGGGTCGATCTTCTTCCACTTAAGCTTGCGCACCAACACGAAGATAATTCCTGAAATAACACCAAAGGAGCTATAAGAATCCAAATGGGTTTTAAATAGCAGCAATGATCCATTTGATGTCATATTCAATTTGCTTGATTACGGCCTCCGGATGAGTTATTTCGCAGTTAAAGATAAAATTGTTCTTGTCTTTCCAAATCCTCCATAAAACAATGTACAGCCTCCAATCATTTGGGTTAATGGGCCAGAAGAAGTCCGACGAATTGAGGGCGTTGAGATCCAAACTGAGCAGGTTGGAAGCAAGTTCGAGAACCCATTCCGACCATATGCATGATCTAAATAGATGCTCCTCGTCTTCCCTGTGGCTAAGACATCTTGAGCACACATCAGAATCTGTCATATTAAGCATGTGCCTTTTAGAATTGGTGGCTAAGGCCTTATGCCAGAGCTGCCACATAAAGGACTTCACTTTGGGAGGGATGGGGCAACCCCACCTGAATTTGAGGTTTCTGATACATCTATCCTCCCCTATCTGCCATTTGGTGTGGATAGAAATCCTCTGGTTCCTCATTAGGTACTTATATGCTGCCTTGACTGTAAATCTGGCAGAACCATTATAATTCCAGTTACAGTTGTCTTTTGACCAATTGCCCTGAGTAAGCACCATACAAATATTGTTGTACAGTATCTCTGAGTTCTCATCCTCATTGGCGACCACCGATCTCCTGAAAGAAATTATTCCCTGCTCGTCAAAGAAGTCTCTAATGTAGTAGAGACCCTTGCTCTTCCAAAGCTTAGCCTGTTCCGGGAAGTGGCATGCTAAACAAAGAGAAACGTCATTAGTAAGCAAACCCAGATTCCAAAAAATGGATTGGTCCATGGATAGCCCCTCCTTCCATGAGAACATACCTTTGACTAAATTCCACGCCCTGATCCACTTTTTAATTAAACCAAGGACAGAATTGGGAACAGAGAAGGGGAAATAAATTGAGTGGGGAAGACTGAGATAAAGTTTTCTCCATCCACAGGATAAGCACTTGGTTAAATAATGTCTGATGATAATTGAAACTGGATGGTTAATGCAATTGTATGCTGCTTTGTAGAAATATTTGGCAGCCAGGGCTATACCCTGTTTCTCAATGTTGATGACCCCCAAACCTCCAATGCTTTTGCTTTTACAGCATTCTTCCATAGCAACCGGGGTCCAACATCTCTTGTTTTGGCCGCTAGAGATGAATCTGCCAATGGTACTCTGTAACTTGGAGGAGACCTTCTTTGGGGCTAAGATAACTGAGGATTGATAGACATGGGAGGAGGATATGACAAAATTAGGTATTATAGCCTTGCCTTGCTTGGAGATATATTTAGAATTTAAACTATCCACCTTTTTTTGGAACTTTTCTATAATATCCGACCAGATATCAGAAGGGCTCCCTCTAAGAACTAGGGGAATTCCTAAAATTTTAGAGGAGCTAGTGGGGAGAATATACTTACAGCCCATGAGAGCAGCTGTTTGCTCTCTTTTACCTGATCTCTAGCTAATACTTTGGATTTGATCGGATTGATTTTGCATCCTGATGCTACCCCGAAATCGTCTAAAATTATTTGAGTGTTGGAAAGAGACCTGTTATCCATCGAGACTAAAAGAAATGTGTCATCTGCAAAATGTCCGTTTAAAATTTGATCCATCACTTCATTTTTAGGAAGAGAGAGACCTTGGATCAAGTTAGTATTTTTGGCCTCTTCCAGCTTGCTGTGAAGGGCCTCCATTATGATCAAAAACAGGAAAGGAGCTAAAGGGCACCCTTGCTTAACACCTCTTTGCAGAGGAAAGAAGGGGCTACATTCTCCATTAATAAGAACTGATGATCTGGAGTTTGAGAGAATATCTTTAAATAGAAGAATTACCTCATCGGAAAAGCCAAGAGCATTGCAACATTTGAATAAGAAGTTCCAGCTAACTGTATCGAAAGCTTTGGTAATATCAAGCTTTATGAGAGCAATGTCCTGATTGGAGTCTTTTGCCCAGTTCAGCCCCAGCATTGCAGTTACCACGTTGTCAAGGATAAATATATCCTTCAAGCCCGGGGGGTTCACCCTGTTTTTCCGTACAAAACATGTGCGTGGGCGATGAAGGGGTTTTTTTGCCATTTTCAAGTACGTATACCTAAGGAGCGTCTTACGTTTTGGCGCCGGACCTGCTGTATATCCACGGCGCTTTCGCTGCAGGTGGAGGGACTTAGAAATACGTTAAGGGGGCTTAGATGCTTTGATCAAAACTGGAGGACAGATACGTTTAAGGGTGCTTGCATTTTCGGAGTTATGTTTTGAAATTTTTTTTTCCCTGTACAGTTTTTGGTAGCTTCGTAAAATGCAGAGGTTCATGTTTCTTATTTTCTGTTGTAGATCGTTGCAAGAGTTGTCGAACATGCCAGATTCAAGATATGGATTTGAAATGGGTCTATGAACTCGATTAATGATTTCTTAGAAGCTTCTTTGATTGTTGAAATTTGTATCTACCGACACCTCCAGGTATTTGGAGTTCAACGGCCATCTTAGTTAAAATTTCATTTCGTACTTTTGTTGTATGGGATGATTAGGATGTTTGGAGCATTGGCTTTCGAACAAGCAAGTGCTTTCATCTCTGCAAACAACGCCGGACAAACAAGCTCGTTGCATTTAAAGACTCAGAAAACCTGTTTTTGCCTTGCTCTCTGCTTATTTGACGGAGTTTCGACCCGGAGCTTTACTCTAGAAAATGTTGTTTGGCATTATATTGTGTGACATAAATCAGCATGGCAACTCATTTCCAGCATCGTGGCATTTAACGTTTAGAGTTTGTTGCTGCGTGGAGCTTCAGAGCTTCAGAGTTTGTTTCTATTAAGGTTCTACAACAGGTAAATCATGCTTCCTCATTCTTTAAATTACTGTTCTTCTAATACATTTCTTAGTTACATTTTCTTGGCAGCGGCAAGCATTGGCAGCGACTATTCTTCTCTTTGCTTTCTATTCTGCATCGAAATGGTTCTTACATGCAAGGATATCTATAGCAGGTGATTCCTTATCGATTATAAGACGTGTTTTTTATTGCATGCGTTTATTCTGACAAGACAATCTATTCTTAAAATTTTGAGATTGTTAGAATAGGTTCTAGCGAGGCTGAAATCAACATTTCGGGCATGATGCATGGCCAAATGGAGGTCCTAAGTTCTTCTGAAAGCGAGCAGGAAGACAAAGCAGGTTGTATTCTCTTTCTGCTATTATTATTTACATTATTTGAGAAGCTGTTGGCTAATGCAATTTGCGAAATAACTTTATGCATGCATGAGCATGCAATAGTGCCTGCAGTAATGGTATTCCATCCCACCAATGAAGCTGTCTAATGCAATTTGTAACTAATGCAATTACTTATTTCTATCTTGCATATGTAGTGATGGAAAGGATTGTTCTTTGCAGAGGGGGATTTCTTCACAATAAGTCCAACAAGATATGGGTGGTTGTAACAAAGGACTGAATTTTACCCCATCTGGAAATGGACGATAAGAAAACAGACGCATCCCAGCCTCATTTCAAAATCGTGAAGGTAGGACCCATCATTCAATACTAACAGGGTCGTATTTCTAGGAGGATTTGTGCTACTCTCGTTATTTAAATGTATATAATCGAGTAGTAGAGGTTCGTGGCTTCATGCATTAGTGAAGTTTCAGTTATAGTATGGATTCTGATCAGTTCATTGCTTTTTAATACAGTATCCTTCTAAGGAAGAGGAAGAAAAAGGGCAGGTTGTAGATTATGATATTGTAGGATCTAAGACAGTGAACTTCCATTATTGTGTTGTATTGCCCTTCAATAGTTCGACGAAGACAGTGACTTTGCTTAAAGAGTATGCTCAGGTATATAAATTGCCTTTATATTATTTTCATTGCATTTCCATTCTTGGGAACTGGCATAGTTTTTAACTTCACTGTTACATAGGGAGCAAATTCTTTGATGTATAACGTACCTTGCGGTGGACTATCAAAAAAGCATGTTTCACTAGAGGATTGTGCTAGAAATGAACTATCTGAAGAGGTACACACATCAAGTTATGCAATGTAGGGCAATATAAAGATTTGGAATCTGATTGTTTCCTGAATAATAATCAACCGTCAAACTTTCAAGCGAGACTATTTCTTTCCTCACAAATAAATTGGGCCAGTGAAGTTTTGTTCTACAATTTTCATAAGGATCAGAAAACGTGAATGTTCATTTCTGTTCTCTGTTATATTTTTTATCAGTATGGTCCAAGCTTTGTGGTAGGTTACAGCATCAAACAGAATCACCGATCTTGTTTTAGATTTCTTGGAACAGGCACATTTATGTAATGGCAAATGGATACAGCTCTTAGAAGGAGATCACCCAGGATTGCTTGAGGTAAAGCAAGTTAAGAGGATAATTGGCATTTTAGAAGTATTGATGCTATAAGATACTAATAGGCTTATTTTCAGGTGAAATGGTCTAGAAATAGATTCACTCCTTTCTTGGTCATAGACCCAGAGGTAAGACACACGCCTTTCAGAGGCAAAAGAAAAATGGACTTGATGATCTGAAGAACTTCTCTATGTCTGCATTGATCCAAATCCGGGGAGCTAAGGATCTTGAAGAGTTTATAAAGATTTTGAAAGTAGATATCAAGGACTTGAGGCAAATCATGTATGGAGGCGAAATGATGTTACCATCTATTGTTACTTGCGCCATGGGTTTAAATTACCTAGAAAAACATCATTACATCTAATGATCTATTCAGACAATACTCTATTTGGCGAGTATATATGCTTGATTTGGTTCATTTTATTGCTGCGAAGCACCTAAGATCGTCTTTATATTTGAAGGAAATGCAATGTTGTATAAGGTCATTGAGTATCAAATAATAATCCAGAGTGAGTTAGTTGTAGAAGGCATTTGTGATATATTCCTGATAAAGACAAGAATTGGCATACAGTTGGATGGTTTGTAATAATCTGAACCGTAACAGCATAATACGATAATATGGCTTATCCCTTGTTTATTTAGTTAAACTTCAAAGGGACTTTGCTGAAACAAATGCTACATGATCAACAATTGCAGTACCAAGATTTCCGTAGGGCCAAAGATTTATGAGGATATAATCCTATCTTACATTAGAGAATACTATTAGCTGAATTCCTAATGACATCCCTATTATCCAATCAAAAAGAGAAGACATTGAAAACGCAATATAAACTTTCGAATTCCAAACGAGAACGCCTCTTTGGGTGCCACATGGGTTCGTCACGTTGGCAAAGTCATTATTTTTTTAGCTTGGCAAATTGCTACTGGGAATAAGCTTCAAAATTTGTGGCTGGAAATGTCCACGCATTTGGATCATCCCTGGTCTCGACCTTCGCTGGTGCTCAGCGGGTAAGATTTCAAACTCTTATTTGCAACGCCGGGCACACGTCGAAAACTATTAACACAATAATAGAATCTATTAACGCTATTAACCCTATTAACTATTAACCCAATAAAAAAATCTATTAACCCTGTTGGTTGGTGTTCCCTGCTTTTCTTTTTTTCAGTGACCACCCGGGTGACCACCATTGAACTAAGAGGGACCATTGAACCCTAAACCTTCATGGAGCTCTACAGTCCTCTAGTCCTATGCAAAATTAGGAGGCTGAATGTAAATATAAGGTAGAGGGTAGGCTACATTAGTGATATCCTGACGTAAAAATAAGGTTAAGGGTAGGGTCAATGGGGATTGGACTAGGCGTAAAAGTATGGAATCAGGTATTATTTTTCACAAACACCAGACTGTATACATAGGGGTTTCTATGGGGGGAGAGCCGTATACGGAGGGGTTTCTCCCGACCCCTGGAACGCACATGCCATATCCCCTTTACATAGAGGTGAACCCCCCGGGCCTTCAAGTAAGTAGCCTGGGAGGTGCTTATGATCTTTTCTAAAACACTTTTAAGCCTCTTAGCAATGGTCCCTGAAATAATCTTATATATAACATTAGTTAAAGAGATAGGCCTGTAATCCGAAAGGGTGGCAGGCATGTCAATCTTGGGAATAAGAGTTATCAGACTGGTGTTGATTCTTGCATCCAAGTATTTCATATCCCTGAACTCATTAGCCAAATTTGTTAGGCAAACACCAATGACAGGCCAAGCTTTGATAAAGAACTCTACTGGGATCCCATCGGCTCCAGGGCTCTTACCTTTTTCCATTTCCATGGCGAATTTCAGAAGTTCCTCATTGGAAAAAGGCTTTATAATATTGAGATTATCCTTAGCACTTACCTTTGCTTGGAGGTTGATGAAGCCGTCCATGGAAGCTAGAGGGCAGTCCTGATTTGTGCCCATGATACCTGTGAAGTGAGTGGCTGCAGCAAGCTTGATTTGTTCCTCATCCGAGATGTCTTCATCCCCTACCCTTATTTCAAAAATATGATTCTTTTTTTGCCTACCTTTGGCCTTAACAAAGAAGAATTTAGAGCTTCTTCTTTCATCATTTTTAATTTCTGTAATTTTGGCTTTGAGTCTCCATCCATCAGCTATCCTTATTTCCTCTTTTTCAATATTTGCTCTAATGTCATCGTTTTCTTCTTCAGAGGCGTTGGGGAGTTTATCTCTCAGATTTTGAAGGTAAGCGAGCTTATTATAGTGGATTGTTTTTCCCCACTCTTTTAGCCATTTCTTAATGGCCTTAGCAACTGTAATCCACCAATACATCCAGCCTGACTTACCACTTTGTTGGGGAAAATTGGCAATCAGCTCCTTCAGTCTGTCAATGAATTCTTCATGCTCAAGGAGACTGATATTAAGCTTGAAGTAGGTTTTCCTCTTCTTGTTGTCAGAATTGCAAGCCCTGATTCTCAGCTGTTGGGGGTAGTGGTCTGACAGAGTAAAACCCTCCATATTGTTAACTCTGCTACTATCATTCCAAAGATTTTCTAATAGGTAGAATCTGTCATGAAGACACAAGGTAGGATCCATTCTTTTATCAGTCCAACTGTATGAGTTGGGCTTAGTTCTGGCAAGATTAAGATTATGGCTCTTAGTAAGATCCATCCAAGCTTCCTTTTCTTGCTTCCCGAGGGGTCTGTAATTTCTATTCTTCATAAAGCTGTTGGTCACCATATTTAAATCACCCCCCAGAATGCACTCATCAAAATCGAGGTTATCAAGGCTGCTCTTAACCTTTTTCCATATCTCCACTCTTTCTATGGGGGTATTGTAAGCATAAATGTTGACAAGGGCCAGCTTAATTCTGTGAATAGTACAGAGGAGAATCTGCCACCTGCCATTTCTATCATTAACCATGTACTTGTTAGAGATATTAAGATTTTGCCTCCAAGCGATTGCTATTCCTGCAGAAGAGTCATTAGCAGGAATAGACCAGATGCAATAATTAGGAGGGAGAGTTCTACTTATTATGATCTCATGATCCAGACTATGAATTTTATGCTCTTGAAGAAACAAAACATCCGGGTTAAGGGAGGAGAGACAAACCTTTAATCTATCCATTTTAATTATACTATTAATACCCTGGAGATTCCAGGTAACACAACACATATCCTTATCCATCAGTATCTGTACCTGCCACAAGCCATTCCAGATTGAATAGTTTACTTCCTTGGACTTGATCTACTTGGGCCAAAATAAATCTTCTTTCTGCCTCTGCCCTTCTTTCTCTCCACTAAATTCCACCCTTTGTCCTCTGTAACAGGAGTGTCTTCACAGCTATCCTGGGGGGTTGACTCCCTTTGCTGATAGATCTCAAAGTTTCTAATATTAGGTCACCAGATTCTATCCTAACATACTGACTCAGGTTTTTAATCAGGACCACCATATCTTCCTGAAGTTCAATTCTTGAGTCTTTATGTAACTCAGATAAGACAATCTCTTTATTATGATTCTTGTCCTGAATGGCACCCTGATACTGGTGGGGATGATTTTCATCACTTCTGTTAGCCTCTTCATCCACAGCATTTGTTACTTTGGGCTGCCAGACCTGTTTTTGCTTAGTTTGTTGAGGGGTATCAGTTTGAACCTGAACAGGCCACTTGGAGTAGCTGACACTTAAATCCAAAAACTCTTCAGGCTTGACCATTGTTTTGATTTTCTTTTTCCAAATGCAGACCGAGGGGAAGTTTGTTTGGGGGATATTGACCTCTAACACCTCCCCTAAGGAACCTGCCAGGGCTGTAAGGTGGGACCGAGTCCAGAAAGCTGGGGGTAAGTTGGGGAAAGACAGCCAAGTGGTGGTTTGAATTTTGCCAGTCAAGCCAGGGATGAAATTGGGAGACCATTTCATTACATAGAAGGGGCAGTTGCTAATAAAGTCGAGCTTTCTTCTAAGAATCTGATTGGCACAAAGCTCGTCCCTGCATACGATTTGGCAGGTGTTCTTATCCAGCCTAAGGATAGAAAGAATCGGTATATGCTGGTTTTTGGTGATCCAATTCTTAATTTCCCCTTGAGTTGGGCATTTTCTAGGGAAATGGATAAGAATAGCATATTTTGAAAACATGTCAGTAGCCGAAGCATCAGAAACACCAAAGAGATCAATGAAATCACCATTGAACACCTTCTGACTCTCTGAATCAGTTACCTCCTGATTCTTTGAGACAGTTGGTTGAGCAGAAGGGAGAACATTCAAGAACACATTTTTATATGAAGGGGAAGTTTGTCGTTCTTGCCAATTACTGGGATGGAGTTGCTTATCTTGCTATCACCGATTTTTGTCTTCGTTATATTTAGAGCAGAAAGCTTCACCTTCTTGCAATTCTACTTAATCACAAGAGTTCACCTCTTAGGATTGAAAAAGCCGTTTGAGTCCTTGATTTTACACTGTTTGGTATGCTTCTTGCCTCTCAACTGGTAGACCTTCAGGGAGGTAGATATTCCTTCTAAAGCTTCGTTCAGGGCTAAGCCGGACTTAAAGGCTTTCCTGTGCCTTTCGATGACGTGATCTTCGGCTTCCTCCCATCTTTTGATAAGCCTGATGCTTGCTTTGGAGTTTTCTCGAAGCCCATCCCATTGTATTATCAAGTTCTTTACCTTCGACAGTAATTCATCCATGAAAGCTCTGAAAACGCTGTTCTTGAGACTACAGCAATCCTTCTCAGTATGCCCTTGTTTGACGGTAATGAGTTTATATAAAGTATTATCCAGCTCCTGAACAAACCCGTAAGTGTTCCACACCCAGTCTCTGTCATTCGCTCTCCCATCCAAATAATCCCTGTCTATGGATGCCATCTTGTCTTTGCATGCTAAGATTCCAACTTCCTCTTGCACTCCCATACAAAAAGCAGCAGCCTTCTGTTGATCTCTAATGATTTCGAGGCCTGTATAAATTTCCTTCAGAATCCCCCATGCTTTGTCCCTCCTATCTTCCAGCCAAAAGATTTGTGTCCACTCTTCATCTTCCACACTCCAAGGTTTGTTTGAAGTGCTCGCCTTGTTCCTCATTCTTGATCGGCACCGAACGGAATTGGGAGAAATGGGCCGCAGGGAACCAAGCAACGAACAGAGCAACCGTTATCAGAATACAGCGAGATTTTCCCTAAATTCTTTTTTTCCTTTTTTCCCCCCAGAATGAGGATAACAGCCAATAATGAATGTTTTCTTCTCCCAGGAGAAAACTTTCAAGAAAAGGCAGGCCCGTACTGGGAATTTCAGAGAAACTAGAATCTAAGACTCCTAACCTGACCCTACCCTGACAGCCCCCTAGATCTGGCGCGGGGCCCAAGAACGGAACTAATTAGACACCATAAATCTCCATAACCACATCAAGATCCCTGATGTGATGAGATGGTTGGAGATCGAAGAATGCAGCCCAATAGTATATCAGTTCTATCCCAAATTCCAGGGGGACACTCATCATAAACAAATTGCGTTCGAATCTATTTCCCAAGAAGGGTTGGGAATTGTGGGCTGCCACTCTTAAGGATCCAGACCTGTCAAAACAGAGAATGCAAAGAAAAAACGAGTTTAAACCAAACCTATAGAAACCTATTCTAGACTGAGATTGAATTGCATTGGAGATCAAATTGTCGATTGCTAATATGGAATCCTGGAATTCCAGGGGGACATTCGTGATTCCCAGCCCCTGGAGAACAGCTTCAAGCAAAGCCTCATCCATCGGGGCTAGGAAGAACTCCCTTGGGCCAGGCGGTGTGGCGAAGGCGCTCAACGTTCATCTCCTCCATCCCTTTCTCCAAAATTTGGACAATCACCACAACATATAGGTGAGTTCATTAGTCGTGAGATTCTCCAAGACCATTAAGAATCAAGTAAATATTGATATGGCAGTGATATATTGTCAAATTGAAACTTCTATTCTCATATATAATGGTTTAAGTGACAGTGGGTCAATTGGATCAATTCTGGTCCATGGATCAGGAATGGTCCCCGGGACAACTCTAGTGTATTAGAAAAGCTAATCCAAAATAAAATGGTAACCTTTTCTTTGGTAAGTTGTTTGGGCGTGAACTTGAATTCTATGGTTCCTTTTTTTCTACTATGTGCAAATGTTGTTTCACAAATATTCACACTATAGAGTATTCCGCTTGAAATCTTATAGTATTTTGCGAATCTTGTTAGCATACCCCACAAATGAGGAACTTTACGTGCGGTGTAGATTAAGGAATAAGAGGTGAATATGCCTATCCAACAGCTCTTGTTGCCCGGAGTGAAAAAATGATATCGTTTTCGAATAAATGAAACCTTTTCGTATTTTGGAATACACTTTCTATTTGGAATAGGGGGGTCGACCAATAATGGACCGGCCTCCAATAGTGGCTCGCAGATCTGATCCAATTCTGCTTTATCATAAGTTCAATGTCTTTAATGTTTACATGTCCAAGTCTTTCATGCCAAGTGGAAATATTTGAGACTGCTGCAAGGTTTGCACTTCCCATACATTTAGGACTTAAGCCAAAAAGATTACCAACACGCTTGCCCAAAAATTTCAATTCATTGCCTTCATAGATTTTACATTGTTTTTTATCAAAGATCACTTTAAATCCCAAATCTACCAGCTGACTTACTGAAATTGGATTCCTAACTAGGCTAGGAACACAAAGTACATTCTTCAAGTTAACTATTCTTCCATTCAAATCAAATAGCTCCAATACTCCTTCATCTTCTATTTTTTGTAAATCTCCATTGCCTACTTGGATATGACCATTTTTATTTCCACTGCATTCCTTCAGAAGCTTTGGTGTACACGTTATGGATTTCTCTGCTCCACTATCTAAAATCAGCAAATCATCATTATTGATCCCTTTAAATACTGAATTAATGCGACATAATGCCATTCAGAATTATAAGTCTATTTTGAAACGCAAGAAGGCACGCTTTGTTGCTGAGCATCAAAAGCAAATGTTTGAATTACTGCTACGTGAGCCTCGGACCTTCTGGCGCAAAATATTATATCGACCACCTCCTACCCTTGGACATATTTCTATGCAGCAATGGGATGAGCGATTGGTCCACTTATATGATCATCCTGGGGTCCTTAATTTTGTGCCTCCTTTGGTAGGTGATATTCTTCAATTCATAGAGGAGGAAGTCAAAGAAGGACTGCGGCATCTATCTAATGGCAAGTCTCCGGATCTTCAAGGTTCGCAAGCAGAATTGCTTAAATGGGAGGGTCCGCTATTGCTTCCAATCATCACTACTCTTTTAAATCAAGCTTTGCAAGAAGGCTTGCCAGAAACTTGGTCTGTCAGTAAGGTTGTACCAATTTACAAAGCAGGTGATAAGCATGACCCTTCTAATTATCGCATGATCATGGTAAGTTCCATATTGTAAAAGCTCTTAGCCATTCTTACTGAGAAGCAGTTGACATCATGGGCAGAACATACTGGTGTACGTGCTGTAGGACAGGCAGGCTTTCGTCCATGCCATTCTATAATAGACCATATTTTCATATTGCACATGCTTATTGAACATAGTCGAAGTTTGAAACAAGACCTCTATATATGCTTTACGGATTTTACTTCTGCTTTTGATACAGTACCACGCGAGCTTCTTTGGCATCGCTTGCAGGCACTTGGAGTTCCACAAGATCTTCAAAATGCAGTTTATCGTTTGCTAAATTTCCAGCATCAGGTACTCAAATCACTAGCAATATTGGAGTTCGTCCGGGTTGCCCTTTATCTCCTACACTCTTTGGCTTGTACATTGATCAATTGGAAGAATGGCTTGATAATCATGGCGGCGGAGGTCCACATTTGGCACACTATATCATTAGGCAACTTATGTATGCTGATGATGTTTCACTTCTGGCACATACCGCTGCTAGTATGCAACAACATTTACATGCTCTGCACAGGTTTTGTGAGAACACAGGTCTGCGTGTTAATCTCCAAAAGACCAATCTTTTGGTAGTTCAATCTTCTCGTCACAATGTTCCCCCTATGCACTATGATAGCCGTGAAGTTGAAGTTGTAGATAGCTACATGTATCTTGGTGTAGAAGTGCAGAAGAACACACTTTGGGAACATTGTATTACCAAGCCGGTGGTCTTTGGATGGAGAGCACTCTATGCAATGCAAAACAATTGTTTTCACCACAGAAATTCATGATTGCCCAAGAGAAAGCCCACTTGTTTTGGGCTTTGGTAGAGCCTATTTTTTCTTGTATAGTTCTCAAGTGTGGGGGCACGCCATTAGTGCTAGTGCTTGGGAGAGCTTGGAGCGGGTGCAAAAGTCCTTTCTCACTTACACTCTGAGTTAAAACAACGGTGCCCTATGCTATTCTTTTTACAAGAGACGGGTTTTTGGCCTCTTCAACATTACGCCATGAAGCGCCATCTTCACTATATCCGCAAGGTGCACCACATGGATGATGTTAGGTATCTGTTCTTGCACTTGCCATGGCTGAATCTCCTCGCGTTTGAAACGATGTTGGAAAGAACATTGCACTACATGGTTTGCCCGTTTGGCTGTGCAACGAGCACCGCGCTCGATGCTTGCCGGTTCTGATCCCGAGCTTTTACAACAATATCTCAATGGTCATTTTTCTCAAAAGATCCGGGAGGCGATTATTTTGGCCCAAGTGAAAACTGGTCATTATCATGCACACATAAATCCCACCTTGGCACCAGGGCCCCAAGCTTATCTGCTTGCTTCATTGTCCAGAAAAAAGCTTGTAGCTATTGCATCAATTCGCATCGGGTCCCCACAGTGCTACGGATTGAGACGGATAGATGGGAGCGGCCGCAATTGCCGCGAAGCGAGACTATGTGCTGTTGCCGATTCAAAAGTTATTGAAGATGAAAGCCATACTCTTCTGAGTTGCCCTGCTTTTGAGATAGTCCGGAATCATTTTTTGACCTTAGCATTCCATTCCACGCTTCCACAACTTCTCAGAGCACCATCTGTGCATGACTTGGCATTATACATACTTGAGGTTCTAGATAAACATCTGCAATTACTGAGCCCTCAGTAGTCATTATCTCCGCTTGTCTAGTATCATCATTACTGCAAAGGTTTTTCCCTTGAAAACCTTTCGAGGCAGGGGTTTTTTAATCCTAGTAGTAATGATTGTACTAGCCCATTGTATGGGTCCCATGACCTATTGGTCTCCGTGGACGTTAAAAAAACTATTCTATTTTATTCTATTCTTCATTCTCATCAGTTGGTTCTCACCAATTGAATCTACATGTACTTCCACTCACACCTTTCAAAAATTATATTATTAAATGTAAGAAACTATGGTATCATTTTAGGGACAAAATGGATAAGGCTAGAGAGCGATATATGCTCTATACAATTGGCATAGTTATGGACCATAAATGGTCCATGCTTAATTATATTCGTATCTTCCAAATAATATGTTATTTCAATGTGAAAACTTAGAGTTATATTGCAAAGGAAGGCCCGCATTCATGAAAAATATAGTGTATATGAAAGATGACCTACATGTAACATTATCTTACTAAAACGCCAATGCTTTATAGCAACAATAAATATACCAGTTTTTATTCTAGTAAAAAATAACTATGTTTCTCCGTATTTTTTTGCAAGAATGCCACCTAACCTACATAGTGGACCTATATATATGCCCCTTTTCATATTATTGAACCATTTGAAAGGCTTATTTGGAGAAATGTAGCGTGTTTTCTACAAAGCTAAGCAAGACACATCAAATATCATGTGGTCTAATTAATGATTCTCATAGTTAAACTTCAAGATCTTCACTTCCATTCATCAATAAACGTCATTAGCTATGTAAATGCTCAGTCTTCAGCCTATAATTTTGGAATTAACTCAAATTTTTAACCTCTAATGTGTTAATCCTATGGCTGTAAATCATCTTTAAATCTAGTTAATTGCATGGTCAAATCCTAATTATACTATATGCAAGTTGATAGAGTAATTTTCTACGTAGATATAAGTAGAATGCATCATTCATTACCCTCGTGATACTTATAGATGTGATTTTGGGGGATTTTAACATATAATTTTGTCCAAAATTCTGCATAAAAAATTCTCTATTAAATTTGGAAGTTGATATAACTTATGAACACTCCAAAAAAACATGACATTGTACTTCATATAGTTAATAACTCATGGCCACAAGAATTAAGCCAAAACTTGTAATAATAAGAGAGAAATAATTTCTAAATCGTAAGCAGCATTTTTTAATAAAATGGGTTTTGGGGGCTTCCACGGATGTTAGATGATAGCAACAACCAAAGCTGAAAACATACAAATCAATGTGTCTTATCATATATAGGCAAGCACTTCCCATTTTAACAAGGTTTAGGTCTGCTTATGGTAGAAAAACTCAAGAATGCAGTTCTGGACTGTTACAGAAACTGCCAAAATCTATAAAATTTGGACAATCTTTTTTTTTATTGAAGACTTATATATGTATTAATAAAAAGTTATAAGTTTAACAAAAATTACTTTTTGACAGGGAAGCATAACCCTGTAGGTAAGTAAAAAAAGTAGATAAGAAACTTAGAAACAGTTGAGATATGGAAATCAGAGTCTGAAATAGTGTGTCGGCCTGCCTAAAAGTGTGATCTGAGATTGAAGTTGCTGGACTTTCTCCCTCTGCCTCTAACCATGACCGTGAGGGTGCAGAATACACATAGACATGCTTCTGCCATGGCCATATTGAAACGACCTTTACTATCCTTAGCTTGGCAGAGCATGCCCCTTCTTGCATCCAGGTTTTGATCACAGCAGCATCCGCAGAAGCATGGTTCTTCATGGCTGTAAAGGTCTGGCGGTCCAAAAACCTTGATCCATTGCTGATTGACAACCGGATCGATCTTCTTCCACTTAAGCTTCCGCACCAACACGAAGATAATTCCTGAAATAACACCAAAGGAGCTATAAGAATCCAAATGGGTTTTAAATAGCAGCAATGATCCATTTGATGTCATATTCAATTTGCTTGATTACGGCCTCCGAATGAGTTATTTCGCAGTTAAAGATAAAATTGTTCCTGTCTTTCCAAATCCTCCATAAAACAATGTACAGCCTCCAATCATTTGGGTTAATGGGCCAGAAGAAGTCCGACGAATTGAGGGCATTGAGATCCAAACTGAGCAGGTTGGAAGCAAGTTCGAGAACCCATTCCGACCATATGCATGATCTAAATAGATGCTCCCCGTCTTCCCTGTGGCTAAGACATCTTGAGCACACATCAGAATCTGTCATATTAAGCCTGTGCCTTTTAGAATTGGTGGCTAAGGCCTTAAATGCCAGAGCTGCCACATAAAGGACTTCACTTTGGGAGGGATAGGGCAACCCCACCTGAATTTGAGGTTTCTGATACATCTATCCTCCCCTATCTGCCATTTGGTGTGGATAGAAATCCTCTGGTTCCTCATTAGGTACTTATATGCTGCCTTGACTGTAAATCTGGCAGAACCATTATAATTCCAGTTACAGTTGTCTTCTGACCAATTGCCCTGAGTAAGCACCATACAAATATTGTTGTACAGTATCTCTGAGTTCTCATCCTCATTGGCGACCACCGATCTCCTGAAAGAAATTATTCCCTGCTCGTCAAAGAAGTCTCTAATGTAGTAGAGACCCTTGCTCTTCCAAAGCTTAGCCTGTTCCGGGAAGTGGCATGCTAAACAAGGAGAAACGTCATTAGTAAGCAAACCCGGATTCCAAAAAATGGATTGGTCCATGGATAGCCCCTCCTTCCATGAGAACATACCTTTGACTAAATTCCACGCCCTGATCCACTTTTTGATTAAACCAGGGACAGAATTGGGAACAGAGAAGGGGAAATAAATTGAGTGGGGAAGACTGAGATAAAGTTTTCTCCATCCATAGGATAAGCACTTGGTTAAATAATGTCTGATGATAATTGAAACTGGATGGTTAATGCAATTGTATGCTGCTTTGTAGAAATATTTGGCAGCCAGGGCTATACCCTGTTTCTCAATGTTGATGACCCCCAAACCTCCAATGCTTTTACTTTTACAGCATTCTTCCATAGCAACCGGGGTCCAACATCTCTTGTTTTGGCCGCTAGAGATGAATCTGCCAATGATACTCTGTAACTTGGAGGAGACCTTCTTTGGGGCTAAGATAACTGAGGATTGATAGACATGGGAGGAGGATATGACAAAATTAGGTATTATAGCCCTGCCTTGCTTGGAGATATATTTAGAATTTAAACTATCCACCTTTTTCTGGAACTTTTCTATAATATCCGACCAGATATCAGAAGGGCTCCCTCTAAGAACTAGGGGAATTCCTAAAATTTTAGAGGAGCTAGTGGGGAGAATATACTTACAGCCCATGAGAGCGGCTGTTTGCTCTCCTTTTACCTGATCTCTAGCTACTACTTTGGATTTGATCGGATTGATTTTGCATCCCGAGGCTACCCCGAAATCCTCTAAAATTATTTGAGTGTTGGAAAGAGACCTGTTATCCATCGAGACTAAAAGAAATGTGTCATCTGCAAAATGTCCGTTTAAAATTTGATCCATCACTTCATTTTCTGGAAGAGAGAGACCTTGGATCAAGTTAGTATTTTTGGCCTCTTCCAACTTGCTGTGAAGGGCCTCCATTATGATCAAAAACAGGAAAGGAGCTAAAGGGCACCCTTGCTTAACACCTCTTTGCAGAGGAAAGAAGGGGCTACATTCTCCATTAATAAGAACTGATGATCTGGAGTTTGAGAGAATATCTTTAAATAGAAGAATTACCTCATCGGAAAAGCCAAGAGCATTGCAACATTTGAATAAGAAGTTCCAGCTAACTGTATCAAAAGCTTTGGTAATATCAAGTTTTATGAGAGCAATGTCCTGATTGGAGTCTTTTGCCCAGTTCAGCCCCAGCATTGCAGTTACCACGTTGTCAAGGATAAATATATCCTTCAAGTAAGTAGCCTGGGAGGTGCTTATGATCTTTTCTAAAACACTTTTAAGCCTCTTAGCAATGGTCCCTGAAATAATCTTATATATAACATTAGTTAAAGAGATAGGCCTGTAATCCGAAAGGGTGGCAGGCATGTCAATCTTGGGAATAAGAATTATCAGACTGGTGTTGATTCTTGCATCCAAGTATTTCATATCCCTGAACTCATTAGCCAAATTTGTTAGGCAAACACCAATGACAGGCCAAGCTTTGATAAAGAACTCTACTGGGAGCCCATCGGCTCCAGGGCTCTTACCTTTTTCCATTTCCATGGCGAATTTCAGAAGTTCCTCATTGGAAAAAGGCTTTATAATATTGAGATTATCCTTAGCACTTACCTTTGCTTGGAGGTTGATGAAGCCGTCCATGGAAGCTAGAGGGCAGTCCTGATTTGTGCCCATGATACCTGTGAAGTGAGTGGCTGCAGCAAGCTTGATTTGTTCCTCATCCGAGATGTCTTCATCCCCTACCCTTATTTCAAAAATATGATTCTTTTTTTGCCTACCTTTGGCCTTAACAAAGAAGAATTTAGAGCTGCTTCTTTCATCATTTTTAATTTCCGTAATTTTGGCTTTGAGTCTCCATCCATCAGCTATCCTTATTTCCTCTTTTTCAATATTTGCTCTAATGTCATCCTTTTCTTCTTCAGAGGCGTTGGGGAGTTTATCTCTCAGATTTTGAAGGTAATCGAGCTTATTATAGTGGATTGTTTTTCCCCACTCTTTTAGCCATTTCTTAATGGCCTTGGCAACTGTAATCCACCAATACATCCAGCCTGACTTACCACTTTGTTGGGGAAAATTGGCAATCAGCTCCTTCAGTCTGTCAATGAATTCTTCATGCTCAAGGAGACTGATATTAAGCTTGAAGTAGGTTTTCCTCTTCTTGTTGTCAGAATTGCAAGCCCTGATTCTCAGCTGTTGGGGGTAGTGGTCTGACAGAGTAAAACCCTCCATATTGTTAACTCTGCTACTATCATTCCAAAGATTTTCTGATAGGTAGAATCTGTCATGAAGACACAAGGTAGGATCCATTCTTTTATCAGTCCAACTGTATGAGTTGGGCTTAGTTCTGGCAAGATTAAGATTATGGCTCTTAGTAAGATCCATCCAAGCTTCCTTTTCTTGCTTCCCGAGGGGTCTGTAATTTCTATTCTTCATAAAGCTGTTGGTCACCATATTTAAATCACCCCCCAGAATGCACTCATCAAAATCGAGGTTATCAAGGCTGCTCTTAACCTTTTTCCATACCTCCACTCTTTCTATGGGGGTATTGTAAGCATAAATGTTGACAAGGGCCAGCTTAATTCTGTGAATAGTACAGAGGAGAATCTGCCACCTGCCATTTCTATCATTAACCATGTACTTGTTAGAGATATTAAGATTTTGCCTCCAAGCGATTGCTATTCCTGCAGAAGAGTCATTAGCAGGAATAGACCAGATGCAATAATTAGGAGGAAGAGTTCTACTTATTATGATCTCATGATCCAGACTATGAATTTTATGCTCTTGAAGAAACAAAACATCGGGGTTAAGGGAGGAGAGACAAACCTTTAATCTATCCCTTTTAATTATACTATTAATACCCTGGAGATTCCAGGTAACACAACACATATCCTTATCCATCAGTATCTGTACCTGCCACCAGCCATCCCAGCTTGAATAGTTTGCTTCCTTGGACTTGATCTACTTGGGCCAAAATAAATCTTCTTTCTGCCTCTGCCCTTCTTTCTCTCCACTAAATTCCACCCTTTGTCCTCTGTAACAGGAGTGTCTTCACAGCTATCCTGGGGGGTTGACTCCCTTTGCTGATAGATCTCAAAGTTTCTGGGAAGGGTGAATATTAGGTCACCAGATTCTATCCTAACATACTGACTCAGGTTTTTAATCAGGACCACCATATCTTCCTGAAGTTCAATTCTTGAGTCTTTATGTTACTCAGATAAGACAATCTCTTTATTATGATTCTTGTCCTGAATGGCACCCTGATACTGGTGGGGATGATTTTCATCACTTCTGTTAGCCTCTTCATCCACATCATTTGTTACTTTGGGCTGCCAGACCTGTTTTTGCTTAGTTTGTTGAGGGGTATCAGTTTGAACCTGAACAGGCCACCTGGAGTAGCTGACACTTAAATCCAAAAACTCTTCAGGCTTGATCGTTGTTTTGATTTTCTTTTTCCAATCTGACTCAATTTTTTTGGAAATGCAGACCGAGGGGAAGTTTGTTTGGGGGATATTGACCTCTAACACCTCCCCTAAGGAACCTGCCAGGGCTGTAAGGTGGGACCGAGTCCAGAAAGTTGGGGGTAAGTTGGGGAAAGACAGCCAAGTGGTGGTTTGAATTTCGCCAGTCAAGCCAGGGATGAAATTGGGAGACCATTTCATTACATAGAAGGGGCAGTTGCTAATAAAGTCGAGCTTTCTTCTAAGAATCTGATTGGCACAAAGCTCGTCCCTACATACAATTTGGAAGGTGTTCTTATCCAGCCTAAGGATAGAAAGAATCGGTATATGCTGGTTTTTGGTGATCCAATTCTTAATTTCCCCTTGAGTTGGGCATTTTCTAGGGAAATGGATAAGAATAGCATATTTTGAAAACATGTCAGTAGTCGAAGCATCAGAAACACCAAAGAGATCAATGAAATCACCATTGAACACCTTCTGACTCTCTGAATCAGTTACCTCCTGATTCTTTGAGACAGTTGGTTGAGCAGAAGGGAGAACATTCAAGAACACATTTTTATATGAAGGGGAAGAAAGTGAACCGTTGGTTTTGTCGTTCTTGCCAATTACTGGGATGGAGTTGCTTATCTTGCTATCACCGATTTTTGTCTTCGTTATATTTAGAGCAGAAAGCTTCACCTTCTTGCAATTCTCGCAATCACAAGAGTTCACCTCTTCCGGATTGAAAAAGCCGTTTGAGTCCTTGATTTTACACTGTTTGGTATGCTTCTTGCCTCTCAACTGGTAGACCTTCAGGGAGGTAGATATTCCTTCTAAAGCTTCGTTCAGGGCTAAGCCGGACTTAAAGGCTTTCCTGTGCCTTTCGATGACGTGATCTTCGGCTTCCTCCCATCTTTTGATAAGCCTGATGCTTGCTTTGGAGTTTTCTCGAAGCCCATCCCATTGTATTATCAAGTTCTTTACCTTCGACAGTAATTCATCCATGAAAGCTCTGAAAACGTTGTTCTTGAGACTACAGCAATCCTTCTCAGTATGCCCTTGTTTGACGGTAATGAGTTTATATAAAGTATTATCCAGCTCCTGAACAAACCCGTAAGTGTTCCACACCCAGTCTCTGTCATTCGCTCTCCCATCCAAATAATCCCTGTCTATGGATGCCATCTTGTCTTTGCATGCTAAGATTCCAACTTCCTCTTGCACTCCCATACAAAAAGCAGCAGCCTTACATTTGATCTCTAATGATTTCGAGGCCTGTATAAATTTCCTTCAGAATCCCCCATGCTTTGTCCCTCCTATCTTCCAGCCAAAAGATTTGTGTCCACTCTTCATCTTCCACACTCCAAGGTTTGTTTGAAGTGCTCGCCTTGTTCCTCATTCTTGATCGGCACCGAACGGAATTGGGAGAAATGGGCCGCATAGAACCAAGCAACGAACAGAGCAACCGTTATCAGAATACAGCGAGATTTTCCCTAAATTCTTTTTTTCCTTTTTTCCCCCCAGAATGAGGATAACAGCCAATAATGAATGTTTTCTTCTCCCAGGAGAAAACTTTCAAGAAAAGGCAGGCCCGTACTGGGAATTTCAGAGAAACTAGAATCTAAGACTCCTAACCTGACCCTACCCTGACAGCCCCCTAGATCTGGCGCGGGGCCCAAGAACGGAACTAATTAGACACCATAAATCTCCATACCACCACATCAAGATCCCGGATGTGATGAGATGGTTGGAGATCGAAGAATGCAGCCCAATAGTATATCGGTTCTATCCCAAATTCCAGGGGGGCACTCATAAGCACGATTTCATTAATTGGAGAAAATAAGCCAATTTTGAGAATTTTAAGCACACCTAATTTGCTCTAGCACGAATACTTTCACCTACTTCTCGAGCACAAGAAACATGAGGTAATTAACATACACATATACATACAAATTTTGTGTTATACTTGTACGTGTACATGACACTCGTAGAAGCTCAATAATGGCCCTACTTTGTACACCAATAATTCACATCAATAATTTTACTTCACTATAAAAATGGCTTGACTCGGGGGAAGAGGTCATTCATCTTCCATGGCTTCCTCGATGCCTCGTCCAGAGCACATCCGCTCTTTCAAGTGTTACTTGAGCTACAACGATCTGGGCGAATGCGCTAGAAATGGCGTTAATCTTGATCCATGGCTCCTATCCAAAGTTGATGGACCTGCTAGTGCTTGCAGGAAGCTCACTCGTGTTGTTGTGCACATTTACTGGCTTCCTGATCAGGAGATCTATGAGCTGAATAGCATCACGAGCTTTGGTGTTGATGATATTGAGTGAATCTGCACCTGCTAATAATGTAATAATGACATGGGTACCTAATAACTAAGTAAGGATGTAATAGCATTCTTATTAAGGATGTAATATCATGTACCACCTCCACTTTTTCTGCAAGCTATCATTGAATTCAATCATAGCTAAATTCGTCAAGCAAACATGTTTTCAAACATACGCATATTAGTACGAAATATGTATTATTCTTGTACGTATACAACAGTCTGATACACGTTCAATAATGGTGGTGAAGTCTACCCCAATAATTCACCTCAATCATTCCACTTCACTATAAAAGCTTCTCACTTCGGGGCTAAATTTCATTGATCTCCCATGGATTTTTCGCCTTCTTCAGTTCACCACATTGAGGCGATCAAGTGCTCAATAAGCCACTCTGATCTTGTTGGTTGCCTAGATAGGCATCTTCTTCTTGATCCCTACCTGCGAAGAAAAGCTTTGGGCGCTGAGATTCATTGCCCTGCGTCAATTCGTGTTATGATCCATCTGATTTGGCTTCCTGAGCGCATGAGCTATGAGATATCAGGGATCACTACTACAGATCCTGAAGATGAATGAATCACCTGTTTGGCATTGTATAGTGTAAGAGCTCTTGTGTTGAGATGAAAACCGCAGAGCCTAATGAATAATAACTAGTCTATTGTAAGTTGCATGTCATGTATGATATAGTAATTATGTAAAAGAGCATTGCATACCTCAAGAGTTCTCATCTTCGTCGTTAGCTTCTTTAGCCACTAATTCTTGCAACTGAGCCCCCACACTACTGGGGATCACCGCTGACAACGGCCTGGTCTCTACGGCCCAACCATAGTCTATTGTTTTCAAATGTTGGTAGCGTGGCGGGTCATTAGGATTCGGTCTCCAATTCTTGCTCCAGCAATCCCTATACTGCATTGCATATGAGGTACCCAGGCAACAAATTCATAACAGAAACCCCTATCCATGCTTCACCCAACTTCATGTCAGATACGGCATCGTTTGGATCTGTGAAGACGATGACACCTGTAGCATAAGGCAGTTTGCAGCACTCGTGCAGTAACTCACATGTCTTTTCCACTAGTTTATCCCTGCAAATCCCCTGCAATTCAATTGGTTTACTGTTTTCTTCACAAGCATTTACTGGGACTTGCCAATTTATTTGTTTGATCTGACCAGGTAGTGTGCTAACATCGGGTCCTGGCGTGATTTCATTCTGAACGTCACTTTTGGACCAAAGAACGAAGCTACCAATAGCTTCCCCTAGCTGGTTGAATTCCGGTTCTGGAAACGGCAGTGGTATCTGCCCATCAAAGACAACGACAAGAGAAACTACTATCAATTCGTCTGGCACACGGACGTTGTGGTGATTTTTGAAGTTATGCAGTCTGCCCTCAGCCACCTTCTTCCCCAACAGGTAGAAAGACTGTAGAGGTTCCATCCTACAAGAAAGTCAACACTGCTCGTCAACATCGCGATGGTGATCCGCTGGACCTCATTAGTAGAAAAAAATGCACATTACTAAAGGCCACAAGGGACGACATAAAACCTCAGGAAGATCGCGAGGGCGATCCGCTTGACCACATAGGTATGAATCAAACAAGCACAAGACACAGAGGGGCCGGGGAGATCGCGAGTGTGATCCTTCGGACCTCTCCTTCGGACATCTTGAATCCTTCAAATCTACCTAGAATCTTTCTCTAATCTAACTAACCTTCTTCAGCTCAAACTATTTTCTCTGACCATTTAAAAAACACTTTCCTACTGGACTTATCTCGACAAGATCGCAATCGCGATAGACTCGATGTAATCTCGCGTCGCGTTATAACTGCTATGCTCCGGATGAACGCAGTCGCGATTCTTTTAGGCAGAGATCCGAACAGGTCCAACTGAGCAACAAAGAGATATTTGAGTAACTCTCGCAAATCAAATGTTTACGTGAATACTAATTGCAACTGTTATTTCCACAACGATTCTAAGCCTTTCTGTTAATTACAATGGAGATCTGTCGTGAATTGTACACATGGGAGCAGAACCATTAGCAGAACCATTATGTTACTGTGATATCCCCTCACTATCAATTAGTCCGAGAAATAAACAATTGAATTGGGCCTCGCTTACCAGATTATACAGATCCGTGAACAGCATATACCAAGAAAGAGATGGTGTCAATACAGTGAATTACATTATGGTTGTGAAAACACTATTATAACCACGCATTTACAACAAATCGAAAATCAGTCCCGAATTGGATAATTTCTAGCTGGATAAACAGTAAGGCATTAGGATTTTGTACCCCGGTAGCTTAAGTTAGGCGAGCGCCTTCAAGATGAGACCTAGAGCCCTGAAGAACAGATCGAGCGCCTCGAGGAACAGAACGAGCGCCCAGACGAGAAGAACACCCTGCTCGATTACAAAATGGCAATCCCGCCTTCAAGACGGAGCGCGAAATTCGGGTTCAAAATTTAAATTCAGTTGTCTTTTTCAGTCCTTCAACCGCGCTCCAGAGGCATGTACATTTTGGTTCCGTGGTGCTTTTATTGCGCGGTCTGTTGGCACGGGGGGAAGGTTATATCTCTCACTTTACGTACACATTTTGAATTTAGAGGTCCAGGACAAAAAGTACCTCTTGTCCGGAAAATGCCACATTTACAATAAAGTTGTTGGGTCTCCATAAATAAGGGCGGCTGCATTAATGGTGTGTAATTATGAATGCCGGCCGTATTAATGGCAGGCATTTATGGCGCGGCAGGTCCCGCACGTGCCGTATTAAATTATTCCGTCTTGGATAGCAGTATTTAATTTCGCGATTCTGAGAATTTCTGCTTCTTCCGCCCAGCGCCTTCGACGAGCGCCTTCCGCGATTCTCGCGCCTTCACCTCCTCCGAGCGCCTTCCGCCGCAGGCGTACAGAAGCCATTTTTCGAATTCTTTCGGCGCCGGCGATCCATGGCACCAAAAGCCCATCTCAGAGAAGGTTAGTTCTAACCCCAGATCGTGGGCGCGATTTCTTTCGATAATGCATGTTTAATTCTATTGTTCAGCTTTTCGTAATGTAGTCATGAAAAGGTCTGGAACTCAACAGGATCGCGGCTGCGATCCTGCTGAGTGCTCGGACGGATCGCGTCCGCGATCCTGCTGACTGCTCGGTAGCATCGCGGCCGCGATCCTGTTGAGTGCTCAACAACATCGCGGGCGCGATCTTCATGAGAGCTCACGACGTGCGCGACCGCGATCTTGTATAGCACTCAAGAAGATCGCGGTCGCGCGATCGTCATGAGCTCTCATGAAGATCGCGTTTCCTTGGTGCTCTTGACTTTACAGAAGAATGTGTACATTAGGGTATACTGAATTCACAACTTGCTTGCAGCTCTGGATTTGTTTCGCGGTCCAGACGTTGAGCCTTCTAAGATCATCACACCTTCCAATGAAAGAAAGTGGTGCATTGAAATTGCACAAGCAATTCCACGCACGAAAGCTACACCGAAGCGTAAAGACCTCTGCTTGTTCCTCAGGACTGGCAAAAAAGCCGATGACATACAGCAGATAGGAATTGCAATTGCTATGTGAAGGAACAAAAAACAATGTCCAAGACGCTATTATATGCAGCGTGGAGGACACACAAAATTTGCAGTTCATTGAGTACGTCCTTAAATGGTTAAACTATGATCCCTCGCTCATGACAGCTAGCAAGTTAAACAAGCCCGCCACTGGAAAGGATGTTCCAACCAGTGCGAAAGGATACGGCTGGGAACTGCAGTCCTATGAATCTCTGTCTCTGTCCGGAATAACTGGCAATAGGGATATATTGTCTGGCTTCTCGACATGCAGAAAAGGTTTGCAGACAGATAAGAAACCACCCAGCATTGCATTGAAAGCTAAACGAGATGACAAGATGCCTTCTATAATGGACACTAACTGGTTAAGAGCTCAGGCGAAGAAAAAACATGTGAAGCCCGTATCTCTAGCAGAAGACTCTGCCCAGCCCAGAGCCCTGTCTGTGGAGCCTGTTTCCACTGCCCAACCTTCTGCTATTATAGATCCTTCTCAGCCTTTGGCTATTTGTGCTCCCCCTATTATGCCGAAAGATACTACTGTCCCAAACAAGATATCGAATTTCACAATCAGCCTCCGCAAACTCAATACTTCTGATATCGGAGAACCTTCTTCTTCCAACACCGCCCTTCCGTCTCAGGTGTTCCATCGTCCAAGAGCTTAGCATTTCCTCTTGCTTCTGAACTGCCGACCGAGCTCAAATTCAATCCTGAGGAAGAACGCAAATTGGCAGAACAAACTGCACAGAAGCTTGAACAATTCAAACGGTTCTATCCGCTTGGTGTGAACTGGTTTATGAAGGTCTCCATATTTGATTGTGAGCCAGCTCCTGCTATCACGTGCAGACTCTCGTGAAGAGTTTCAAGACGTATCCTACGGAGGTGCTCACACCGGCCGATGTTGTCCCCTTCGACCCCATTACCAGGTGATTGTTATTGTTCATGATTTCTGGTTTGTGGCTTCCTAACTTACAAGTGCAACATTATTTCAGGAAAAAGATCACGTGGAATATAGAGGCTGACTTGAAGGACAAGAAATTTTGGATAATATCTGGTAACCACAGTATATGTGCAGCTCAGTTGCTATGCGGTGTTGTTGGAGAGCTGGAACAGCGGCTGGAGTTTGCTAAAGCCTACGCGAGGAGAAGAACAAGAGTGCTTAATGGAAACTTGACAGATAGAGAATATATTGAGTTGAGCATTCAGTGCAATGAAGTCATCGCTAACACTGTATACAGAGAGCCATTGTTAGAGAAGCTTCAACAGCTGCGGCATCAACATAAAGCATATGGATGTCCTCCTCAAGGTCCCATTGGCACTGCCACCACCTCAGCATGGAAGGTATTTTTATTAGCCCAGCTCAATGACATCGCGGCCGCGATTTCCCTGACCATTTGTTTTGTAGGACTTCCACGAGATAGCTACCACAACGTTGAAGGTGAAGGAGCTAAAGGACGAGAAGCAATTTATTTTTATGGAGGAGCGGGTGTTCAGAAAGTTAATGGAAGTGGCCAACAGATGGGTCAACAAAAGATGCGTGGACGAGCATGGAGATTTTCCGATAAGCCCTCGAAGGACTTCTTCAACAAAACCTGGTTAAGATACCCTCGAGGCATGTCTAATGCGAGAGGTTTCTCGACTTCGATGAGATTTTGGAAGGAAAGACATACATTAAGGTGCAAAGCGGATATCATGGCAGGTTTAATTGCCAGCAGCACGCCATTGATATTAGAAGCCTGAGCTTCATGCGGAAAGAGATTTTGTCATACGCTTCCACGCTGCTTCAGAAAGAATACACTTTTTGGGAAGAATTGCTTTCTGAATTTCCTGCTTTCACGGAACAGCGGATTCTGGATATATCTGATTCCGATACAGAGTACGTGAAAGCCAATTATAATAAGGAACATGTTGTGGGTAATTTGCCCGTTGCATTTCTAGAACCCATTAGATCGATTTTGAAACCTGAAGAGGCTATCAAAATCAAGGAGAAGAAAAATGTTGTACATGCTGTAACGAAGGAAGGGATTCCTACCTCCACTCCAGTATCTGAGAATGCAACTATGGTGTTCATAGACATTAGAGGATTCTCTGCATTATAGACGTGCAAGAAATACATGGAACTCTTCACAAGAATATCCAGCATGACAACTGCTAACATTTATCACCTTGTGATTCTGATGCGGTCTGCGAACTTGCCAGATTGCTTGTACAGCCAGAAACAGATTCAAGGCGGGTCCCATATTTCTGTACATATGACGAGCCAGGATGGGTGAACAAGAAAAGGGTGAAGGAATATCAGTATTACATCACCCATATGTGCATTAACAGAAGCGACTCCAGGGTCAACGCGATAATGCCGGAGCTGGAGCTTCGTTTGACACAGGTGAGCACTGCACCAAAGAACACGCCCTTGCCACCAATGCCTGTCAGTGGTGACGAAGATACTGATGAGAAAATGAAGAAAAAATGGCAGACTTATTTCACTGTTAGCCCTTTGGGCTAAACATATGTATGAGTGGCATAGGCCACATGTATTTATCACATTGGACCACTTGATCTAGGGCCCAGATTTAGCCCACATATGTGGTAGGTGGCATAGGCCACATGTAGTTGTCATATTGGACCCCACAATCTATGGCCCAGATTTAGCCTAGATCTGTGGTAGGTGAGATGTTAGTTAGGGTTAGGGTTTTGCTCTACTATTTAGAGAGAGCATTTCCTCTCATTGTTTAGGTTTTTGCTCACGTTTTGGAGCACCTCCTTTTGGAGCATCAACATGATTCTGTTTTGTTCATTCTTTCTCTTGTTCTTGTTCTTGGAGTTTCTTCCCACCTTCTTTTGTTGATCCAGCATGAGCATTTGTGGCAGCCTTGTGGCATCCGGCAGTCATGGACTGCTGCTGCAAGGTGATGCCAAGAACCCCAAATATCAACATTCACGGGTAAACCCAGGTACAAGTTTGTCGGAATGGAAGGTGACCACGTGCTGAAGTGCCAGTTGAAGACATCATATGCTTACTACCTAGTTGACAAGCTTGTGCCCAAGGATGGTTGTGTTCTTGATTTCTTCTCAGCAGGTACTGCTTCCCGTGTCGCCTTAATGCAGGGAAAGAAAAGTATTGCTTTCGAAAGCCAGGGTAAAGTATGCCGATTTCTGAGGGCTTTCCTAGATAAGCTCGAAAAACTGGTCAGACAGGGCGCTGGGGAGACAGTTGAAGAGGATAAGGCAGAGCCTGTGAATGATCCTCAGGCGATCAATTTAAACATTACCCAGAGAACAGATATATCTAACATTGATACAATCTTGGATCAAATGGATGAGAAAAGCTATGAGGAACGAATGCAGGAAACGAAAAGACTTCTGGAGGCTACTGAGAAAGGTATTATTGCGCTAGAGCCCGTGTTTCAAAAATTGGGGGCTTTAAACAAAACATTTGATGCCTACATGCCTTTCTTGACAGGCGGGTCGAGTTTCGAATACGTAGGCATGGACGTGGACCCTACCGCTCAAGAGGGTGAGCCATCAGGTACACAAGAGCATCAGGTTCCAGCAAAGAAAAAAACCAAACTCTTCCATGCACCCGATATCGCTGCAGGCCGAAAGCGTGAAGTGGCGCATCTGTCGAAGGCAACCCCATGGATACTGAGACTGAAGGACCGGATCCACATGTCCAACTCCTTGCGCAGGCCATGTCTGTAGAAATCCCAGAAGTAACAGGCTATACTGAGATGGACACAGAAGATCTTCTACAAAGGGGCCAGGACCATGTAGCTAGGATAGCTGCTGAGATAGGTGTTGTACCTGAGTCAGTATCGGAAACCCAGATGGACTAATTTCTGCCCCTATGGCAAAGTAATGTACATTGAAAATGTTTGAGGAATAAAAATTACAATGCTTTGAAGTTTTCCAATCTTTGAGTTTTCTTACTATTTCAGTTTTGTTTTTTGTCTAAACTTTCCTTGACACGACAGCTCAGAATGTTCGCCATCGCGATCCTCATTATCAATTTCATTTCTTTTTATCCATGTGTAGAGCTTAACGGAATTGTGATATTACATCCATGGGCTAGCTAGGCAGCTTCAAATCTTCGTCGTGGCGATCCTGCTGAGTATTTTCACTCTTTCTTGTGGACCGCTCTTACTCACAAAGGAGCTTGGGATAGCCTTATACATGTCAAAGTCGGATACATCGCTGGTTGTGACCAAAAAACAGCGGAAAAAACGTCAACTTTTACTCTGTTGCAACCATTTACGATGTTTTATAGACAACCAAGAACCTATTTCATGCTAAACAAGAATTCCGAAATTCTCTAATTAATTAAATCGTGCTTTCATCATAAACAAATTGCGTTCGAATCTATTTCTCAAGAAGGGTTGGGAATTGTGGGCTGCCACTCTTAAGGATCCAGACCTGTCAAAACAGAGAATGCAAAGAAAGAACGAGTTTAAACCAAACCTACAGAAACCTATTCTAGACTGAGATTGAATTGCATTGGAGATCAAATTGTCGATTGCTAATATGGAATCCTGGAATTCCAGGGGGACATTCGTGATTCTCAGCCCCTGGAGAACAGCTTCCAGGCGGTGTGGCGAAGGCGCTCAACGTTCATCTCCTCCATCCCTTTCTCCAAAATTTGGACAATCACCACAACATATAGGTGAGTTCATTAGTCGTGAGATTCTCCAAGACCATTAAGAATCAAGTAAATATTGATATAGCAGTGATATATTGTCAAATTGAAACTTCTATTCTCATATATAATGGTTTAAATGGCAGTGGGTCAACTGGATCAATTCTGGTCCATGGATCAGGAATGGTCCCCGGGACAACTCTAGTGTATTAGAAAAGCTAATCCAAAATAAAATGGTAACCTTTTCTTTGGTAAGTTGTTTGGGCGTGAACTTGAATTCTATGGTTCCTTTTTTTCTACTATGTGCAAATGTTGTTTCACGAATATTCACACTATATAGAATTCCGCTTGAAATCTTATAGTATTTTGCGAATCTTGTTATACAGTATAGCAAATTTTGTACTTGCATACCCCACAAATGAGGAACTTTACGTACAGTGTAGATTAAGGAATAAGAGGTGAATATGCCTATCCAACGACTCTTGTTGCCCGGAGTCCCCCCTCCCCACCTCTTCCCAGCGTGTGAATATGTAGCACAATAACAGGGGGTTGTTTTTGTATTTTTATACTTTTTTTTCTAAGGTTTTTATATGATTTGATGACAGTATTTCATGAGACGTACTAATCGATACATCTAGAGTGCGCATACTCTCATGATGCTTTTAGTGGCATTTTTCAATGGTTACACCTATGATTTCACAAACTATCCGAAATTGAACATGCAAGCATCGAACATAGTATTTTAGGGTTTCTATTGTCCATGGTTTAGCTTCTATGTTTTTTTTGAGGCAGGGCAGGGGCCGCAAGGGCAGCGGTCTCGCTCGACTGGTATTGGAAGCCTAGTTTTGGGGCACATCGATGACGTTTAGGTACAGGGAAAGCATCGACCTGTTTTTTGAAAAAGGAGAACAAGAATCATATTGTAGGGCAAAAGTATGCTGGTGGGTATCAAAAGCAGGCGTCCGGACACATGATGACAGCACTCATATAGCACCCCATATGGCAGCTTGTTTAAGGTGTTACTGGTACTAGCACATGGTAATTAGGTAATCAATAGAAATATGTAACAACTCCAACTAATAACAAGTGGAATACTATGATAGAATAGTACATCCAGGGTGCTGATCTAAGTGCTGAGGCCGCGTTTTTTTGATACCCACTAGCATACTTTTGCCCTGTATCCTGTGTGGCCACCACAGCAACCAGACCTACTGAGCGATTTAGGCCTACGAATCCCCTTTGGTTTAGGGTTCTCTGATGTCAGGTGAGCATAATTTTCATATTCTGGTTTTCATGCATCCCTTGTTCTTAAAAAGCCATGGAATATAAAGAATCTCTCTTCTTATTTTTTTTTTTTTGAAGAACTGTGTCAGCAATATATTAAAAGAATGGTAACCATATCATGTTATTCTATAGCAGGATTGTTTACAGGTTTGTTCTATCAAATATGAAAATATCATGGACAGCATTTGTGATTGCAGATACTTTGTTGTTCTACCTCCCTTAAATTCCTTAATTCTAGCAGCTTTCTATCTCTCATGCTTCCTTACATGATAGGAGGGCCACTCTTCTTATTTTTTGCAGCAACCACATTATGGTATTCTGTAGCTTATTTACATGTTTGTTCTATCAATTATGAAAATATCATGGATAGCATTTGTGATTGCAGATACTTTGTTGTTCTACCACCCTTAAATTCCTTAATTCTAGCAGCTTTCTATCTTTCATGCTCCTTACATGATAGGAGGGCTATGTGGGTTCAAACCACATAGGAAAGAACCAAGCTCCAACAATTATGGGATTTATATCAGTTGGTATCAGTTGCCACAAGTATGGCAATGCAGCTCCGGCACTGTATGCGATGATGGCTCTTTGTATTTTGTGCTATTATCTTCGCATCCTTATCTGGTAGATGAGCATGAGTTGAGCATGCAGATTTTGAGATGCTAACCTATTTGTTTCCAAGTTAGTATGTTTTTTGTGCTTCTAATTGTGTACATCTTTTAGCATTTTTGTATGCAGGTCTTTTATGTTGCATGCGAACATCAATATCTAGCATAATGTATTTGCTTCTATGGATTTTGTCGAATTTGCTCAGGACCTATCAAGTAAAGATTGGAAAGATTTGATCCACACTTGCAGGGGTTTCTCCAATTTTCTCGCATTCCATGCTGAAGAATGATTCTCAACCTATTTTGAACCGTAAAACGTCATTGGATGTCATAAGCACATCTTTACACTTGAATGCTGCAGCTCTAAGAACTATTGGTAGACCCTATGTGCAAATACATTTCAAAAAACATGCCTCAAGTCAATTACAAAGTTCTATGATTACCAAGGTAAGGATTAGCAGATTACATTAGTTTTAAACCATGGATGTGTTGCTTTATTATAGTTCTCATTTACCTGGGAATGCATCGTGACAAATTTGTTGACCACTGCAGATCAGATCTTCAAGATGAGTCGTGTTTCAAACGACATACTTCTGAAGACTTCTTGGGGCCTTCTCCTTCTGAAGTTTTTCTAGCCTGGAGTTGCCATAAGGCAATCATAGGAGCTGGATTTGGTTCGTCGGAGCTGGATCAGATTTCCCCACAGGCCATCAGATTACAAAAGTTGGCTTCAATCATTGTCCAAAAGTTTTCTCCGCATGTGATCCGCAATGTCGATTCCTTAAAATATCTTACAAGGCTTTGCCTTTTGGCACAAACCTCTTCTAAAGGCCACAATTATAATTAAAGTTTCCTTTCACCTGGCGTAGAAATACAAGGGTTATTATCCTCAAAAATCCACCAAAAGGACTATCATTACATGGTGGCTTGTTCTTCATCTCCAAATCTATTTGTCCTCCTCTCTCTTCTGCATGTGGAGTAGTTGTAAATCACCCCTTGTTCTTTTGTGTGGACACGTTTCAAAGTCCACTTGGAATGGAGGTAAAGTCCATCACTTGGACATGAGAAAAGTTCTAAATATTTGGATCAAACCATTATTGTTTGTGTTATCTTAGACAATATTGTTCCCTAAACACTTGTGCGTGAATGGAGTTTCTCATATATTTTCGAGAAGTTGTGTTTCTTTTGAAGTTGAAGTGCCTAGGTATTTACTAGGTATTTGTTTGTCTTCGTGTTATTGTGCTTTTTAGTAATTAATAATTTGGCCCATAAAGTTTACCTATGTTTGCTTTAGTTAGGGCCCGAAGGGCCCAAAATTTTTTTTAATATAACAATCAACACACAACTACCATTAACATTATTAACATAAACCATTGCATTTAACACATTTAAATTAAAATCCCCCTTAAACCCCCTTTGGTTTGGGTGCATATTCACACGGGGGGTTACGTAGGGCAGCGAGAGCCCTTAAAATATATTCACAGTACATGTACAAATTTAACACCATTAAGTACATTCTTTCAAACCTTATAGTATTTTGCAAACTTTAATATACAGTATACAAAAACTTATACATGCATACCCCACAAACGAGGATCGCTATATACGGTCCAGATCTTGGAATAAAGGGCAAATATGCCCATCCGACAGCTCTCGTTGCCCGGAGTAACCCCCCGTGTGAATATGCACCAAAACCAAAGGGGGTTTAAGGGGGATTTAAATTTAAATGTGTTGGACCCAATGGTTGTGTTAATTAATGTCAATGGTAGTTATGTGTTGGTTGTTAATGTCAATAGTTGTTATGTGTTGGTTGTCATGTGTTGGGGGATTTAATTTTTATATCCAAACCAGAAAAAAACTAGAATTCATTTGAGGCTTTCATCACCTGTAGCTTTTGAATTTGCTCACAATAAAACAAATAGAACATAAGTAAAAGTTACCATAAAGATAGAGCAGATTGATCCCATTATTCTGAAAGTCATAAAGTTTACAACACCCAACTGGAATTTAACAGCAGCCTTTGGCCTCCATGGATTCTTGTGGTGAGAAACCAAAGTGGAAACTTTTCTGCTTGTTAGTACAAGGATCTAGAAGCCTTGGAATTTGCTTAATAACTGCCTCAAAATCTAAAAATGCATGGTAATTTTTTGCAAGCTTCATTCGGAATAAGCCATAAAACAATATCCAATAGCGCAATCCTGTATTAGTCAGCTGGTAGGATGTGAAAGCCTACCAAACCCGGCCGAAAAATTGCTGTTTTAGCATAGATAACTTAACCAAACATATCCATATCATACACTATCAAAAAGATCTCGGAGAGAGCTTTCCAACGCAATAAAAATCATCTCAAACAAAGCTCTGGATCAAAAGTTATGATAAGAAATGTGTTGCCGGCGGGGAAACTGCATTATGCGCCCTTCAAGCCCTTCATGTGCCCATTATGCACCACACACACAAAAAGAGGGCTTTTGTTGTGAGCCATTGGTTGTTGACCATTGAAAAAAAAAGGCTAAAATCAATGGCCCTTCATGTGCCCATTATGCACCACACGCACAAAAAAGGGCTTTTCTTGTGAGCCATTGGTTGTTGACCATTGAAAAAAAAAAGGCTAAAATCAATGGCTCAGAAATGGTGCACTCTAGATGTACGCATTAGTACATCCATTTGAATACATCACGAAATCATAGGAAAACCTTAGTGAAAAGCGTACAAAAACACAAAGAAAACCCCCTGTTATTATGCTACATATTTGATATAGGTTGGTATCATGATCATCATCAGGTTGAGAAAGCTGTATATCGCGATGATGTTTGAAGAAAAGAAACATTACTGTAACGAGTTCAAGTAAGAACAACAAGATCAAATTGACATGTAACCTTCTGCACTATATTTTTTCCAGATTGACACGTAACCTTCTGCAACATATTTTTCCATTGGCTTCCTTTTGAATATAGTGTGCATATATAGCCTACTTAAAACATACTTATGCCGGCACACCGGGGACCCGTTACTAGTCTGACTTAATGGACAAATCTTATGCATAAATTAAATAGTATGGGCTTATCTGAGTCGTCATTCTTGAGATGCTTTGAAAATATTTCTCAAGTGTGGATAACTACATTATAAAATCTAGCAAATAAATTTATGTAGTGAATGCTTCAGTTGCTGTTTGATTTGAAATCATAATTTGTGCACCATGTATAATTGAAGTGCAGAATAATATTCTGCATGGTATATATCTAGCTCATAGGTCTACGAGATTGATCAGTTCTGATCAACTTGGCTTACGACGCAAGTTGAAATTCCTCTTCTAAACCTTTAATGCTGTAGATACAGGCAGGGTGAAGGGGGATGACCTTAAGAAATTCCATGACGCCTGCTATCCCTTGCAATGCAACCATCTAATGCTTGTTTTTTGTCTGTGGGTGCAGGTAACAGGATTTCTTACTCCCTGCTAGGTATTTTTGAATGTACTAGAAGAAAGTGACAAGGACAATGGAGTCACATAACTATTTGAGTGCTATATATGTTCATTTGACAAGTTACATGTCATAAATTTCATGTAAATTGGATCTGGTAACTATTTGCATTCTCAATATTTCACAGCTTTGATGGTAAGATTTGAAAGGTGATGAAAATCGGCATGGGTTTGGAGTAATTCTATGAAGAGAGGTTCTGAAATATGCACAATGTTTTAGGAAATAGAATATATAAGTCTTAGATTTAAGACAACTGTATACAAAGGTTTCAACAGGAGATTAATGGCAGAAAGTTGCTCATGTAAATAGATGGAATTATCAGAGTTTTGATAAAATATAGCCATGGTTTCATCCCATGATGCATGTATAGGAACAACATTCATATTAACAAAGTTCTTGTTGGTTGGCCAAAGTGTTTTGCATTATGGACGCTTGATGAGGTTGTGCCTCCTTGTATTGCTGATTTTCCTTGGAAGGTGCTTCCTCATGGGAAGGCTACTAACTTCTTGGTATTCCTGTGGGCATTCATATTTCTACCTCCGATGCTTGGGATATTATCATAGAAGGGCTGCGAAAGCATTTGTTTTGGTGGAATACTGCTAAGCTCCCTCTGTCAGCGCGAATAACTGTTGCTAAGCATGTTTTAAGTAATTCCCACATCTATATGGCCTCTGCCCTGCTGGCTTCTCAGTCAAAATTTTAGGTGATTGTTACCATTGTCCGTAATTTTATTTGGGGTGGGAATGAGGAGCATGATGTGGTCAAGGTTGCATGGTCCAAATACACTAGGCCAAAATTTGCAGGTGGTTTGGGTATGACAGACTTCCATCTACAGAGTAAGATTCTGATTTCTAAGTTCATTTGGAGGATCCTTAAGGATATGGTTGACTCACCTGGAGTGCGGTTGGTGAAGCAGTCACTTGGTCATTGTGTTCCTGTTGGGAAAGCTTCGTTAAGACCTCTTCTTCCTTGGAGTCTCTTTTATCAGCTATGCCCTTTTCCTAATGCCTCCCCATTTTTGAAAGGCTTGTTGGAGTCTTGGGAGACAGTACGGAACTTATTTCGTATTGATCTTGTTGCATGTCATCAGTTGAGTGCCCCTTGTTGGTGGATACCTGTGGAAAATAATCTCCCACTTTGTGCCTCAGTTCATCCATTAACTCAACGGCGCTGGAGGTTAGCAGGAATCTTAACAGTTGCAACATGGTATGATTCTGGCGAGTTAGCGACTTGGCAAATCTTTCAAACAAAATTCTTATTGTCTCGATGGGATAGACCTATTTGGCAAAAGGTTGCTAGTACTCTGCCATTGGTTGTTCCAGAGGCTATCGAAGGGTGCATGTGGGTTTCCCACCAGAGTGTTCATGAGCATAGGCTTGTGAACTCTATGTATAGGCTGCTTGTCAATGGTGATATCCTTCTGCCATCCACTAAGTGGTCTCTTCAGCTCTCACCTCCTAGTTGGAGACGTATGTGGACTTGGGCTTGGGATAAACTACTCCATCCTAAGGTGTGCTTTGGTGCTAGATTCTTCACAGATGCCCTCGGGTGAATGTGCTTGTCCACAGATTTGATCCTCGAGTGTCAGCACTCTGCCCACTGTGCAAGCAAAGGGATGAGACCATTGAGCATTGTTTCTTTTTATGTGATCATCTCCAGCCAATTTGGTCTTGGCTGTTTTTTCTTTTTCATGTGACATTGACAAGTCAACAAGTGCTTCTGGATATTTATCCGGATACTTGGAATAAGGTGCGGAGTCAAGCATTTCATTTGGCATCAGGATGGTTGCTATGGTCCATCTGGAAGCGCAGAAGATTGTGTATCTTTCAGGGTTTGGATATTCCTCCTGCAGTAGTCCTCCAGGACGCACAAGCTAGAATCGCTAAGGCTTACCATTGTTCTTCGCTTGCTCCTGCCAAGCGACAGTTGATATTTGAGTCCTATTTGAGTGTGTTGTCTTATGCATAGACTGGTGGTTCTATTCAGTGGATCATGATTATCCTCTGAAATTTTATTCCCGCCTCCGCTTTTGGTTGGTGTTTCAATAAAGTTTGTCGTTCTTCAAAAAAAAAAAAAAAAATTCATATTTAACAAGGAATTCGATTTGTTTTAGATGTCTAACAATTGTCATTCCATTTGAAAAAAATACGAGTACTTGCATAGAAATAATTTTGAAAAACAGAATATGACTTATGTCTTAATGTGTCATTTAAATGTTCAAAGTTCTTGAGGTCACTAAGTAATATCAATATGAACTGGAAGCATGATGAGAATTTGGAATGTAACTTGCGTTTATGACTTTCTTTAGAATTGTTATTTTGTAATCAATTTAAGGCTTTTGTTATAGCCCACTTGCTGTAACTGAAGGCTGCAAATTGTACTTGAACATGGTTTTTGCAAAAGTCCATGGAATAGTAATGAGCCTGTGTAAAACGGATTTAAAAGATTTTTTTTTTTTTTTTTTTTTTGTGCATGGTTATTCTAGAGAAAGACAATGGCTTTAAGTCTGTAAATGACAAGAAGTTGATCAATGCCAGGAGGGTTCTTGAGAACAGTAAGACTCTTGCAAAATACAGAGACCAGTTGGTGAGCTTCCTGGGGTGTAATTACAATGCATGTGACAGTCCGGCCTCAGTTTGTGTAGAAATTAACTTTGAAAGTTGTAAACTGCATTGTCTTACTCAAACTATAATTACAAAATAAACAGTATTTTTGCATGATGCAGCTATACAAATTATTAGGTCAAACGAAATTGTAACTTGTAAAATGTACTCACATCCTTCTCAGAATATATAGCATATAAAACCTTATAAGGTAAATGTGGAGTCACATTTCTTTTTATAGGGAATCTTTATTTAAGCTTGCGAACATAGTGTGACATTGATTTGCCTTTCATTTCCGCAACGAAGCAACAAACGGATTCCTCAAAACACAACAAATGTGCTTGTTCTATTCTATAATTTTTGCAATTTACATATGCTGAATACTGGCTTTGCTTGTTTCTGATGTTGCTGTTTTTGCTAGTTTTTGAATGAGACCCCTCGAAGAGTTACAGAATGCCATATATAGACTCTATGAAATATGTTCAACATGAATACCACCCTCAGGAAGGATTATCAACACCAGTATTGAAAACAGCTAAGGGTGCCCATCCTCTCTTACATTGTTTGGGTTATGCGTTGATCAACTTAAGGATTGGCTTGCATATCATGGAGATTGTGTGAAGGGGATGGAGGAGCTAGGCCCTAGGGAGAAGCATGATATAGTGTCTCAAATCAGCTGTCCCACTGTCCCCCCAAAAGTAGTCACAAAAGTAGTCTATGTACTAGCTTTAGGGATATTGCAGTATTATTTTCTTGGCATTAATGGCCTAACAAATGCACTGACATCGAAATTTGAAATTTCCATGGCGAGTGCTAATTCTTATTTACGACAAAGAGCAATGTGAACAAAATGGAGAAGGACCACATGAAATCAAGTTGTTCATTCGGATCTCCCATAAGAAATGCCAGATCATGTCTGGATCAGGCCAAATTTTACTTCTCTTTTCCAAAAAAAATTTCCCTATAGTACTAGCAGCAGCAAAGAAGACGTTGAGTTAGCTTATTTTGAGTAACCTTCTTCTTGTGTGTGGGGTAAATACTTTCTATCTGGCCTATTGAGAGGCATGTAATAAGGTGTTATACCACCTTTAATTATCAATTAAATAAAATTCCATAAACATCCCGTAGATTCCTAAGATTCTACAAAGATTCACCTAGATTTTCAAAGATTATCTGAAGATTCCTTTAGATTCCCTAAGATTCTATGTAGATTCTCCTAGATTCCCTTAGATTCTATCAAGATTCCATCAAGATTCCCCTAGATTCTCAAACATTTTTTGAAGATTCTCTTAGATTCCCCTATATTCTTTTGATTCCCATAGATTCCTTAAGATTCTCTTAACATTTCCTTGATTCCAAAGGTTATCCCAAGATTCCTTTATATTCTTAAATATTCTCTTAAGATTCCCTTAGATTCCCAAATATTATCCTAAGATTCCTCTAGATTCTCCAAGATTCCATGTAGATTCTTCTAGATTCCCTTAGATTCTATGAAGATTCCCCTGTAGAACACACTTACTGTCAAAGATTCCCCTAGATACCTTGGAATCTCCTGCGATTCCCTAAGATTCCACAAAGATCCTAGATTCTTAAGGTTCTATAAAGATTCCGCTAGATTTTCAAAGATTATTTGAAGATTCGTTTATATTCTCCAAGATTCTATATAGATTCTCCTAGATTCTCTTAACTTCTATGAAGATCCCCTTAGATCTCTAAGATTCCATCAAGATTTCCCACGGTTTTTTAAACCTTTTTTGAAGGTTTTCTTAGATTCCCCTAGATTCTTTTGAGATTCCCATAGATTCCTTAAGATTCTCTTGAGATTCCCTTGATTTCTAAAGATTATCCCAAGATTCCTCTAGATTCCCTAAGTTTCTACATAGATTCTCTCCGGGCTTCAACACAGGATCGTTTATCTATGGAAGAGAACAAGAGGCAGCAGAATTAAGACAAGGCAGCCAGATTTAGGAACTGTGGCCGTAGAACTCCCTACAGCAGACAGAATAGTAAATATTTATAAGCAATCGGATCATGTCCCTTTTCCAGAACTACCCTTTTTGCAACGAGATATGATTAAGAAGAAGATAAAATTGAACGGATTATGATGATATGGAGCAGAGATACCAATTCGGTTATTATTGGAGGCAATCCGTCCTTGTTTTGCATTAAATCCGAAGATCAAAAATATCTGGTATGTTCTTGGCTGGATGCTCGATGCCCTTTTTTGCTGAATACATATCCATAGTTTTCTTTGCCCCGCGGCCATAAACTGTGGCATGATTGGGGGACCAGAGCAAGCAATGAAGCTTAAAATGTGAAACAAAAGAACCCAGAAAGATGTAAATAAGGTTAGAACCCAAAAGCTTAGACTCTAAGACTCGGGAACATGAATGTGGAGCTAGCTAACCATGTTATCTATTGCATCTACTCTAGCTTATCAAATCGGGCAAAAATTTGATTCCAATTCTTCTGAGCCAACTCCATTAACCAAATGCGAACCCATCTATGGACTGCAAATTTCTCACATGCCATTAGGCGAAATCTTCAATCGAAACCTGGAATTTTTGTAAGGAATGGAACCTGGAATTTTTGTAAGGAAAGATCCGAGCAAAGGAAAATTTGTGGCAACTTTTGAAGACAATGGCCGGTATTGATTGTTGCATTAACCTTTGGAAGTGTTGCCTCACAGCAGGGGAGTTCTTGCTCTATTCCAGCATGAAGCCATTGCCATCTTGCCGGAATGGCTATTCTGACAATAATCATGCATGCCGAGTTTTAATTTGACACACTTATAATTGCTCTGAGTCATCCTTCTGCCATTGCCAATTTTCAAAGCTACCATATCCACAAAGCTGCAAAAAAGGGGATGCAAAGCTGTCTGTTATGCAGATCCCTGAGTAATGGATGCTCACTATTTATTTATATTCCAGGGAACCATTGGTAAAGTTTCTCAACTTAATGGTTCATAATTCATCCATTTTGTGATTCAAATTCCTCCAAGCTTAGACATTCAACACTACAGTTTTGATTCCTTCAAAACTCAGGCCATTTTGACTTGATATCAAGTGTACATTATTCAAATTATTCAAGTGGGCACACAAAGAAACATATTTAGACTATTGTATAATGTTCCAAGTGCTTACCCCATCAAACCAATAGTATCATGTTAATCAATACACACAGTTTGAGGATATATATTGGTCATACCATTAAAATTTGAGGATATCTATCGGTCATACTATTAAAATAAATGTCTATATGTATGTTAACTCTCAGTTGTTAACTCTCAGTTGGCATGAAATCACTTAGTCGCTACCATCATTCCCCTTTAACAACTACCCATCTAAAGATAGAAAGAGAAATGTTCGCGGCGGCCTTGGCCGCCGCGATAAATTTCTTGTACATATAATGATATATACAAGTGGTCATACTATGAGGGACTGTACAAATTCGACCAGAAGCCAAATGTGGAGCCATTCAATGAAGATTTTATAAAGACTCTCTTAGATTCTCTAAGGTAATGTAAACATTTCCTTATATTCTATGAGATTCCATCAATTTTCCCTTATATTCTCTAAGATCCCTTGATGATTCCTCGAGATTCTCTAACCTTCTATAAACATTCCTTCAGACTCTCTTAGATTTTCAAATATTGTCTAAAGATTCCCATAGGTTCTTAAGATTACCTTGAGATTCTTCTAGCTTCCCATTCCAAAATTCCTCTAGATTTGTCAAGATTTTATGTAGATTTCACTTACATTCCCTTAGATTCTATAAAGATTAGCCTAGATTCTCCAAGATTCTCTTAGATTCTTTAAGATAACATCGAGATTCCCTTAGATTCTATAAAGATTACCCTAGATTCCTTTGGAGTCTCAAAGATTTTATTAAGATCCCCTTAGACTCCAAAGATTCTTCCAAGATTCCCATAGATTCTATGTAGATTCTCCTAGATTCTCTAAGATTTCATCAAGATTCGCTTAAATTCTCAAAGATTTTATAGAGATTCCTTAGATTGGCCTAGTCCGCAAAGATTCTTCCAAGATTCCCATAGATTCCTCGAGATAATATGTAAATTCCCTTAGATTATTTAAGATCCTATAAGGTTTCCCCTAGATTCTGCAAGATTCCATCAAGATTCCCCTAAATTGTCAAAGATTTTATGAGGGTTTTGAGAGATTTTCTTGAGATTCCCATAGATTCCCTAAGATTCTCTTAGATTACGTTGGATGGGATAAGAATATGAAAGATTGGGCTAGATGTTGGGGTGTTAGTGAGCGGAATTGGCCAAAAACAAATTTGGGAGCACGAGACCTAGTGCAGAGTCAAGCGCTTGAGAGGATGTGGGCTGATCCAGGTTCTGACTAAAATTTTACAAGTCGAATATTAATCCCATGTCGATATATGCAGAACATGACTATCTTAACTCCAGGATCTCGCCTCATATGAAGAAGACGATAGCAAGATTCAGGTGTAGCTCGTATCATCTATGCATTGAGAACGGGAGATGGAGTGGCACTCCTAGGGAAGAAAGGTTGTGCTTTGTTTGTACTCAACAATAGGTTGAAGATGAAAAACACTCCCTTCAGCACTGTCCAACATATCTTGATATACGGGAAAAATTCAACATTCAAGTAGATAATTTCTATTCATTGTTTGATATGGACTTTTATGAACTTGGTATTTATATTCAAACAGTAGAGTTACACCGTGATCTACTCATGAGACTTTAACAGTTCTAATTAGGTTCTATTACCTTAAGGTCCTAAAGAGCTAGATTAATTCATTTCATTTCATTTCATTTCAAAAGTAGGCTTATCAGGCTCTCTGGTTCTTCAACTCAAGATTTTGGAGACTTTGACATTGTTCACCACAACATATTCATTGCTTTATCTCACCAACATGCCAGGCCTTGGATGATAGAGGTAACCCATACAATGAAGGTTCACCATCGAGATTGCTTAGATTGGCCTAGTCCTCAAATATTCTTCCAAGATTCCCATAGATTCCTCGAGATAATATGTAAATTCCCTTAGATTATTTAAGATCCTATAAGGTTTCCCCTAGATTCTGCAAGATTCCATCAAGATTCCCCTAAATTGTCAAAGATTTTATGAGGGTTTTGAGAGATTTTCTTGAGATTCCCATAGATTCCCTAAGATTCTCTTAGATTACATTAGATGGGATAAGAATATGAAAGATTGCCTTCAATCAAAAAAAAAGAATATGAAAGATTGGGCTAGATGTTGGGGTGTTAGTGAGTGGAATTGGCCAAAAACAAATTTGGGAGCACGAGACCTAGTGCAGAGTCAAGCGCTTGAGAGGATGTGGGCTGATCCAGGTTTTGACTAAAATTTTACAAGTCGAATATTAATTCCATGTCGATATATGCAGAACATGACTATCTTAACTCCAGGATCTCGCCTCATATGAAGAAGACGATAGCAAGATTCAGGTGTAGCTCGTATCATCTATGCATTGAGAACGGGAGATGGAGTGGTTGTGCTTTGTTTGTACTCAACAATAGGTTGAAGATGAAAAACACTCCCTTCTACACTGTCCAGCATATCTTGATATACGGGAAAAATTCAAGATTCAAGTAGATAATTTATATTCATTGTTTGATATGGACTTTTATGAACTTGGTATTTATATTCAAACAGTAGAGTTACACCGTGATCTACTCATGAGACTTTAACAGTTCTAATTAGGTTCTATTACCTTAAGGTCCTAAAGAGCTAGATTAATTCATTTCATTTCATTTCAAAAGTAGGCTTATCAGGCTCTCTGGTTCTTCAACTCAAGATTTTGGAGACTTTGACATTGTTCACCACAACATATTCATTGCTTTATCTCACCAACATGCCAGGCCTTGGATGATAGAGGTAACCCATACAATGAAGGTTCACCATCAGCAGGGAGTGGGAAGCCCTCCATGACGGTCATGCCAATGAACTTCATCCCCAAGTACTGGTTGCAGACGGCATCTTTGGGAGCAGTGGAGGAGATGAACCCCTTGCCTACAAGTGTTGCACTGCAGAAATGCCAAATCTCACAGACAATGTCGATCAGTGTATATCTAGTCAATTGTAAAGGTTCCATGCCCCCTACTGGCACAACAATAATATTGTCGCACTCTGATGGTTTAGCATTATTCTCTACTACAGGTGATGCACAGGCATTTTCCTCCACACGCCTTCTCTTTGAGGTTGTTGGGATGTCTTTCACACATGCATCGTTTGCATCCTCTCATTTCCAGAGGACGGATCCCTTGGCCTCTCCAAGAGTTTCTGCATCTGATGTTGGCCACTGAAGAGGTACTTCAGAAAAAAGCACCTCTTGGACACCAGTACTGACCACGTCATTTGGAATTTCTTTGAAATGGCATTGACTCGAGCCTTCAGGAAAGCCCCTCCCCACGGTATGGCCATCTCGGTAAAGGTTCAACAGCTGCATACAAAATAGCATCAGAAAGCATCATTTGACGAAATGAACTTTTCACGTCAAAAACAATTAACCCAATAGTGAACCTATATATCGACCGGCTAAGCCATCAGGCTGACCAAGCTATCAGGACACTCTTGACATGCCTTACCGCAATCGGAAAAGAGAAATGCCCTCAAATTGGGCCCAATTTGAGAATGGATTGGAATTAGGGTCTTTTTCTTTTTTTCTTTTTCTTTTTTTTTTTTGGGGGGGCCTTGACTCTTTTCTGTACATGACTTCCGGAAACTAGGTGTGAGGATCCCAAATTGGGCGGCCACTCAATTCGAGCTTGTCTGTGTAATTTGCATGCATAGAAATTAACCCAGTAGTGAACCTATATATTGGCCGATCAGGCTCACCAAGCTATCAGGCCGGCTAAACTATCAGGGCACTCTTGACATGCCTTATCGACAACTGGAGAAGAGAAATGCCCTCAAATTAGGGGCCACCCAATTTGGGAATGGGTTTGGGAGAGAGGCACTTTTGTTTCTCTTCTGTAAATGACTTCTGGGGATGACCTCAAACTGGGTGGCCGCCCAATTTGGGGTCGTTTGTGTAATTTGCATGCATAGAAATAAACATTGTCCGAGGAGTATCAGAGTAGACTGTCGTTCGATTTGAAGCCTCGACTAGACGTTTCTAAGTGCACAATGGAAGGTCAGAATCAGCTCAGTTTCAACACAACTTCTTATTCTTACTTCAAAGTATTACATATTCAACGAGTATTACATATTTAAAAACAAGAAGGTTGAACATTTTTAAAAGTGAAAGTCCCCAACATTTACCAGCCAGGCTCATCATGAGCGGGTGGCACCGTCACTCTAAGTGACTTCATAAATACCGTGTTCTGGTACCCACACAAGATGAATGCTACGCGAAATGACCTAGATTAGCTCTTGGTGGGCTTATAACTATTCCTTTTCCAGCCAAGGGTCGAGCACTAAAGCTCTTTGGCTACATCTATAGATATCAAAGTGATCCATACTGCATGTGATGGACTCCAAATTTTTGGGATCAGCTGGCAAAGAAGACATGTGTGGGCAAGACGTGATCGAATTGCGATACATGGCAAATGGGTGTTGCAAAGCAATTGGAGAACTCTACTTTATATTGAAAAAAGAAAAATCGTGAATACTGTAGAAGCATTATTGGGTACAGAAACTAGTATTCTATACACGCACGCCATCAACAATACGTACATTTGTGGATCAATGTTATTTATTGTGGGATCAAATTGGGCGATCACCCAATTTGAGGCTGGGAGGTTTACCTCTGGACTTAGGCTTGCTCTCGACGAACTAGCTAGAGGACCAACCTTTTCAAATTTGGCAGATGCCCAATTCATGAATGATGGTGTGCCAACTTTGAGCTTGTCCGGAGAGAGCTCACCTGGGAGGCTAGCCTTCCAGCCTCAAATTGGGCGCCTGCCCACATCAACTGTTAGCAAGTTCTCTATAAGGCCTCTAATCTCGCAAGTTCGAAATGTGGCTTGTGGGTTAAGTAATCTAATTTCATTTATGAACTGGAAGACATTATTTTCCCAGTTTAAGTATATTTCAATTCTATCGATTTGCATGAATGCCAAAGATTTAAATCATTTTGCAGCAATGGAGGCACTATTCCATCGAGCATGAACCAATAAGAGGAGAAAAATACACCTTCGTTAAGGATTGTGCCATCGACAATGCTCGAGGAGATTTGGAAAGATGGAACCTCCAAAAGTTTTGCGTGTGAGTATTTAAAGGGGATATGCATGTCATTTTTTGAGGGCAGAAATTTACATTGAAATACCACCCCCCTCAAAAAAAAAAAAAAAAAAAACGGAAACACAATGCCCACCATGTCCACAATTAATGTCGGACGGCAAATTCAAAAAAGTCGGTAAATAATCAATTATTATTGCGGGTGGCCATAAATATTCAATATTTGAATTTTTGGACCGTCTGCAACCATTCTATTTAATCAACTCTATTCTATTCTTGGCAGTTTCTTTCCGCAGCTCTCAAGATTCTTGGCGCTGACATACCAATCTTGTCTTATTCTCACATGTCACCCGTTCTATCTAGTTCTAGGTGTGAATTTAACACTCCACGCACTGTCATCCCCATAGCCAAATTATTAATAATAGACAAAAACTTCACCAAAAAATCATCTGTCGCAAAAATTTTTGGATCATAAGATGGTGGATTCAGGGCCTGCATTTGACTGTAGAAGCATTTGAGAGCATCATCATCCACTATGATTATATCATCCTTATTCTCGATACCAAGTTCATCCATCATGTTACTCAAGTGTTTGATGAAGATAGGCTTGCCAAAGGTCAACCAATGTCTATCCATTTCCTCCAGTGCCTCTACAGTATCCTTGATGTTCCGGAGTTCCATGGATGACCAAATACCAACTCGAAATAACCTAAATGCCTCATCTAGCATCTCCTTTAAGTGTGGCCACGGAATTAGATCCACTTTATTTTTCGGAAAAGTTTTACAAAGAACTCCATTTAGGTCGAACACCACAACCTTCTTAGAAATGCAAGGGAAGCTGAAACATCAAACATGTATCTGGTCAGCAAGATATGATTACCATGCACACCCTTATATTATACATTGCACCAATACAAACGCGCCAGATGTGACTCGTGTTAGGCTTAACCAAATAGCGTGCGGTGTGATTTAGTCTGACAATGAAATGCAATCAAAGCACGCTTGGCGCGATTTAATTCAAACTGAAAATAAATTAAATCGTGCGTGGCGTGATTTCATTTGCAAGGCGAGCAATACTAAGTACATTAGATTCAGGATATACACGCTGCATGCATTGAGCAGGGGGTAAAAAAAACCTATGCAACTTTGATAAATAAGTAGATAGAAAAGGCAGACTGGTGTGTCGAGGTTGGTATCATCTATCCCGAAAGTACCACGAACCACCTGATGCATCTGTACATGTGGCAGCCCCAGGGTCTAGAAAGATAACAAACATGGGAATTGTCATTGATATGGCTATCAATAACTAGGAAGAAATCATTCTCATTGTTTTTGTAGAAGATATCATCGACAAGGTGTTTGTGCAGTACAGCTTGGCATTTGACCAATACAAGCATGTTCTTATGGCATCTAGTATTGCCAAGTCACCACAGTCGTCTAAGCTGAAGGGGTGGGTACTTGAATCGTATGAGTCCTTAGACGAGTTGGGTCTTATGAGTCTAGAAGATATAGTCGATGGCTTCTTAAATGTGAGGCAGTGGGACATTTACCACAAGCTTTCTAGGTCTAAGGCATTGTAGACTAAGTATCATGGAAAAATTGCACCCAAGGTTTTTAACAGTGCCTGGTTGAAAGCAAGTTTGGAGGGCCGCGAAAGAAGAAGGTTGATGAGAAGTAGGCTGTCAATAAAGCTAAAATCCATCAGGTGGAGGGCATCCCAGTAGTAAAGACGAAAAGGATACCTGCAAAAACATCTATTTCGATAGATAGGCTTATATTTGGAGGTATGAGAAGGGTGGCCTGAGCTCCTAGTATCACGACCTTAGATTCGGCAGGAGATGTTGACACCATGAAGCTAAAAGTTTTGGGCCCTGCTCCACAGTCAAAATGTAGGCCTGTTGATAATTTACCTAGTCCTGTTAAAAGGGCTACGTACCACATGCCCTCCAACAGTCTAAATGAGACAGAGGAAGATATGGACACAGAAAGTGGAGAGAGCACCTCTGAGGATGCTTCACGGCAAATAGTAGTAAGAGCTTCCACTTCAGCTTGTGGATTAACACAAGAGAGCAGAGAATCACTCTCTCAAAGTGCTTTTTTGAACATGAAGTCCAAGGATAGGCTCTATCCCCTGGAGGTACACTTTGAGTTAGAAATTGATATTTTTTGAATGCACCAGACGCCTGCCAATATGACATGTAGGGTCATCAGTGGTGAGCATATGAACACTCTGTTGGACTCGCATATTACACATCCTTTGCATCCTATTCGGTGACAAATAGGGCTCTCAAATGAAAAAAAAGGAGAGACTTGGAGGGAATAAAATTTTGGATCGTGAATGGAAATCATACAACAGCCATGGCACAAATTTTTGTGGCTCAAACTCAGGGATGGCCACAGGAACGGAAAAAAGAAAACAGAACTTGTACAATTCTTCTATTGTAGATTGCGCTACAAGATTCTAGCAGGCAACTTGGATTTCACAGAGAACGTGAAGGTAAGCCTGGAGACAAATGATATTGCCAGAAGAAATATACACGAAGATGTATACTTCGAGCAATGCCAGCAACTGAGAAATTAGTTCAACTTCTATGGCCGGTCGACGAAAAGGAAACGTAGGCAATTGATCAAAGGTGCTTACGTAGTAAATATTAACCTATTTTATTTTTTAATTTCTTCCAGCAAATTGGAGGGCCGTCCAATTTGCTTGTTCTTACTGTGCCAAAGCAGTATATGATGACCTCTCTCGGGTGCAAATTGGGTCGTCTAATTTGCACGTCATGTGAGTATGGGACAACTGCCTGGATGCACTGGAAAAGTAGTGAAAGCTACCCAATTTGCTACTTTGCAGGCATTCATGACCTCTCTAGGGTGGCGATCACCCAATTTGATATTGCTTTTTCCTTTTCGGGACAATTATTGCTTGTTTGTTTTTTAGCATTGGGTGGTTGTTGCCAAACTGACACTCAGGAAGGCTTCGTTGCGAGATTATGATTACTTCATCCATCTGGACGAGGACATGAAGCAAATGGGGCAACTCTTTGTCGATGACCACCTGAAGGACGAAAAAGGTAATTGAAGTGAAAACCGCCTCAGCATGTTTATCAATGACTTCTACAGGCCAATGAAGTCTATGCATCCCTCCGACTTGCAAAGGTTTATCACAAAAATTCTGGCAAGTACGAGCTAGATGAAGTGCAGCCCCTCATACAGGGGTCGTAGGGAGTTCAAGAGAAGGGCCAAAGGTCTCACAAAGATTGGAACTGTGAGAGAGCCCTTGTCTGTATCTAGAGATGTAAAGAAAATAGGGTTTGAGAACATTGCAGTGATGAGGGAGATATTTTTAATATTCATGGAGAACTTGCTTCTTATGTTCGCCAACAACATTGCTTCATGGGTCAGTAGTCGCAAAGAGGGCAAAAAGGAAATCCTTCCACCAAACCTGATGGTCAAAAAGTCAAGGAGTATCGGCAAGGAAACCTTGATCTAGAAAGTAAGCGCTTCTGATGTTATCAGGTTACTCCTCAAGGGATGTGCATAGATGGGTAATCACGTCTACCAGATTAGTAGATTGCAACTTTAGGAACGTTAAGAAGTGGATGAGGAAAGACAACCACAAATTCCTGGACCAGATCAACGTGTTGATCATGAATAATTTAAGGGCTAAACTTAGCTATTTTGGCAAATTTTCTGCACATTTTTAACAAACGTTGGCTAAAATAAATTGAGAAAATTGGGAAAAAAAAAGGTAATAATTTTAGCTTAACTTTTTTCCCAGCCGCACCAACCTTCGAGCCCTTTCGTCAAATGCTAGAAAGTATGAGAGCAGAAATTTATAACGTTTAGCTAAACTACAGAAATTTTTGGAATGAGTTTTGAGCTAGTTTAGCTAAAGCAATTCTACTAATGCAAAATATATGATTAATAACTTATTTCCTAGCATGCATGGAATAATTTGAGACCTAGACTTAGCTAACTGACATTTTTTTAGCATAGTTTCACCAAAGAAAATGACTAAAGTAAATGAAAACAATTGGGAAGAAGTATAATAATCTTACTTTAACATTTTTGGTGCCCACACAACAGAAATATTTGGGACTAGTAATGGTGCCCAGCGTTGTTGGGCTTAAGTTGAGAGCCTATAAATGTTTTGGGCCTGTAAAATCGTTGCTATGTGCAATAACTTTTATACGTACTTTAAGGTCATTGCTATGTGTAATAATTTTTATTTCTCTAAACCTAACATGACTTAGACATCTTTGCGAGGAAATTCAACATCTAAACATTAAGCATGGCAAAGTACTATGCAAATACCATATGCAAAAGAATTGTGTGATAAAAGAAGCTTTGCAGTCATGCGTGGAGCTCTATTTGCATCCAAGGTTTTGCATAAATTCAGACATGTTTTTTCCAGGGATAGGTTCAATACGTTGTACGTTTTATACGGAATACGTATGAATTGTATGATACGGCACAAATTTGCCGTGATAAAAACAAAAAAAATCTGGCAGAAAATAATTCGGCCGTCGGAAGATTTTTCGTCAGCGAAAAACAACTAAACCGCGTAAAAATTTTTCAGCGTCGCGAAACCTTCGTAACCGCAGCGACGCATAAAATTAAAATTTAATTTTTTACAGACGCCGAAAAACAACGCCACAGACGCCGAACATTTTTCGCCGACGCGTGGTTTAGTTGTTTTCGCTGCACGCCAATGAACTTCGCTGCACGCGTCCTCGATGATTTTCGCGGTACGCCAAAGGGTCTTTTCGCACCTTAATGTAGTTGTTTTCGCGTGCATAAAAAAAATTTTCAAGCCGTTTTGCCCCATTTACTAAGCAAAAAAAATCTTTTGCGCCCTTCGTTTGGCCTGTTTTGTGGCAATTTATTAATAGTATATATAAGAAAAACGTGATTAGCCCTAGAATTCACCTCGAACGTTGACCGCCAGGTTGAGTCAAAATACTCCTTGGGAAACGGTTTGCCTTTGAGGTGTCGTTTTTCGTGTCACGAGCCTGACGTTGGATACTGGAACGTGAGTTTACTCCGGCCCCTGGTTTCCACAACAGGTTCGTGATTCCGCTTCCATAGAATATCCTATAGGGTCCCGTCCAACCCCCTTGATTTCAAGATGGAACGCCGACGTAACATATGCATTGTGAGCTTGCTCCTTTGCATATATATACGCCTTCCTTTAGTTCGTGTAATCAAGGAGTCGATTAAGAGACATTGTCACCGGTCCGAAAGCAATGGTGGCTACTGGTCACGCATCTACCTCTGGAGGTGCAGGCAGCGGTCATGCATCTACCTCTAGAGGTGCGAGGACTGCGTGTGCCCGTGGCAGGGCCACGGGGACTGCAACTCGTGCACGTGGTCGCGGTACTGGAGTTGCGGGTCGGAAAAGAGGCCCAGAATGGGAGTTTGTGAAAGAGTTTGGCGCAAATGAGTGGGAATGTGTGTTTTGTGGATACTCATCGGTAAATGGTTCTGCAACAAGAATTCGAGCTCACATCTTACGTGAATAGACGCCGGTGTCGCAACTTGTACCGTGATCTGGCCGACTTGTGAAAGGATGCCATCGAGATTGTCTCGACTGGATGGGATACGCAAAATGAAGAATAATATGAGAAAAAGACGAGTTACGAATACTCAAGAGCAGTGCCGGGCAGGAGCAGACGAAGATAACTATACCACCCCCCCTGTTGGGACAGCATACCAATCAGAGGGTGGACTAGGGTCAATAGGTATGAGCACGGGAGAACAGAGAATGATAGAAACAATTGAAATAGTGGAAAGACAGACGAAGCAACAGAGGGTTGATCATTGCTTAACATCAGAGCAATTGAAGAAGACGCAACTGAAGGTTGTAAAGGCATTTTTATATGCTGGGTTGTCTCCACATATTTTGGAGCACAAAGCAATGAAAGAAGCCTTCCAGGAAGTTGCCAAAGCAGGACCGGCTTTTAGATTGCCTTCATACAAGCATGCCAACAATAAAATGGTTGATGAAATACATGGAAAAATAGTTGAGAGGGTGGAGATGAAGTTGTGTCGTGTGACTGAAGCGCGGCCAGCTTCATTAGTGACTGATGGTTGGAGCAATGTAGTAAACAAGGACCATCTTATAAATTTCATGATCGTGCATCCAGGGGGTGAAGTATTTTTGAAAACCGTAGAAACCAAAATTGACCAAGTGACCGGAGATTGGATTTTTCAGAAAACAAAGGCCGTGATAGAAAGTTTTGGACCGAAGAGAATATTTCAAGTTGTAATGGATAACGCGTCTAATTGCAAGCTAGCGGGTGAATTATTGGAGTCTGAATTTCCAGGGTTGCATGCTACTAGTTGCCAATGCCATTGCCTGAACCTATTGCTGAAGGACTGGTTCTCACAGCACACGTGGTTCAAAGATCCCATTCAGAAAGCGCGTCGGCTTGTAAAATTCATCACAAAGAAGCCGGCAATTTATGCCATTTACAAGTCATTGCGCCGAAAAGAGCCTAGCACTCATGAATCCGGGCAAACTCGGTTTTGGTTCCAATTACATCCGCCTTGAAAGAGTGCTGAAGTGTCGCGGATTGGATTATCTCAACCTTTAATCATACTGAGTTTTTGATTGGGAAAGGAGGCGTAAAGGAAAAATGCCGCCAAACACCGACAACAAGCCGCCGCCCTTCGAGAAATGCTTAAGGAGACATTTTGGAAAGGTGTAAAAAATATTGTGAGGTGCATGCAACCTGTTTGTCATACCATCAAAACCCTTGATTCTTCGAAGGCAAGCACTGGAAAGGTCTGGAGGTGTTGGCACTCCATTCAATCCTTCCTAGAACGTGATGGCCCCAATGCGCCATTTGACAATGCTAAGCGCGCAGCACTACTTAGAGACTTCAATGAACGATGGAAGAAGTCATACAATGATCTTCATGGCGCCGCGCATGCCTTAGACCCACACAACCACGATATGGACCAGCATACAGATAAAGAAGTGATGGGCTCGTTGAAGAAGGTTGCAAAAATGTTCTATCCCAACAGCTCGGACTACAAGCTTTTCATTGCCGAGTTAACTGAATACCAGAACCTGAGTGGAAGGTGGGCAGATGAAGAGCTTCACGACGACCGAGAGTTATATAAGAAGGAACCAAATATGGAATCCTACGCATGGTGGCAAGCCCATGGGCAAGCATCGATACCTTGCGTGCAATTGCAATGACTATCCTCTCTTTGGTATCTTCCAATAGTGCAAGTGAGAGGTGGAGTGCCTATAAGTACATACACGGCGCCACACCCGCAATCGCTTGCTACATAAGAAGGCGTGACAAACTTGTATACAACTTCTCAAACCGGGCGGCTATTGAATCGTATCAATTGGTACATCCACAATCGATAAGCTACGATTTCCTTTCATGGATGCGATTCGGTGGAAGAGGACACCTTCAAGACGGTGAGGACGCAGATGCTTGCAATAAATGCCGCAAGCCATGTTGATGAAGACATTCAACGCACTCCACCCGCGTTGATGACTTAAGATGATATAGACCAAGCCATATTCTCAGACGGATCAGCCGACAGCGAGGATACCGAGGAGTCTGATACAGAAAGGCCAGGTTCGAGCAATGCAGTTGATGACTTGACTGGCCTACGTAATCCAGCGGACTCACCTTCGCGCTTTACCTTGACAAACAGATAACGGGCTAGAAGAAACACGTCTCGAGGACGTTTCACTAAGGGAAAGGGTCATCGGAGGTTGAACCTAGGTCCCCAGGAAGAAGAGGATGGAACTGCGAATGATGAAACTGATGAAGAAGGCGCTGCCTAGAAAAATGATGTGATGAGTATCTTCAGTCTGTTGTAATTGGTCTTGAGGATTTTCATACTATTGTAACCGTCCATGGCACTATTAATAAAAAAGAAGTTTTTGGTTATAATTTTTTGTCACAAATGTTTCGTTAATGTATGATAGTGCTTTCTATGTTTCTTTCATATTTCATTCATGTGTAACCGCAGTGCCCTGAAAACCTTCCTCGGATCAGACCCGTCTCGACTTCCGTTGTTGCTTGCCTCTTCGCATGCGCCAGAATCTTGCTGATGAGAAGTAATCTACGCATGCGAAGGGGCCAAACAGCCTCGGACCAGCCCGGACGAATCTGATCCATCCGAAGGTTCACAAGGTACTTCGGTACCCAAGTCGGAAATAACTTCGGTATGCCAAATTGGGCTTTGAATGCTATCAGGACCTATAATCTGTACTCTATTCCTCTGGGTGCACATGCTCTGAATACCCAAATGGGTTTGCATGGCATGTGCCACCCAAAGGAATGGAGGTACAAATTATAGGTCCTGATGGCATCCAAATATCAAAGATCACTAATCTCAAATGAACCCACAGAATCGCAAGCAACCACTAGGCTGATATCATCCGCTGCCACAATAAAAATAGAGTACTCAAAAACCTTGTTACCTACAATCCACCACCTTGCCAAAGGGGACGCGTACTCTAATTTGAAGTCATAGTGATGCTCAAGGTTCTCCATCAATAGCAGGAGTTAGGATGTTCCATGATTTGGTGCCTAACAACCGCTATATAGATGGACAACACCCAGGCACCACTTTGGCTTGAAACTAGAGTGCGCTCTCACCTCTGACGTCATAGCAAGTTCAACCTCTAGAACGAACGATTTTTGCTCCGACCCCCATTGTGAGCCTCTTTGTGTAATATAACCTAGCAAAGTGACTAAGCTACATTGACACAAAGAGACTACACAAGAGAGTCAGAGCAAAGCCCGCTCTTTCTAGAGGAGGTAATAAGAATTTCGAGAAGTCTATATTGTTTGCAGCGAACAATATCAAGCCTGGTGAGTTGACAACCATTCAAGAAGGTAACGCTCCAGGCCAGGATGAAAGAGACCTGAGTACAAGCATTGAGACTTCCCAAACCTTGCTTTCACCCCTCTTTGAACAATGGAACTTAGCATGTAGACTAAGTTACATTGCCCAAAGAGGAGGGGAAAGAAAGATTGGGAAGTCTCGATGCTTGAACTCATCAATCACTAACATCCAATTAACCCGAAGACCTGGGTCCAAGCATCGAGACGTCCCAGTCTTTTACACCGCCTCTTATGGACAATGGAACTTAGCATGTAAACTAAGCTACATTGCCCAAAGAGGCGGGGAAAGAAAACGGGAAGTCTCAAGCTTGAACTCATCAATCACTAACATCTAATGAACCCACAGAATCGCAAGCAACCACTAGGCCTTATATCCTCCGTGGCCACAATAAAATAGAGTACTCAAAACCTTGTAACCTCCTCTAGAACGAGCGATTTCTGCTCCAGGGCCCCATTTGCGCTGCCTCTTTGTGTAATATAACCTAGCAAAGTATCTAAGATACATTGACACAGAGACACGCAAAAGAGAGTCAGAGCAAAGCTCGCTCCTTCTAAAGGAGGTAACAAGAATTTCGAGAAGTCTATATTGTTTGCCATGGAGAATATAAAGCCTGGTGACCTGACAACCATTCAAGAGGGTCGCGCTCTTGGCTTACTCCCTTTTCGGAAGTGTCGATGCCTTTACTCGTCAAACATTTTGGAAAGGTGTATTTTAGGCGTCTTTGTGTAATATAACGCGATCTAATTCAGGCTTACTCTATTTTCGAGTTTCCTGCTTAACGTATCTAACTCGCCACCTAAAATGAGCGATATCATCCCAGGGGGCAAATTAGATACACTAAACAGAAAACGAAAGAGACTAAGCCAGGGTGAGCGATTTGGAAGTCTCGATGCTTTTACTCCATGCTTTTACTCAATGCTTTGATAATGTCATTATACCTTGTTTGAATGAAATAACGTCATTATGCCCGTCATTACCTTATTGTCCATTCACAAAATGATACAGGTCAAAATTTTCTTTGTCTAAAAATGTAATATCTCATTTTCATTGGTCATTTGGGTCAATATAATCATCCTGCGGCCCTGGAGGTGGTGGTAAGAACTGGTTAATGTCTGGCACTGTCTCTCCTTCACGCGACTCCTCCAACCCCTTCCACAATTCCATCTCGCGAAAGGTTTGAAAAGTGTGCATCTGCCCATCCCTCCTGCGAGCGGTCAGATGTGGCAACGCTGGCATGCGACCTTGCATATTTAATATGGCATATTGTAACTCGGGAAAAATCCATCCATCTTGCATTGGACAGAAGCGGCTTCCCAACATCCAATCAAGAACACATCGCATGTGCAGGCGATGCCCACACCCTAGAGTGTACCAATCCACCTGTGTCAAGTTGTCACCACACACTGGGCAATGTCTGGAATCTTGGAGCTTCAGGTCCTCCCACTGGCTCTCATACAAATACTCACGAGGGAGATATGATATTGCCTGCTCCGAAGTCACCCTAAAAGGATCAGAGTCCAACGATTTTGTCAGATTGCGCAAGTGATCGTTGTTAGTCATGAGGACCGTAACCTCTCTATTCAAAGCCGCTAGCTGCCGTTTAGTGTCCTCTAATTCAGCAGCCATCTTCTCATACCCATCAGCACGGTCCTTTAAGCGAATATTCTCTTCGGAGAGGGTTAGGTTCCGACTTCTCTCATTCTCCAGTTGGGCCCGAATATCTACAAGGTCATTCACGGCTCCAGCCGCAGCAACCCCTGCCACCTCTAAAAGTTAGAGAGCGTCAGAAACAAGGTATGTAATGGTGACAGGCTCACCATGTGCCCCACTCTCGCTATCTTCCGATAGCTTGACCCTCTTGGTGCTGCCACTACCACTTCCTTGCCTCCATTTTCTACTCCCATAATTTACGGGCACTCCCTTCACAAGCTCGTAGTATACTTGCTGTGCGAAACTCTTGCTGAACTCTCCATTGTGGGGTAAATGTCCCTTCACTTGGACATGGCGCTCGACTGCTTTTGCTCGAACCACAGCATTCCTGCACTCGTGCGCCTTATACTTACCCCTCCTACTAGGCCGCTCTCTTTCAAACTCATTCTTGTCCAAATTTGCCATTATGTCATTGTAATCTGCTCCATGCGGACAATGGCCTGACCCTGACTCGCTGGCTACATTATGCACCTCTGTGATGGTGCAATCCTCCCTCTTCGAAACTTCGTCCATCGCACGCAGCCTTCTTAACTCGGCCGTGCGAAACTCATTTGCTCTTGCATGTGCCGCTGCTCTCTCCATTTGCCAAGCAGCTGACATTTCAAGCTCATTCTCCATGTCACGCAAGAAAGAAGAGGGAGTCCCCAAATTCGTGGGTACCGAAAAATCATGCTGATCCTGCTGCTGCCCCGACGTACCCACATTCCGTGGATGAGATTCTTCGTCTTCTTCACGAGACATAATTATAGTGCTAACTTGGATAGATGCGTTGATTGACTTGTAACGGTGTGCTTTGACTTCTTGTCTTTATAATTTTCGTTAGCTGCAACATATACAAAAAACACACAATAAATAACACAAAAAACACGCAAAAATAGGAACTAAGCTATACACACAAACAATAATTTCTCAAATAGCATCAAAGGCTCGTTTAATCAATTTATTTGGAATATTATATAGTACAAGAATGTTTGAATGTGAAATTATGCTCGTGTGTGAATACTCGACAGAATATGCACGCTAAGCGTGACTAGGACCAACTTGGTCTCATCAAGCGTCGCCGCCACCCCCGCCAAGTTGAACAATCCAAACTGATTCCAACCGTGGGCCTCGCACCCGCATTGAGAAACAATGAAAACCGCCCGCATGGTGTCAAGTAGCTGGGCCATATTAAATATTCGTGTTTTGTCTCTCATTGGCGACTCAACGCAATGTTTCAAGTAGTCGACATTCTCCCGATGCTTGCCTTGTTGCTCCAAGCTTCCTATTGACTCGGTAGGAGTGCTTACTAGCAAAATCAGCCAAGTAGTAGACAATGTAGGCTGCCCGTGCAAATCAAAGTCAATCCTTGTGCACCGCCTTCGAGCCACTACCAAAAAAGATTATCATGCATATATGGATGCCTGGCCCTTTCCATCTCAATTCTTTTCTTACCCTCGCCATCCAAAACCCTTGTAATGCCATCGTTTTACCTCCAATCGTCTCGCCGATCAACCTAGATTCACCCCAATCACAAATGCCAATGTATACAGCCCGAGGATCAGTACATCCCTTCTCCTTTCCATAATCAAAATGGAGCAATATATTGCCCTGGGATGCAAGTCCATATGCAAATATCTTTCTTGATGGAGTTTTCAGAGTCTTCACAAAATGACATTGCCAAGTCCCCAACCCTAGAGGCAACAAATCATTCTTTTTTTTTATGCTCCTCAAGCAACCTCAAGTCCGTCTCTCAACTCGGGGACAGCTCCTAACTTCTTGAATGCAAGCTCTGCAAAAGCATTGCTTCCATGACTTGTAAAGAAGGTTGCCAATGAACCTCCATTCCAAAAAGGGAAAATTAACCCTTGTCTTTCTAGGCCGGTTGTGCTACTAATGCACCGTATTATACACCCGTGCCTAACTTGCATTCCAGACTCCCTCATGTTCTTCAACATAGCTTGCACTAACTTATTGGGATCTGTACTTGGGTGAAAATTATCATGTTGGAGTTTTACACAATAAGGTTCATCCTTAGTAAAACTAGACCCTAAAATATTGCACTTATACACGGCGCCATATGAACCAGAACCAATTCATTGTCTGTTTATTATCTGTGATGAATCTACTTTGGCAAACCAAGTTGTCTTGGCATCTGCTCTTCTACGAGCTTCCCACTCCCTATCTGTCTCACCAGGACGTTTGGCTTTTATGGTTTGCGCCAACACTTTCTTAACAAGATGAGGGGGTTGATGGGCTTCTTTCTTTAATTTTCTCGTTGGTCCACGCCACATTCCATGTCTTTGGCTTTTTCTTTTTAGCTCTACCCTCAAGCTTAGGACTACTCAAATTTGAAACTTCAGGATCATATTCCCGGTAGTGCGGCTAATATTACCCACTATCCATGTATACCTCTCTTGCTCACACTTTTCGGGCTCTAGATCCATCATTCGAAGTTTAAAAGCCCTCTCGGCATCTTTTACCAAGTCTGCATGGTAGTCTAGCCATCCTTCCTCACTGTTGGTAATAAATTCCAAATCCTGAGCTGAAGCATTGCACAGCCGATTACACAACCAGTTCATAAATTCTGGTCTCAAAGTAGACCATGCTTGTTGTGGTCTACTTCTTTTTCTACACGGCAATGGTGCAGAAGATGACTCAGGTTGCAACTCTATAGCCTCTGTTTGGGACGCCAATGCCTCTACTGGTTGCGACTCTATTTGAGACGTTAATGCCACATTTGGTTGGGGGTTAACTTCTGCTCTCTTTTCTGAAGTCATTCTGCTTGTCTTAAGGGATTATCTAGCTAGCTAGCAAAATGCGACTCCACGACAATGCGCAAATGACAACAAACAATGTTTAAAATGAAACGCACTTATTTAAAAAGTGCGTTTGAAAGATTCCTCTAAAAAATTTGGAAAACTAAAAAATGAGGCAAAATAGGGGGCAATCAAGGTTTTTGAATGCAAGTTGTTCAAAACTGTCCTTAAAAACAGCTTTTTTAGAGTGACATAATATAAATAAGAAGACTCTTAGAAAAAATATGCCATTTTGGGAGTCAAACCAGCATTTACGAGAGCCACAAAAATTTCTATGGTAAAAATAAATGTAAATACAATAGGTTCTCTTGCATATATTGTATATAAAAAATTTTGTGATGGCAGTTGCAGGTATTTCATCATATGTGTTATGGTTATCGAATATGGAAATGTCTAAAAAGGGATGGGTGTACTTTCATTTGATTGATGCATGCCATTAGTGTAGTTTCCTCAACCTCTAATTCTACATCCTTGGTTTTATATTTTGCACAAAGAAGATTATCTAAGTGAGAAATCTAGACTTAAGAGGCTACATCATTTTATTTATATTTTGCACATAACATTTATCTAAGTGAGAAATCTAATTTGGAGTTGTTTCTAGTTCATTGTTCAAGTACAAAAATTTTTGAATGCTTTTGAAAGGAATGATCAAACCTTTAGACATGGTTGGGGCATGAGCTTAGAAAAGTTGTTATTATGCAAATGTGTGTAGCTTGACCACCACTACGTAGAGCTTGATCACACTTGCTTATGGTCAGCATGTAAATATGAAAGGGGCTTTTGATAAAATTTACTTCAGCATGTAAATATAAAGGGGGCTTTTGAGATATTTACCAGAATGCAGCTCAGAGACAATTTTGCCAGAGACAATTTCGCCAACTTCGCTGCTAGAAAATTAAGGGTACCTAAAAAACATTGAGTCTCTTACAGGAAGTGCTACAACATTGTACTTCTGCTTTGGAACACTAGGCTAGCAGCTAAAATTCAACTTGGGGCATCTTGCAAGGAAAAAATTCCTTCTGATTTACTTCCTTCTAAATCACGACTGATAGAAGGCAAACAAAGTTATTCAAGCAACAATTCAAACTTACAAATCCATGAAACTTATGTTTAATAAGAAAAATCACCCTCCAAATCATGAAAGATCTATGTACTTCACAGGATCTGATCTCCCTAATAAAGTAGAACTGCCAATATTATAGAGTAAAATAACCTAGAAAAGATAAGCTAGAATAGTCTACTTAACACACTGTAAGTAGAATTTGATCTCTCTAATAAAGTAGAACTGCCAATCTTATAGAGTAAAATAACCTATCAAAGATAAACTAGAATAACCTAGTTAACATTGTAAGTAGTTACATTTAACAACGGATAAACAACAATATGCACTCACTGTCAAATTTAGAGCTGGAGAGAAGAAAATAGATGGAAAATAGAGCTGCTAGTACTCCCAGACTCTGATTTTGCGTGTCTCCACAAGCAATTTTCAAACTTTAATCATGTCATTTCAGCTGGATAAACCCTTCATATTCGGGCGCATTTCCAACCTCCAGTCTGTCTGATCTACGCCTGTGTGATAGTCTGTAGAGACAAACAAGCTTCAAATGAAGTAATTACATGACCAACACCAGAAATCACGACAAAAAACACTACAGTTTTACAGTTTCAGCCCACATAATTTGTATTCATTTGTATCATGAGCAAATCATCAACATTCGTACCTGGATAACTCATATAACAGATATATCTGAATATACATAAGCTGGACAAGAGAGCAGTTCAGTGTAATCTACCGAGGATCTGTTCAAGAGAGCAGTGCAGTCTACCGAGGAGTTTTGGTGGTGACGGCTAAATGATGCCATACCTGTCGAGCTCTTCTAGTAAGTTGTCGAAGCACCTGGCTTGTTCATCTGGAACAAATCCGACAAGTGGACATGGAGATTCGACAATGGACATGTGGACAAATCCGACAGTTGCAATAGCCGACAGTTTCATTGGACATGAAGAGATGGAATTGAAGAGATGGCTTTGGAGAGATGGAATCCGAGTAGATTCATCTGGATTTTTGCCAACAGATCAAACTTGGAAGCAGTATCGGCCAGACCCTAAAAACAAGATTCCGGAACAACCACGCCATGAAGAACCCTAAATTTTTTTTTCTTCCTTTTTCGAGCCTTAGAAGCCTCATGCATCACGAAGAAACTTTGTGTCTCACCTAGAAACTCTGGCATCGTTAGATTTCAAAACCCTAAAACTTTCCTCTCAGAGAATTTTCCTAGCCTCGGTATAAATTTATACCGTCAAAAGCATCTGCCATGTTTTAGCCGTTATATCTGCGCCCTGTCACGTTAAAACCATGAATAAAGATCCATCCAATATAATTTCCTTGTGTAAAATTGTATTGGATTTATAAGAAAACGTTGTAAAACAATTCTAGTATAAATTTATACTGAGTTTAAATTTTTAGATTTATACCACTCGCGTTCACTGTCGGTATAAATTTATACCATTCGAGTTCACAGGCGGTATAAATTTATACCACTCGCTTGAACTCACGTGGTATAAATTTATACCGCTTGAGCTCATGCGGTATAAATTTATACCGCTTGAGCTCATACCATTTGGTGCAAAGCCTCCTAAGCTCCCGTATAGTACGAATTTCTACCATTCAATAACGTGGGAAAAATCAAAGCCTGCGAACTAAAGCTAAAAAACATAAAGCCATGTTGTATGGTTACTTGGCCAACATTTGGCAAGTCGGAAACACATTTTAGGGCTCAAATGACAACATGTGGGTTGGGTGAAACTGCCAAAAAGTTTGTTACAGATGATGATGAAGTTTCATAAGTGGACAGTGTTGAGGAACATCACTTTTGATGGTGGGGCAGTGGACACAAATAGCTTTGGTGATCATGGCCTGAACGAGTCAGAGGATGACTCATCAATGCACTTGTTGTTTTTTTCAATATCTAGTTTTTGGAGTTCTTGAAATTTCTACTAATTTTTTAAACCAAATTAGGGGGCTGAAAAGTGGTAACGAACATTTTTTCATGGCATCTAAGTACAATTACCCCCTCAAAAAGGGTACCTGAATTGTCAAAATTGTCACACTTATCACGCACAGACCGCGAAAATGGACCTTTTTGAGGGAATTTTAGAGAATCTTTTGAAGATTCCTTTTAAAGTGCGTTTGGAGCAAATAAGTGCGTTTCAATTTAAACTTTGTTAACAGCAACACCTACAAGTCAAGCAAAGACAAAACTTTCAATTTAGTGCTTAACACATGACGGTAATCAATTTCTTTAACCACATGAAAACGCTAATTTTAAGCTACTACACTAAGACACTAACATTTTATCCTATTACTGGTACATTTTAACTGGTTCATAAGTATGTATGTGCAAGGCCAAGGATGGGATAACACACTTCAAAGGACCAAAACACGATTTATGATCTATAGCCCAGCTACTGCCAAAATGCGAGGCTAGCAAGTTTAAAATGCATTGCACTTATCCCACCCAAGTCACGCTTTTTCAAAAGCGAAGACCAATCGAATGCCTACTAAAACAAACGCCAGTTCCTCTATTAGTGTCGGACTTTCATCAACAACACTATCATCAGGAACTAGGGAATGTATTAGTAAAACATTCAAATAACCCTCAATAAGAGTACAACACACACATTTCAACACCGCGTGACCAAGGCCAACAGCGGCGTCAGGCGAGGGTTATACTTCTTAAAAAAGGGTGACCCTAGTTGCCTCAAACTTCAGCATCACCACCCACCCTCGGCATGGCGCAAATAAATGCGGCAATACCAGGCAAGGGGCATGCCTCCGTCGTTGACAACACGAAACCCTAAGGCCACTAAATCTAATTGGTACTAAGGTTGTTTCGTCAAAGGGAAGGCAACAAAATTTAATATATTTTTGTTTCTTTTTTATTTTTGTCTTGAATTATTATTTTTCTTAAATTATTTTTTTTTTTTTTTTTTCTAAAATAGCCAAGCCAAGCTCAGCCACGTAAACAAGGCACTCACCATCGTTCGCCCTTACACGGGGGGCAATAGGCTTAGGCCTACACCGTGGGCCTTGCCTAGCCTAAACTATAAAAAAAACAACAAAAAATTGTCTAAAAACTAAGGAAAACAAAAAAAAAAAGGTTTTGGGAGGCAAGTTGGAAGGTTTGGCGTAGAAGAATACCTTCTTTGAGGCACAAAAACTGAATCCGCTACCAAGAATATATAAAAAAATTTCGCAGACGCGAAAAACATCGCGGAAAGAAAGACGAAAACATTTTCACAGACGCTTAAACCTCGATAAACGGCGCCAGACGTAACATCGGCCGCTACAGCGTCTGTGAAAATAAACTGGATAGCGTATGCGAAAAAAATTTCGCACGCCACATAACTTTTCGCAGACCTGTAATGTCGCCCGGCCCTTTCGCCCCGCTTATTACGTGTATTTTCGCGACGCCGAAAATATTTTCGTCACGCTTTCGCGAAGGTTTAAGCTGACGCCAAGATTTTTTTTTCCGGTCGGCGAGGTTTTTATATGTTAAATACGTATTTTATTAAAAAATACGTATTTTTTAACTTTATACGTCAGGAATTTTAATTTTGTACGTATAGAACCTATCCCTGGTTTTTTCAAGTGTCATCCACATTTCAAGTGAAAGTGAATATCTTTCAATTGGAAGTGGATGCCTTTCAAGAGTGGGCTTTGTTCTAAGGCTGATCTTTAAGTCTATGCATTTCAAATATTTACAGAAAATTTTGTACACAACCATCATTAGCAAGTCCTAATCATTCATAAATTGAAATATGTTCATTCATAAATTGAAATATGTTCATAAAATGAAACGTGTTAGCAGCAATATGTGGGGAATTTAAATAATAAACCAAAATGACTTTGTTGTTGTATTTACCTAGAGTTAGACACATGACGTGTCATGTTGTGTCATGTTTTGCCACAGATCATGGTGAGCGAATGTGATTGTAGACTGTCCAAGAAAGAGAAGGGAGGGAACTTTCATAATTGCTATAATTCATGATTTTGTTGGCAATGAGGCGAGCTAAAAAAGATGGTGGGGTGGAGTTTCCATGTTCTATAAAAGGTGAAATGTGTTAACTAAAAAAATATAAATGGTCTCCCTTTATTACTATAGAAGGTCAAACAATATTCTAGAGATGGCCAGAACTGCCTGCAAGTTTGAAACACAGCAATCGAAGTTGAAGACGAAGACGCAACAGAAGCGGCGGCGGCTGCCGGAAATCGACCTCGGTCCGACCCAGGTATAAACAACGGGGCCCTATGGCCCCCGAATCGACCTGCCAACGCCACTGCAGGCTGGACATCAGCCATCTGGCAGATTTCAGGGGTCTGCAAATCGTCCTCAGCCGATGGGGTTTCCAACAGTTCTGACCCAAAAATTGGGGCTTTTGCCCTGAACCAGGTAAACCATCTCGCTATTTCGTCAGTTAACAATCTAGGATCATTTGCAGCTGCCCCCGACATAGTATAAACCATTCCCCAATGGGCAAGGGAGTAGGTAAGGCATTAACAGGGGAAGATCTGGCCTCTAAGGCAAGTGTGAGCGCCATCAGTGCTATCCGAAAATTGAAAACTGCAATGTTAGGGGCATGGACAGGAGATAATGCAGGTGGGCAGAAAAACTTCACACAGTGCAACAGAACAATCAACGAAACTGATAAGATCATGATGGAGGCTGGAGCAGATGATAATCAAGCATTCCCAAAGGACTTAAACAGAGGTAAGAGTTTTCCCTCTACATCAGTAGATAATGTGATCTTTTAGAACCAGAAACAGGATAGTGAAGCAGGCAAAGTAAGAGTAGGGGAAGATCGGGGCCCGGCTAGTGGTAATGCAAGGAGTAATGCAAGGGAGGCTTGGAAAAACAATGACACGATAGCAAGAGTTAACAAGCCTAGATTCTCAGAGTGGATAAAGAATAAGATGCCAAATGTAAAACAAGCCGTGAGTTTGAGAGTAGATGCAAAGACTTAAAATAGTAGAAGGTGTTTTGCTCAAGATCCGGGCAAACCGAACAAAGGCCAACTTGAAGAAAATGGAACCGAAGTGCTAGAAATATGGAAGTAGACGAGGAGTCTAACTATCCAATAGCGGAGATAGATCATGGTATGCACGTAAAAGTGGTGGAGAACCCGGTATCACGATCCGTCATTGGTTTCTTTTACGGGAGGATTCCCGGACCTCCAAAACCGGAATCCGGGCTCAAAAAGACACCTGAAGAAATTAGGGCCTACCTCAACACTAATCGCTAAAGGCACCGGAAGTAACTTCTTTCTCATTCTTTTGATAGCTAAGCAGTGGTAGATAAGATGGTGTCCCCCAAAGAGACTCATTCATGGAGAGTACATTTTATATCAATATTACTCACCGGATCAAATCTCGCCATCAAAATTCGCGGTTGGTTAGAGATCGAACACTTACCTCCGCACATGTTGGTACCGAATTCTTAAAGGTCATTGCTAACAAGAGGGAGCATATATCTCACATTCCATCGCCAAAGGACCAAAGATTTGTGTAGCAATACCGCAACGCCGCATACCTAAAGGGGTGGTAGTTAAGAGTGGCAAATGCTCTTTCAAGTTCCCCCGAAATTGACCAATAGATGGGAAATATACGTAATGTTTGGGACATAAAGATCGAAGGACTAGAAGAGAACCCCCAAGTCGTCTAGAAAAGTGGGACTCCTCAACAACAAGTCCGGACCGGGCCTTAATGATCCTCCCACATCCAATGATGCACCAGTTAGCCACCCCATCACTCAAGTAAGTATCACCCCATGCGCCCCTAGCCGGGGAGGTGAGAATCACCGCCCAACATCGTGGGAAAGCTAGCTAACTAATCACAATACAGCCCAAGAATCTCATAAGTTTACCAAAAGCAGACGATCACCATGGGAAGCGGTAGGTTCCAAACAAAAAGGGAGGACTAGGAACATTGCTCGGAGGAGCGGAGCACTCCGGTCAAAACCTCTTCCCCAGGCATCTCCGAGTACTCACATTGTTCTAGGAGCAAAAATCCTTTCTCTCAGTACATTCTGGAAATAACAAACACAGAGAAGGGAACGCTTTCTGAAGCGGAAGGAGGGATTGGGAGAGATATAGTGGTATATGGGGAATTGGATGAAATAGAAAGAGTCATTCCCCCAAACAAAAATAAGTGGGTGGATCTAATGGAAGAGGAGGATATGGTGGATGAAGATCCCCCTACTCTAACAGGAAAAAAAAACAAAAAGGTAACAAGCACAAGTCTAGAAGAAGAAGAGTCGGATAGCATGAAAAGGAAAAAGGGTCCGGAAACATCTCTTTATGAATCATAAAATTCTCGCTTGGAATATTAGGGGAGTAAAAATCCTCCTGAATACAAGAAGAGTAGGTTAGCAAGCCATAAAGGGGATCAACTCGATGTGATATGCTTACAAGAACATAAGTGTAAAAAGGAAGAAATACAGGAGTCGTTCAAAGTAATAGGCAATGAATACGGGTATTTAAGGCAAGAAAGGAAACTTCTAGTGTGGACCCTCATCGCGTGGAAAAAAGAAGTAAAAGTATGTGAGTCACGGTGTAGACGATTTGGGAGATGGTCTTTAATCTTATGGCAACATGAAGGTAAAGTATGGGGCTTGGTGAACGTTTCGCCCATAACAACCCCCCAGAGGCGAGGAGCCCCTATGGGCCACTCTTAGGCACAAATTAAAAAAGGCTTCGGGAACAAGGTAGCTTGGCTAATGGTAGGAGATTTCAATATGGTGGAGGCAGCTGAGGATAGACAAGGGGTATCATCTGCAATTGTGCATGGGTTTGAGAAAGTACAGTGGTGCAAACTGTTAGAAGATATAGGCTTCATGGAAGTAGACGGAGATACGGGCTATACATGGTGTAACGGATGGATAGGCATGGGTAGGACTTATGCAAGACATGATGGATGCTACATCAACGATGAGGCACTTACCATCCTTCCAAATGTGCATAGATCCAACCTTCTACAAAATGCTATCGGATCACAATCCACAGGTCATATCTACCCAGATTTGCCAGATTAGAACCTCTAAAACAGTATTCAAACTCAACACTAGATATCTGAAAGATCCAGAATTTGTGGAGGCTTGTAAAAGCATATGGCAATCCACTTTCAGAACGGGCTCAGGGATGGAAACCATGATAACGGCCCTGGGTAATATAAAAAATTATGCCAAAAGTTGGGGTAGAGCTAAAGTGCAAAGGGAGAGGGGAGAATTGGATAGCCTTTACAATCAGCTCCACTCACTTAGAGCATTGGGCCCGAATGATGGGATAGAGGAGAAGGGAATAATAGAACAGATAAAGGCACTAGAGGAAGTCAAGATAATGGAGAACAGATGCAAAGCAGGATTGACTTGGCTAAATGAAGGTGATAAATGCACCAAGTTCTTCTTCAAGTCAGCTAAAGAAAAGAAGAGGTCGTCTACTCTATCAACCATTGCACTAGGCGATTTGCCGACCCTCAAATCCCCAAGGGATCTAAAAAGGTACTTACATAATCATTTCCAAGGTTTTTTTAAGGAACATAACTTACCATTCCAAGATACATATGAAGAGCTAGTGATCTCAAAAGTTTCATCTATAATGAGCTCTAGCCAAAAAGATATTCTGAGTCGCTCTCTCTCTATGGAGGATGTTGAAAAAGCCACCCTCTTATTGGCTAAGAATAAATGTAAGGGTATGGATGGAATTCCCATCTAATTCTACCAATGCAATTGGGAATGGATTAAAAATGATATCTTTTTTCAAGATACACGGACTTCTTGCAAGCTGAAAATTTAAATCCAAGATTGAATACAAGTTGCATTGCCTTGGTACCCAAGTGTAAGGAGCCAAGCACAATTAAAGATTGGAGGCCTATCACACTCCTGCATTTTACAAAATCATAGCCAAGGCTATGGCAGAGAAGATCAAACCAATTTTAGCGGAAGGTATCTCACAAGCCCAATCTGGCTTCTTACCGGGTAGGAGTGTTCTGAGCAATGTGGCAGCAGCTTTTGAAGGGTTGCACTGGGCCAGAAAAACAGGACAAAAAGTAGCCTATCTAAAGCTAGATTTCACCAAGGCATATGACAGCATTAGATGGAGTTTTCTGCATAAAATGATGCTCAAGTTGGGTTGTGGGGATATTTTTACAGAAGGGGTAATGAAACTATTGAGATCAGCTCGAGCCTCAGTCTTATTTCAAGGTGAATCATCTCCTATATTTGAGATTAAGAGGGACATCAGGCAAGGTTGTCCCCTGGCTTCCTTCCTCTTCAATATAGCAGCAGAAGCTCTCTCACCGTTATTCCTGCAAGCATCTCCAGACGGTCTCATTCAGGGACTAGAAATGTGGGACGGTTCTCAACAAATCTGTAATCATTATGCAGACGACTCATTTCTGTTTATCGAGGCAGAGGAAAACAATATGTCATGTGCAGGACAACTACTGGCCACCTTCTCAGTAGCTTCAGGTTGCCTCATAAATTGGAAAAAAAAAAATCGTCAAAGTGGCCTTTGGAGAACAGGCATCCCATATGTTTGGAAAGCTTACCATGGAAAATTATTCCGAGGGTGAACACTCCAGCTTTGTTAGGAATCGGTGGGCATTAACATCACTAGTGCACGAATATGGGATGAAATGCTACTAGGCCTACATAAACACCTAAATTGGTGGAAGGTAGCAAAGTTATCCCTTGCAGGGAGGATTACTGTGGCAAAACATGTGCTAAGTAATACTTATGTATACATATCATCAATTCTACTTGTCTCGAGGGAGAAGGTGCAGGAGTTAGAAGGGCTGATTGAAACTTCGCCAGGGGAGGTAATGAAGAAGGTGCAACGATCAAAAATCGCTTGGTGGAAGTGCAAGAGGGACAAAACAGAAGGGGGAATTGGTATGTTTGACATAGTCTTACAGAGCAAAGTATTAATAGCCAAATTCATATGGATGATTCTTCAGGAAAAGGTGAAGTCTCCAGGTTTGCACCTCATCAACCAAGCTCTATTATATTCTTGTAAGCATAGTAAGCCCTCCGTCAAGGTCTCGCTTCCATGGTCTCTTTTTTATCTCAAGCCATGTAAAGAAGCCTCCCCTTCGAAGGGTCTTATTTCGCTTGGAATGCCATAAAGAAACTATTCACGCTTGATATCAGCAAATTTAAAGCAGGGACCTCCCCTCCATGGTGGGTACCAGTGGAATTGCACAATAAACAAGGCCCATTAGGTATAGTGGCTGACGCGAGGATTGTGAAGAGATGGAAAAACTGTGGTATACATTCTTGTGCTCAGTGGTATATGGGAGAGCACTTGGCCAGTTGGAAAGCATTTCAAGCCTGTTTTGGTTTAAAGGAGGCAGACAAGATAATTTGGGAATGTGTGGCTTCCGTACTCCCAAACACAATAAATAGAGGTGATCAAAGTCCATGGGTCGTACATCCTCGTCTGACCAAACAAGTTTGTGAAGTCATGCTACAATAGTTTGAAGACTAAGGGACTTCTTCCAGTATCTCCCAAGTGGGAGCTAGTGATCATGGAGGACATCCTTAAAAACATCTGGAGAAACGCTTGGCTGAAATTCCTCCCTCCACGAATCAATGCCTTTCTTTGGCAAGTGATCCACAGGGTCCCAAGGGTCAATCATCTAGTCTCCAAATGGGACAATAACGTGAGCCCACTTTGCCTTATGTGTGAAGAGGAAGAAGAATCCATAGAACATTGTCTGGTGGAATGTGGGATGCTGCATGAAGTATGGGCCTGGAGTCTGGATAGGTTCGAATACCCCTTAGGAACCAAAGAATTGCTGCTAGGAATTCTCCCTCCAGAATGGTGTCGCATAGCCAGGGCCTGAACGATCTGGTCAATATGGAAAAGGAGGAATGCCCGAGTCTTCGCTGAGAATCAGGAGGTATTTATATCATCAACTCAGCTACTTCACCTGGTACTTGAAAGACTTAAAAAATTTAGGCTAGTTTTTAAATGTGAAGAAGAGGTAAAGAAAGAAATATGGGGCACCTATTTTAATCTGGTCTAGATCGGGAAAGAGAATAGTACAAGCTGGAGCTACGTAGCTACCCCCATCTCATATTCGTGGATGGGTGCACCTCTGCCATGTGGCTTTGTATCATTCTCTCTAAGTAAATAAAATCTTTTTTATCCCTCAAAAAAAAAAAAGCAATCGAAGTTGATAAGTTGCATGTATGAGTTGCTTCTCTTTCCGAAGCTTCTATAGCCTTTTGTTGAGCAACACGAAGTTGAAATTGTGCCTTTCCCAACTATGAAAAGTCTATTTTTTTCCATAAAGCATATTCAATTAGCTTTTTTAAACATATTCTATACTCTCTCTCTCTCTCTCTCTCTCTCTCTCTCTCTCTCTCTCTCTCTCTCTCTCTCTCTCTCTCTCTCTCTCTCTGAGCTCAAAGTGGTGGTTGGATATGGCTGTTGTAGACACATGACAAATTGGCTGTTGTTGTAGACACGTGACAAATAAAAACACTCTATTACCGAATGAACCTCCAAATGAAGAAGTCTATGCTGGATGTAATGTACCTCCTATAAAGAAAATAGTAACCATAAGTTTTGAGCCTGAACCTCAGAGTGTGCATCCACATTTCAAACATGCAATGCAATTGTACTTGGAACATATAAATAAACAGATACTTACCTTCACATTGGGATAATCCCCTGGCTGGAACTCCATGACCTCAAAACCTCCGGGTTAGAACTCCATGACCTCAAACACATGACGTAAATTTGACAAATAAGAATTCAATAATGAAGGGCAATAGTATATCAATTTTATGGGACAATGCAAAGAAAGACAAATATCCGAAGCCTAGCATGAAAGCATGCTTCAATTGTATGCTGCTCGAAATTATGTGATATATATAGTGTTGTGAATCTGAATAATCCAAGAAAACTCATGTGAATTTATGGATTATGCCTACTCCAAACATACACCTGCATGCAAACATCTAATAGGTGTTGATGTCTAATAGGTGTTGTTTCTTGAAAGGCCTTGCAAAACATCTCATTGTATAGGATACTACATGTGCAAAGGATTTGAAGTGAAATAGAAAACTGGGGCTTGATGCTCGAGCAAGAACGCAGCTGCAAAGACCAAGAATAGCGGCAAAGATCCCCTTAAAATTATCTGCTAAAAAGATCTAAAATGTACTCAATCTGGCTTAACGACCCAGCAAGAAACCCAGCTGCATAGCTGCAAATATCTCCTTGAAATGTTCTAATAAACATTTGAAAAGCAAAGGTAGAAGTCGAAAATGATGGGGCTCCCATGGTTAAAAGGGTTAAACCGTGGCTTCATGGCTCAGTTCAAAATTTACACACCCTGGTATGCTTACTGGCCGAACTCCTCCTTAACCTTAATTCCTTCTTGCCCCAGGAAGGATAATAGAGCAGAGATAAAGCTGAAAAATCCAAGGTTTACCATACCTTAGCTGAGCTTGGAATAGACACCATCTCATTGTCGTATACAACATAGGCATGGTCTGCATTTGGTCGAGCATCCTCAATATTCTACGATGGAAATTTCTTAGATTGGAAATCATAATAGCCCGGAGTAAAGACATCTCTGAGGCTACAAGACACAGCAGGCTGGAATAGTATGGAGATAGGGGAAGCACTTAAACCAATGATAGATGCCATAGTTTCTGTAGCCTACGAATCCCTCTTCGTTTAAAAAGATTCATATAATTTTTGGGTATTTGATGCATGCGAACTTGCCATTCATGCTTCCCAAACCTGCAAATGATTGCAACCGTTCAACAACAGGATTCTCGCATTCAACAGACTTTGATCTAGCGCATTGCCATTGAACCCTAAAAATTACGCAAACTGTCTGATCTCGGCCTAAAAGATCTGAGCCCTTTGATCTAGGGCTGGAAACTGAGTTTTCAGAAAGGTCTCAAAGGATTTTAGGGAACTTACAGGCATCGCTGAATAAAGGAGAAAAAGTATGATCGGGAGTTCAATGGTAGAAGGATTTCGGCATAGCAGCTTGCAAAAGCTACAAATAGTAGATTCTCAGGTCCATTTCCTTCACATATTGCATAGCTGGAGAGGGCATCAATCCAACATATCTGCATGAGAATAGATATTAGAATGGATACCAAAGAAAGCAGGGGAATATGTCTTATCTGCCATCGCCTTAAGCTGCAATTCAGTCTTGGGCGATCACATACAATACATGCATTCTGATATGCTCGATTTTTCTTTCAACTTTGGATCTGTGCATTGGCTCGAAGAAGTTGATGCTTGAGTAACTCGGAATCAAAATAAGAGCTCGAAGCTTGGGCACAATCCGGATCCTGTATAGCGGCCATATTAGAAGGATTTCATCCGAGATCTTAATGCGAAATTTTTTAATTAATACCTTCGTGGCATCATCTACATCATTGGGTAGATCAATCCGGACCGTTTAAATTAGGGCGTGATCCATTACATAATATAGGATGAGTTTTGGATTAGTTTAGCTAAATGCTAGAAAGTATAAGAGGAAAAATGTATATAGTTTAGCTAAATCACAACAAGTTTTGGGATTAGTTTCAAGCAAGTTTAGCTAAAGACATTCTGGCTAATCAAAAACGTGTAATTAGTAATTTATTCCCCGTTGTTGACCCCACCAGCAGCCTATATTCGATTGTGGAATTTGTGCCTCCAGAGCAGCTCAATCAATGCCAACCTACAATGAAATCTATAGACGGAGGCAGTTGAGTTTGGACAGGCAACTATCAAGATCTTGCATATAAGGCACTGCCTCAACAAAAGTTAGAAAAGTACAGGCACTTGTGCTCATAATGTACATCTCTAGAGTGCAGGATACTAGTGATGTCGTGCCAGAGATGGATTTACGTTTTAGTAGTCCAGGCCAACCCCAAGAATATGCACCCCTATCTGTGTAACACAGACGAGGTCCTGAAGAAGATGCCGGATGTCAAGTGCAAACTAGGCATGTACAGTACTAAACTGCCCTCTCATTTTTGCCCAAATTGGGCGGCCACCCAATTTGTGGCTAGATATGATGTTTTGTAAGGTTAATTGGACGAGTGCAACAAATTGGGCAACTACCCAATTTGATGCATTTCCTCTTCGCGGGAAACATCTGTCTAGACCCCGATGATTTTGTGAAATTGGATGACTGCCCAATTAAGTCGTCAAGTCGTCTTCATGACAGTGCGTTTTTTATATTTCAGGTTGCTGGTTCTATCGTCCATGGGAAGAAAAGAGGTGCTTCTTGGATGGGCGCCCTGCTGCTAACCCAGCTTGATACCAAGACCTGCACTACATCACAAGAATGCTTATGTTGGAGGGTTGCAAGGTCCTAGACTTCTTCTTGGGTGGAGCTTTTAGCAGGGATGCACTGTGTGAAGGCTACAAAGCTTTTTCTTTTGAAACAGAGCAAAAGTTCTACACTAAGCTACCACAGTTCTTTGAGCAATTTGAGATCATGCTCGATGAAAAGAGAACGCACGCCTTGAAGTTGCGGAAGATTGCCCATCAGAAAGCCAAACCCGGGATCTTGAAGAGCAAAGAGCACCTCAACAATAGCCTCATCCCTACTCTGCCGAGGAGGTAAGTAACTTGCAATCTGCATTGCAACTCAGTAGAGTAAACCTCCTGGAGAATTTGGCATGTCAGGAATGGGTGGGCTAGATGCGGAAGATGTAGAGGCTCTTAGGAGAAGAAAGGATGGGATCAATACCCTTGCGGACAAGGATGTGGTTTCAACGCATGATATGGTTGATGCTAGCGAGAGATTTAAGCAGCTAGTGGTGCCTCAAATTTTGGTGATAGACATCCCAGATGGCCAAGGGAGGAGGAAACCTATGATGAACAAAGGGATGAAAAGCATGAAGAAGAGGAACAAAAGAGAGAAGAGGAGAAAAATACCTCCTTGAGATCTAAGGAGTTCACGACACATGTGGAAGCTGCCCTTAATGGTGGCCAAAAAAACACTAATGATGAAACCCAATCGAAGGAGGGGCAGCCCACACGTAAGATTTGCTTCAACGAGATTCTCAAATTGGGCAGGCACCTAATTTGAGATTGTGACAATGTTCCTATGTTGTATTATATGATCAAATTGTATAATCTGTTTTACTTACAATTTTCTTGGCCACTAGTGCTCAGTTCAATCATTCAGTATCTGATTTGCTCTACAACTTACTAACAGCCCTAACAAATTGGGCAGCCGCTCAATTTGACTTGACCAAGAACCACATTCATGTATATATACACTTCTGGCAAAACCAGAGACTTGTGTGTCCAAACGACATACTGTAGCAACTTCGTGGACATTTGGAAACAAAATGGACCAATTCAAAATCCACATATAATGAAATAGTGCTTTTGATAACAAGAGCCCCCTTAATAGAGGCAATCTGATGTGAAAACTAGTTCATTATAATACATCAAAACACCTCTTCTAAATGATGGGCACAATTTGTGGGATATGGTAACGTCTTTGAGTATGCGTAAAAGCATGATCAAAATGTTAAAGTATCCCACAAAATTCTCTTTCCAGATAAGATAACGAGCTTATAAGAACTTCCAATTAGAACTTCCATTAGAAATTTAAGAGAAAGGCAAGACATTGATTTTACAAAAGCAATTGCTTTTGCATACCTTAATTTTGCAAAAGCAATTGCCTTTGCATATGTTTGGAACAGTATCATCCTGCCTACAAGTTGCACGAAGTTTGCTCAACTTCGCTGAATAGTCAGAAGGAACACTGCAAATTGTATAATCAAGGTAAAAAGTGCACACTTTCTCCAAGAATCGATTGGTAGTGGTAAGCATACTCTTGAGCGGTCTCCACTTAGTTATTGCAATAGCCAAACTCCTGGGATGACCTATCTTACAAGAATTAAATTATAAGAGAATTGAATTATAACCAAAGCAACAAATGCCATACTTGAATATATAGAAGTGGTTTCAAAGCACTTGATAGATATACGCATATGGCTCTCCTTTAGAAGCATCTAGTTTAGATCTCATCACAGCCGTTTTACCTGCAATTTCTATAAATTTTGCCAGAGTTGCAAAGGAGAACAAGCAGGATATACTATGTGACAATCCGATTCAATGCATTTGACAGCATAAATAAGAAAGTTCAGGTATTGACAAGAGGGTTTGTGCTCTATGAATTTTATGTACATGGTCCATCAAAAATAAACAACATTATGTTTCAAGAATGAAGAATAAAGGCATAACTTGAAATAGGTTTAGGTTATTTTGATCTAAAAAAAAGAACAAAAGCAATCACAATCAATGATCCTTCAAGTAGAGGATAGTGCATCCTATCTGGAGTTCGGGCGTCTGCTGTCCAGAAATAAGGCATTCAGTAACTTACTAGTCTAATTCATCTACAAATAAGGTGTCCAATAACTTACTAGTCCGATTCATCCAACTTTTAAACTCAAAAAATAGGGTAAGAAGACCTGTCTGTATTTCGAACCCAAAATCCTGGACATGGCCGGGCATGAATCAATCTTGGACATCATGTAGCTTAGAGCAAACAATAAGCAGATATGTTGTGGCCAAGATCTACACCAAGATTGAACTTGAAGAACCAGCAAGTTCTGACTTTTGGCATGCATTGCAATACTTACATGAAGCTGAAGAATGAAGAAAAAGGCCCATGTTTCTAATCCGAGAGCTTTGCTTTTGTAAAAGCTACGGTTTAACAAATCTAAAGGTATTTTTGCAACAAACACTTTGTTGCATAATTCGGAAGCTTTATTGCTCCATACTTTTGCCAATGTAAATACCATTTCAAACAACTTCAATATCTAGCAAATACTCTAAGCAACCAGATCTCGTTCTCTTAGTATAAAAAATCAATGGCCAAGAAAGGGGTGCACTCTAGAAATACTATTCAGTACATCCATGCAAATACATCAACCAAATCATAGGAAACCATATTAAAAAACGTAAAATTTTATAAAAGCAACCCCCTGTTATTATACTAGATATTGCAATGCTTGATGCTCGTTATTGAGGAATTGTTTTTGTGTCCTATCTTACGTGGCTAGGAGAGTGTTCGTTGTTATCTTTGAATAGCATCTACCTAAGATCGTATTTGATGGTACTACAACAGGACATATCAAAACATCAAACAATTTAAAGCATGTGTGACAAATAAAATATAGTCTTAATGGATTGGAGTTGTTAAAAGATGGGGAGCATAAAACATGTCCCATATTAGCAAAATGATCCTACAATGAAGCATTCATAGCTACACCCTACCAGTAATGTTTTGTAGGGTTTTGTTTTGAGGTAGTGCATCTGTTGACTTGATGAGGTCTAATTTTGTTATAATGGAAACTTGGTAGAGCTAACAAGAGGCATCTGCTAGAATTAATCGTAACTGATGTTGGGGTTCCAACTTAGCTAAGTTGTGCCAAATCTCCAACTTGTATATTATATAATTGTCTGAACATCCAATTTGCTTTTTTTTGTAACACATTCACACTACCCAATGTCCATCGGAACTTTGAGCTTGAAAGCACCTTGAAAGCTCTTGGAACAAAGAAACCTCTGCTTAGAAAACTAAAACAGGTGTAGGCATAACACATCAAGTTAGCACAATAACCTACAAATATATCCTTCTAGATGGCGTAAAATTAAGAACCACATTCGACTTGCTAATCTTTTTCATTGCAAACAGAGACTTCGCCATTATTTCCTTCAACTTTTGGTAGTAGCGCTTTTAGTTTGTGCATCTTTTTCTCGTAATATCAAATTTATTTGTAATATTTGCATCTTAAGGTATGCTCCTTTTTCTTTGGATAGGTAATATCGGTCTTTTTCGATAAAATGCATACTCTATACCCCTTGTGCATCTATTATGCCCACACATAGATGAGCATGTGCATAATAGACTGTCTCCTTGTTGAATAACAAGCCCTTCAAACTTCATCCAACCATCTGCGAGATAAATCTTCTTTTGACCTTTAAGAACTTGCACATTATGATATCCACCTTTTGACCCTTGAATAACCGAGAGAAGCACAAAACAATACTTCAAGGATCAGAGAAATCCTCGCTTTGGTATCTCATCGCATTCCTCTCCACTTCTATAACACCATGGCAATAAAATGACATAGGCATAAAATTAGAAGAATCCTCGCAAACTTAGTCACATTTTCCATTGCTACAATTGTCGATATTAATATGGTGAGATCCAAAGAAGAGCGATTGTAGGTTAAGGCACGCCAGACGTTACGTTTTCCATACTTAACGTATCGTACCCATACGTACCGTACGTACTTATTCATTTTGTGCATCAAATAAGAATTTTTTTTTTTTGGTTTGTTGTTTACGACGCAGCGTCGCACGCGTTTTATAAGTACGGCACAGGTGCAGTGCGACGCACTTTTATAGGTACGGTACAAGTACTTTTCAAAAAAAATTAAAAAATAAAAGAATTTTTTTAGTTAACGTGACGCATCGTGACGTATTTTATGGTACCGCACGCATCGTGACGCTGCATTTTAAACAACAACTTTTGACGACGCTTGTGCGTTAAACCGCCATCGACGCGTCCCCGCATCAGACGTTGCATAACGCATCGCATACACGCACGCGACGCGAAGTACGGTATTACATCGAAAGCAAGAGGTGGAACCTGCCTTAAAGATAGAAAAATTAACAAAATAGATATATACATTGTATTAAAGATATAAGAATTTAGATGTGGCATGAAGATGCTCTCTGTAAAAAGTAATACTCTTTTCATAAAGCAGAAGATCTGAAGTTTGATGCCCTCGTAGATATTTTCTAGTCAGATTATGTATACTTCTTATATGTCGTACACAAAAGGCTAGCCATTCATATATTTGTTTCTACAAGCATAGTGGACATGATTTTCTATAGCAGCTGGTAGTCTGTAGCTTGTACACCATTTATTGTGTTGAAATGGGGCATTAAGATATCGACTACATATAATATATACAAGATGTCCCATTGGAACCAGGCTAGATGTGCACTTATATTCTGCAGCCATAATGAAGATAGTGAAAATCTATACTTAATTAAACTAACCAAGACGATGAACCAGCATGGCTGTATGCATAAAGAACACTGACAAATGTAATTTTATTAGAGCTCACACCCTCTAGAAACATTGGTTGTAGAAGTTGAAGGCATCAGTACCACATCCATGCTGTGCATATGCTACAATCCCCCTTAAACCCCCTTTGGTTTGGGTGCATATTCACACGGGGGTGACTCCGGGCAACGAGAGCTGTTGGATAGGCATATTCACCCCTTATTCCTTAATCTATACCGTACGTAAAGTTCCTCGTTTGTGGGGTATGCAAGTACAAAATTTGCTATACTATATAACAAGATTTACAAAATACTATAAGATTTCAAGCAAAATACTATATGGTGTTGATTTTGTACATGCAAAATATAATTGTAAGGGCTCTCGCTGCCCTACGTCACCCCCCGTGTGAATATGCACCCAAACCAAAGGGGGTTTAAGGGGGATTTTAATTTAAATGTGTTAGATCCAATGGTTGTGTTAATTAATAATGTTAATGGTAGTTATGTGTTGGTTGTTATACTAAAAAAAATTTTGGGCCCTTGGGGCCCTAAAAAAAGCAAACATACGTAAAAATATGACATACGTAAAAACATGTAAAACATGCAAAACTCGTATGATGTTCTTTCCATACATCTATGGCAATGTTCCTTTTTCCGCATTTACATGATTATGTATCATTATATGCCAGTTACCACAACATACCACTCATATTCATAAGGCTATCCAATTCATAAGGCTTTCCAAGGTGCCTGAGCAAAAGTAAATTCTCGGATGAACTAGAAGCACAAATACAAAGCCTACTTCTACAAGGAAAATTGCAGCAGGATATGCCTCAATTTCCATACATCTATGGTAATATTAGTTTACCACATTTACATGATTATGTATATCATTCTCTGCACGAGACAACTAAAGGCTTTGGCAAAAGGAATTCCTGACAACATTGTCAACATTGGCTGCAGAAGGAATTCCTGTCAACATTGGCTGTGGGCCGACATTTTATATGCATGAGAAATAGTAAGCTGCTAGAAGAAGAAACCACCTGCAATTGTTAGAATATGGATTTCGAATAAAACAACCACAATCTTGAATCAAGATTTCAATAAGTCCTTACCATATAAGATTGCCACCACAATTCAACTTCAACCAAAATCGTCAGCAACAAGCTTAAAATGGCAACCAGATTTGTAAATAGCTACAATAGCTACTGCCTCAAACTTAGACTTACAGAAAGATATAATATTAGATATAATATTACTGCCTCAAACTCAAACTCACAGCCTCAAACTCAAACTCAAACTCACAGCCACGCTTTGTGATCACAGCTCTTACTGCCAGCAACAGGGAGATTTACTAGTCACTGCCCACTGCCAAAAGCCTTATGGCTACCAAAGCAACAGCATGACAGGACAACCATTGCTTTCAATCCATTGTTTTCATATGGCAGGACACACCAACCGCAATCACAAATACTGTCCATGATATTCCTCACAAGTTTTTTACTGGAAACAAGCAACAAGTCTCAAACCGTTCGAACCTGCTCACCACGGTGGAAAACACTACCTCCTCCATCCACGCACCAAGAATAAAAACTCGGATGTTCTTCTTCATACCGTTTCTAGCTCATAGGAACAAATTATTCTATCTCTTACGGTGATTTTTGGTCTCAAAAGGCCGAGCTCCTCTTGCCTTAACCCTTTCGGCGTCCATGTGATGAAGCCGTTCAAAGCACGGGCTTGCCACCAGATTAGTGCCATAGATTAGCTCGAATAGGGTTTTCCAGCCACCCAAATGATACAATGCATCTAAGGAGCGAAGACCTGTGCCATGGCAAAGCTCCTGCCATAAGATTGGGTCTTGGGCACAATGAAGATGAGATTTGGGTGGCCGGAATAAGCTTGAAGATCTGGGCCAGCAGTTGATCTGGAAAATTTTCGTAGCTGATCCCTGTTGCTGCAGATTTGCAAGCCAACAGACCAGTAACTAAAACTCAGATGTTCTTCTTCGTACTGCTCTAGCTCATAAGAACAAATTATTCTGTCTCTTACGAGGCGATTTTTGGTCTCAAAAGGCCGAGCTCCTCTTGCCTTAACCCTTTCGGCGTCCATGTGATGAAGCCGTTCAAAGCACGGGCTTGCCACTAGATTAGTGCCATAGATTAGCTCGAATAGGGTTTTCCAGCCACCCAGATGATACATTGCATCTAAGAAGCGAAGACCTGTGCCATGGCAAAGCTCCTGCCATAAGATTGGGTCCTGGGCACATGAAGATGAGATTTGGGTGGCCGGAATAAGTTTTGAAGATCCGGGCGGCGGTTGATCCGGAAGATTTTTAAGAGCCGATCCCCTCGTTCTTCGCAGATTTGAAGCCCCTGTTTAGGTGCCCTAAAATGCTATCCACGAGGATTGCATGTTCAGCCCCTAAAATAAAAGAGGGCTTTTGTTGTGAGCCCTTGGATGTTAAACCATTGAAAAAAAAAAACTAAATCAACGACTAAGAAATGGTGCACTCTAGATGTACGCATTAGTACATCCATTCGAATACGCCATGAAATCTTAGGAAAACCTTTGTGAAAAGCGTACAAAAACACAAAGAAAACCCCCTGTTATTATGCTACATATTCATAGCAATCCATAAAATGATATTTCAGTCATTCATGCTATAGAATAGCCTTCTCGATATGCAAAGACATCCACATTTTCATACAAGTTAACACAAATCTATATTCCGAAATTTTGGAGAATGGGATTTACCAAAAATCTATATTTTTTGGCAAACTCGTGAACTACTATACCCTTTTCTATTGTACATGCATTAAGAAGAGTGATGAACGTGCAATACTTGGTCTTATTAGCTGGATCTGCATTCTATCAAATAATTATAGGGCTCCATAAAACTGTCCATTTTGAGAAGAGGCCGCTATCATTGCATTCCATACATATTAAAAAGTGCATTTGCCTACAACTATTCCTAATTTAGGTCCTTTAAAAATTCCACATGCATGAATCATTTTACCTTCTGCTAGATCTTTTGAACAACTCTGGAAAGTTATTCATTATGCTTATTGGGCTCCCCTAAGCATGTATAAATACTGCAACATATTCAACTAACTTGGCAAGCTCAATCTAGATTTATTAAGACAAACAAGAAATAAATTGATTTTCAATCTGTGAATTTGGAGTACAAAAATCGGGATAAACGGTGGAGGATAAATGGCATAAACACGCACAAAGGGCACATAAGTGCCACATAAATGCCACTTGTGCACAGTAATTTGTGCCATTTATACCTACATCAGGAAAAAATATCGAGTTGCGACCAATCGCCCCGACACAATGTCTAGCAAACAACTTGGAAAATTGTGCCACTCAACATTAAGATATTGAAACTATCATATTTGTAAAGATTTCACTCTAAAGTATTATATCTATTTGATCCCTAAGAACACACAACCCCCTCGAGTAGCACAATAAGGCCATGCCTTAGAGTAATATGAAGTTTCTTGAATAGGTAATGGACAACAAGATCGGTTCGGGTTGCCCCACAAAGATCATCAAATTGTTTGCCATTAGTTTTGTTAGAGTCGTGAATGCTTTGAACACTAGCTTACAACCCACAAAAATGATCTATCAACAAATTGTTTGGCACTAGTTTTGCTGGAGTTGTAATTGCCTGGAACACTAGTTATGCGAGGACAAAAGTTATGAAATGAAACTAACCATTCACAAGGACAAACTTGCAATATTCAGACTTAGGAATGGCTCAAAGCCTACAACTCAATCTGCATAAAAACAAGCTAAAGCTTAATACGAAATATTCAATTAGAGCACTGAAACATTTGTTTGGGCCAAAATATTAGACAATGCAAAATCGGCCAATGCTTCAGAGCTTGAAAATTTCCAACGGATCCAGAATATACCTTTGCAAAGAAAGAGGTCGAAGAAGAAATTCCGCCGATTAAGTAAACACCACGCTCCATAACGAACTTTCATTTTCCTCTATTTTTCATGTCCGTCATTGTAATCTAACGGTAGAAACATCATCTACATGCTAAAAAACCTACCTGGCTGCAACATGGATATCCTCAAAATGCATCGTACCCTGGACTTGCGTTTGTGCAAAAGTACTAAGACAAGAAAAGAGAAAAAAGGGGGTGTGACGTCATACATGCAAGTTCAGAGTATCATAGATGTTTCATGAGTTGAAGAGAAGCTACTTTTCTTAATTGAAGATGCACACACACTATACATGATGAGACTTACAGTCACCCACTTCTCCCAACCAATAGTAGCCAGCAAGAACACCCCAACCCAAAGGCCTTACCACTGCGATGGTCATACAAGTTCACAGTCAATTGTGAAGTCATGATTCCCTTTAAGATTATAGTCAAGGATTGTCCATTTTGTAGCAATAAAAGAACTTCTATTGGAATTCCTATGATATTACACCATTAATAAATCATGTAACATTATACCACTATCACATGCCTGTAATTTCGACAACAAGCCATTTTAAGTTTTATAAAATTGAATTGAATGATTTTATCATCTACGAAAACCAATCGGCCTTTGTGGACTTTTACCCCGCCCTATAAAGGGGAGTGCAAGACCACAACCCAAATCTTGCACTGCCCGCATAAAAGCCCATAGAGGCATTTTATACAATACATATACAAAGCAATATATGACTAAGAACACAAATTGTCCATATAAGTCATCTACTCCAGATGTTGTTGGATGCTAAGCCAACTTTTATGTTTATAAAGAGCCAAATAATGCTTTCCAATTTTACAGCTTTGTACGATTATACATAGCCTAACCTCCTTTTCTCTGTCTTTTGTGCATGCATTCCATGCGACAAGTTCCTCCCAGAATTTTCTTCTATAGAGGACAGTCTAAATGCATAGCATTTGAATCAACACATAGTTGATTACTCTCTTTACAAACTCATCTTGCTGGACATTATCTTTTTGTCATATAATGTCTCAATTGCAGGACTGATTTGAGCCCTGATATACAGTATTTACAACCTATTACCCATTTGCTTTTTGAGTTCTAGATTGAATTGAAGCAGACATGAGTCTCAACTCGCTTGCTATTTCTGAAAATGATGGTCTAGCTTTTGGATCTGTCGACCAACATCGTTCCATCAAAGATTTCCAAGATGGTTCACACCATGCTGGTACAAGCGGACGTAATTTGCCACTGACAAGACCACCTACAAGCTGGACTTCAGGCACATTTACTCGAAGAAGAGCAAATTGAGAGAAAACAAAACAAAGAGCAGGAGGAGCAGATGAAGTGGGGAAGGAAAAGGAATTAAGGAAACGAACAAATTGGCTCACCTATCACAGCACCTTGATGCATATCAGCATAGGGTTCTTCACCAGTAAGAAGCTCCCACATCATTATCCCAAAAGAGAAAACGTCAACCTGAAAGTGCAAAGTTGGTCAATAGGAAATTTAAGGAAATCATCATTAAGCAACAAATCTATCATTCTATGCAAGGATAAATAAGCAAAAAGGAAAAAGCAGGGGCCAAATGAGCTTCTATCAACCATTTCAATCTTCATGGCCCAATTCAATATTACACACAACATGAAAATTCTTCAATGATAAATGGATACATTATAAAAATTTATACTCCAGGTCTTACAATCAAAAAATTCTTATTCTTTCTTCCCCAATGTTAAGATATCAGATAAATTTTATTATCTTTTAAATACATCTGACAGTAATAAAAATTGAGAGACCTGCAACATTGCATCTCTTAATAATCTGGCAAAGTGTTATTGTTCCCATGTCTAACAATTTTATAAGTATATGCCTAAAATGGATTACATAGGCTTGAGCTTCTTCAGTTTAAGATAATAATTCAGGATGAAGTTTTGTGGAGATCTAGGAGTGATCACTAAGAAACCCGATGGGAAAATAGCAACAGCTTAGCAAACGAAAAATAGATTTCTTCATTCGAAAAGCCTGCCAGATCAAAAAATAACAAAATACCTTCTCAGTGACCATGCTATTAGGACTCAATAACTCGGGCGCCATCCATGGCAGTGTCCCTCGAACGCCACCAGAAACCATTGTTTTATGTTTAACTTTTGACAGACCAAGATCTGCAACCTGTGGTCCAGGGCCAAATTAAGAAATGACTACTCCCAGAGACATGTGCGAGTAAATAATGAACGGACCTTACAAACGGGACGCTGAGGGTCTCTCATGTTGACGAGCAAGTTTTCACACTTTAAATCGAAATGGACAATGTTCTTTCCATGTAAATATTCCATTCCAAAGGCTGCATCCATTGCAATCAGCAAACGTTTTCGCCGATCAATTGTCCTGTCCATAATATTAATCCGGATAATTAGCATCATGTTAAAATTACCTTGGTATTTAGTAGACCTATTATCTCCAGAAAAGATTACCGCTTTCACATATTCTAAGTGATATATTGAAGGCCAATTCAAGTTCACAAACTGCACTAAGGAACCAGGCTATATGCATGCTAAAGGTAGAAACCTATAGAAGCAATTAACCAACTTCCCACCTGTCCTTCCTTTGCAAAACTTGTTTGAGAGACCCATTCACCATGTATTCTGTCACAGTTGCAAGCGTCCCACCAGGGCCATCAGGAGCTACTCCATAAAATGCCACCACATTTGGATGATGCAACTGAGCTAACAAATAAGCTTCCTTCCAGAAATCTGCTATCTGGACCAAGAAAGGATAGAATATTCATTCAGAACCTCCCCGCAGCATGAATAATCATTCCACATATTCCTTACAAGACGTTCACGCTCCGATGGACGCCCATCAAAACAGCTTGACTTTATTCTTTTTATGGCAACATCTGAGCCCCTCCACTTCCCATAATACACAGTGCCATATGTCCCAGAACCCAATGCTTTAATTTCTTCAAGGTCAGCATTTTTTATAATCTGAAACGTCATGTGAGTAGGTATATGAGAAGGGAATGTTGCATGCAAGAATATCAATCACAGAAAAACATCCCTAAAAACCGTGAGCAATAGCTTCTGCCTCTGTAACTGCAGAGGGAATCTCCAAGTTGTTTTCAATAATGGTACTGGCCATGGTAGGAACCTGACAAAAACAAGATGTACTTATACTCCACCACAAGGGACATCATAAGAATAAACAGCAAAACCTGTTATCATACCTGCGCATCTCCACCACCTCTGGTCTGGTTATCTTCAATTGTTTTGACAACCTTCCCTTGATCTGCTCCCTTCTCATCTGAATTTACGATAACAGATGCATGCTTTCATTCTGATGGGATAGTTGAGTGCACATTGAAGTCTGAGATCACATTATCCTGAAGGTCCTTATCATCTGTCTCTGCAGCAAAGGTATTCATGTGGCCCAAGGGCTCTCCATTCAAACTACTGTTTGCAGCGACAGAAGCATTATTAGTTATTGATAATTTGCCCATGTTCGGCGCCAAGGAGCCATTACTTGAGGGTGTTATATTTAAGGAACTTGTCACATGCACATCACATGTTTCCACCTTTCTATCTGTTGCCCCAATTTCAGTTTCTAGCTGCACATCCCCACTAGCTTCTACAACTGGTGTGGAGGTTGTGTAATTTAGATCATTAGTGCTCTTAGCTGATTGCATAATGCAGATGCTCGTATCCTTTGTAACCATGGAATTTGAGCAAAGTTTTCCCACTAAAGAATCATCACATGTCCTTTCAGATATCATTGAATGTGTGTCCTCCTTAACTAAGCCCTTATCTCTCTCAATCAATCCAGATGCAAGATCACATGGCGCTAGATCCCCTACTTCCGAAGCTGATTCTTCCATTTTAGGTATCTTACAGCCCTCAAGCTCAGCAGTCTTATCCACTCTGGCCTCACTTGGTAATATGGTTTCTTGATGAGAGATAGAAGACCCAAATATCATACCTTTGTTCAATTCTACTCCTGGTCTCGGCATGACAGAAGCCTCACTTGACCTTTCTAATGATTGTTTTAATGGAGGTAACGTGTGCACTACATGATTATATGAGCCATCTGAAGCCCTTGGTGATACCGATGTTTGGCCACGAGGATGACCAACCAAATATTCATTCTGTTGCATCCTTGTGTTCTGGTCTCTTGGTGAAAAATAGATGCACGATCCATGACTAATGTCACAAACAGAATCATTATGGCACCCTGCATGTTCAAATGGAGAAGAAATTGGCCTGTCCGTAGCTTCCCTTAATGCTTGCATTTGAGACTGGCAATCATTATATTCCTTTGTGGGTTCCATTATCATATCATTACCCCCCAGAAACTAAATTTTAGTTCCACTTCCGCACGGTCTTGTGTGAAATAGGCATTTCTAAAAATGCAGTAAATGAAATGAGAATGTAAATAAAAGGTAGTACAAAACATGCTAAGAAAGAAGTACCTTGCCCCACTTCTAAATTACTTGCATTCGGTAGCTCCCTATGCCGTAGTAAAGCATTCTCTGTTCGGAAATAGCTGCTCGTTGGCTGTATTGGCATCATGCAGTGGCTACAATCATGAAACACCCTGACATGGTATATCCCACTCATTGGTCTAGCATTCATGAATGGCTTGGTTGTAATGACGTGCTGCTGCTGCATTACAGGACATACGCCAGCATGTGAAACCTCTGATAGAACATGATATGGTATTGTAGATGGACCTGTTTGGCATGCATGAGATGCTATAGCAGCGTGATGCAGATCACAGCTTACTGATGGGACTTCTGACGATACCTTCTGGTGCTGTATGAATCGCCCACATGATTTCCTTGATAAGTTGATAATTGGCATTGTCCCTCAACTGCCCACAATACTCTATTGGATAGGGCAGGCGGACTCTGTGCCAAAGAAGGATGAAGCTGTGGTTCAATGCATGATACATCCAAACAGCTTGAACCCAATCCGATCCCATGTACTGGCCTTGCTCTTATAGCTCCGCATTCTCTGCCTTGTCCTTGTAAAGGAACCATGTTAAACAGCTCCTCAGAAGTCGAGAGGATCATTGGTACCTGGGAATGAAGAGTTTGCACAACCATATTGACAACACAAAGCTCTATGTGCAAGAGAATCATCCTTCTGATAGACACTTTCATCACTAAAAGACTGGTCATGCCATGGGGAGAAGATCTGCAGCAATGTGATCCCTGCGTGATTAGGGCCTAACAAGTATGGGACTGGCTTCAAATTATGCAGATCACGTCCCCCAGTCTTCAGGAAAAACATATTTGGGATATGATACTTGGGACATGATACCACTTGAAAGGAGGGAGCTTGGCGGAAGTACGTTTAACCCCACTTTGAGTTCTGCAGTTGCATTTCGAAGTATGTTTTGTAAAACCACATCAGGAATTTCATTAACAGCATCAACGAATTGTTGTTCAGAGTGTTTGGAACTCTCAAGGGTGTCATAAAATTCTTTTTGGTTCATGTTCACTTGCAGCTGCAAAACAAGAATATACGAAGCCTTGCAGACCCATCTTTACTAACTTCTAGTCTATCATACTCTTCCATCATGTTCTCAACATCTTCGTCTGTTGTCACAGATACTAATGAATCAAGGTCTTCCTCTGGCAGCTGATACTTCACAATAAGAGGTTGCTCACAAAGATCTAGCATTTTGTTCCTGAGATCCATATATTTAATGTTCCGATTTACATTTATAATCCTGGTATCACCTCCTACATACCTGAGTTTTCCATCAGATGGCCTAGGCAAAATCTTACCACCCAAAACTGCACATAAGCCTAATTTTACAACATGAAATTGCTTCAAATGACTCCTGTGTATAACCAGACACCACTGAGCTAGTTTCTAGCGCATGGCTTGTGATGCTACCTGCACAAAAAGGTCAATCAAAGGTACAGTTCACATAACCAAATAATAACTTAAAATACCTTCGTCCGAAGCGTTTCCTGAAGCTTGGTATAAGACCGTGCTTGCGTTCGAGGGAGCTTCTTGTACGATATTGAAGCCTAGGTCATTATCAACCGGGCATAACACAGAGCTGACCAATTGTATATCTTCTTTTGGCTGAATGGAATCTAGATCCTGAGCAGGCAATAACATGCTTGTTGTTTCTAAATGAACATCCTCTCTTGGTGAATACAAAATCAAAGGGTTCAATGAGCTATCTAAATATGAGCTTCCAATTAGTGCAACAGGATCAGGACGTGAAATGTAAGGCCAAGTTACCGGAATATTACTTGCCACCTCGGGATCAGCACGAGCAATTTGATCCATAGCTATGCTTTTACGAATTGTTGGGCTGCTAAACGAAAGGAAGATGATGGTATAAATGCCATGAAAACGCTGCTTACAATACAAGCTCGACAACACCGACCGAAATGCAAGAACTTGCTTCCCGCCCACGAATTTTTCCTACCGTTAGCAAATACAGGTGTCGATTTCAGACGCAAACCCAAACACCATCCCCCGCCATCAATTTATCTAGCACCAGCTCAATTTGAAATAATTTGCGGGTGCGCGAAGCCCTAATTCTGATCATAATTTAGACATGTCTGTATACATCAAACCTGAAGGTTTGCTTGATTGTAGTCATCCAAATCCGAAGGTGAAAAGTTGCAAAAATAAAATAATTATATTAACTTATAATAATAAAATATAATTAATAGTATTATAAATAATAAATAATAACATCATATGTTATTATCCGCCCGTACGAGTCTATCATATTTAAGGGAAGATTTTGTTTAAGGCTGACACGTGGACCCGGGCTTCAGATTTGGGAATACAAGCTTGGCCAAGGTGACCTAGCAAAGTTAATCCCATTCTCTCATTCGATTGTAAGAGGTCTGAAAACCTGCATTGCAATACATGCAATCGAAGGGATTCCGAAGCATATGGTGGTAAAAAGTGGTGCATATTTTTGTTGATTTTAGTTAAAACTCTTGAATGGTCAGGAATTGCAGTGTATGTTTCCTAAAGTAGACATTAAGGCATTGATAATTCTTGGGCATTATATGTACTGAAAAAGAGCAATGAGTAATAAGGCATAGGAAGGTTAGGGTCTTGTGATACAACAAGGCCCTTCTCTCCTTGTTGTCATCAAAAGATTATCACAGCCCATCTGACCTACAGTAGGAGGCAGGATTTTTTATTAACATTTGGATGCAGATAAGCAACATGGACGGGGACCTAGGCAAAGCCATTTGGAGAGCAAGATACAAGGGTTAACAAGGTGCTGTGCACAGAGGGTTGCCCTCCATGGCTGGAGGGTGAAGTGGCTTAAATGATACTTCAAAGTCATGTTTTTACAATCAATCAAAATTGCTACTTCAAAACAATAGAGTACTTGATACTATGACTTTATGAAGATTGGCCTAAAGAGATCTTTGGTGCTCGGCATGGAACAAGGATGGCAGAAGGATAAGGACAAGTCTAATACAGGAGAGAATGGAAATACATGTTTTATGAGCATAGAAATGAGAGAACTCCTTCAAGACCTCTGATCGGTTTTTTGTCACGGAGGGCTTCAAACATCTGAGGAGCAGGTTTTGTAGAGGAATAAAACTTTGACGCATAGCCTAACTCCAAACCTCGCAAGAAAAAGTAAAACCCAATAATCGCGGACTCGAAATGCAAGGTCTCTGCAACGCACAAACCAAGAATCCCCGTCTCTATAGCTAAATGAAGATCTCTCTCTCACTCCCTCCCTCCCTCTCCCTCTCCCTCTCCCTCTCTCCTTCCCCCCCTCTTCCTCTCTCTCTCTGGGCAACCGCTGAGCGACTGCTGTGGGAAGATGACTGTTGTGTGAAGGCTACTGTGCGACTGTGATGGCAAAAAAAAGAAGGTTGGATAAAGTTGGCAGCTCTAAGATTGGTTGTGCCACTGCTGCTGATGCGACAAGAAATGATTTTTTTAAGGAAACCTAATATGGCCGATTCCAAAGAATAAAAAAATTGATGTGGGGCTGTCAGATGGGCCAGACTCTGATGCCGACTCCTGTGATTCCATCAACTCTGAAGCATTCGATTCAAAGGAAGAGGTGGTCTGCAGAGATAGAAACAAAAAAAGGAGGAGAGGTTGTCACAAAGATAGAAACGAAAAAAGGAGGAGAGGCTGCGGGATCAGGAGATGTCGTGCCTGCATTAGTGGCTCTTAACACCTCTCTTTGCTGATTTTCGCCTGCTGATAAACAAAAAGGAGAGTATCAGATACCATATTATGAACTCTGAAATAGCAGGAGCTATCAGAGATACGAAGTCTGAAATAACAGGAGTTATCAGAGATAATTCACATCTGTCAATAGGAGGAGTTACCAGAGACGATCTACAACTGGCAGTAGGGCAAATGCGACAAGCAATGGAACAATCGATGCTGACAATGAAAATGGCAATGGAATTCTCTGTGCAAGTTATGGTGAATGATCTCAAATCCTTTCTTATTGCTCAAGTTCAGATAGAGATGATAAATGTAAAAATCAACTGATGCAAGAAGTGGATCACTTTAAGAGGAGCATGAAAGAAGAATTTGAGTTGTTTAAGATAGGATTTAGTGCCTCAGGGGAGCAATCTGGTGACATCTATAGCGGAGATAAGGAAAGTGGAGATAAGGAAAGTGATATGGCAGATGTAACTTATAGCTTATATTGAGGAACAAGAAAATAAGGAAAAAGCTTTGCATATTAGAATTATGGGTCGTGGAAAGGTTGTAGTTAATGAAGGAATCGCTAGGAATTTGACACCACCAGGATACTATGCTGGAAGATAAATAGCTTAAATGCAACAAAAGTAGAAATGATGGGAGATATTTTAGAGCATGTAGATTTAGTTTTTTTCCTGAAGACATGTGAGAATGAAGAACATGGGGCTATAGATATAACATGATTTGATTTGGTATACTCTATATGGAACTATAGGCATTAGAGATTGAAAGGCCACGGTGGCATTGCATGTTATGTGAGACAAGAAATGAAACATATGGTGGAGTGGGTACAGGGAATTAGGTCTAAGCAATATATTTGGGCTGAAATACCTGGGCAAGCAGGAAAGATTTTTATAGCAGGTTGCTACTTTCCACCACGTGAATCCCCAGTTTATAACGGGGGAGTGCTGGACAGAGATGATCCATTTTTTAATTTAGAGCAAGATGTGCTTAAATTGCTGCCTCATGGTGAAACACTCCTTGTAAGAGATTTTAAAGGTCGTATTGGGAACAACAGACAAGCAGCAATTGCTAGTGCTGATGATGAGCCAATATGGCTAGAAATGATTGATGCTGATGAATTAATGCAATGCGGGCGGAGTAGAGTTTCTGCGGATAAAATAAAATGGCCTACGCCTCAATGTAATCATCTTTTGAATATGTGCACATGTTTGGACCTGGTAATTTATAATGGTATAAATAGGTTTCCAAATTCAGGGAAACTCACATGCAGAGGTGCTAGTGTGGTGGATTTGATGATAGCGCGGCCACAGTTTGTGGAACAGGTTGTAAGCTTTGAGATTGCTGATGAAAGACCTAAGTCTGATCATGCGCCAGTCTTTATTTCTTTACGAGTAGGCCGATATGATATTCAGAACTATGATCGATTGCTTTAGAATTGTCATGCGTTTTTATAAGGCGAACAACAACAACAACAACAACAACAACAACAACAACAACAACAACAACAACAACAACAACAACAACAACAACAACAACAACAACAACAACAACAACAACAACAACAACAACAACAACAACAACAACAACAACAACAACAACAACAATAAATTCAATGCCCTCTGGGGCCTTGAAGGCCATGGAGCCTGAATACACTGTTATCTTTTACAATTTCAATATGAATGTACGATGCTCTTCTACTGCTTTTATATATGAACCTATTTTAACCAAATCTAAAGTAAATAGAGATAAAAAATTCTCCACATGGATACCGAAATTATCCCTGATAGCCTTATATGCAGTGCAGACCGAAAAAACATGATCTTCATCCTCAATGTTGTTTGTGTTGCAGAGTTTACAAAGCCGATTTTCTGCTGGAATCTTGGACCGCCGGCCTGTTTCACACTCTAACCTGTGAGAACTGACCCGATATCTTGCTATAATTTGCCTGAGCCTCTTCGGCATGTTTGTGGAGAGATACATTTGGTCACCATAATGTTCCATCTGATTGACTGATAGCCTATAGTGTGACATCCTGCTCCCTTGTTTTGCCCATATGACCTGGATTGCAAGCCGCTCTGCCATTGCTCGAGTCTCCTCCTTGTCTACTGGCTAGTTCGCCTCTGTCACTCCCCAACGGCTTGCACATTCTTTCATATCATGAAACCACCCCTGATTGGTTGATGCCAATAAAGCTTGATGTGTTGTTTGGCTGCTCTCGAACTCTATTGACAAAATTAATTGTCTGATAGAGAGCTTCTAATTCAAGAGGAAATATTCTCGTCTCGGCCAGCATTATTGCGTATGGTATGGTATTCTTAATACCCAGCTCTCCACACAAGAAGAGCTTCTGGACTGATTCAATCTGTCCCCATAGCTTGCGGAATACTGGGCCCCCAAACGGGTGGGCCATACAAAATCACTGTCTGAACCAAGGTTTTATACAAGTGTTTCTTCAGTTGCCAGTCATTGAGGAACAATCTTGAGCACTTTGAAAGCATGGCATATAAAACGGGTTTCCCTCCTGTTACCCGCCTTCTTATGCACTTCTTCCAGCTATATTTAGAAGCAAAATCAATGCCTAAGTATTTGAAACATTCCACTGTCTCGATCTCATGTCCCTTATATTGAAAACTTGGCCTGTCCCTGGTTCCAAAAACCATGACTTTTGTCTTTGCCACGTTCACTCTCATTTGTTTTGCTGTACAAAACTGTTCCAACCTGTCTAAATGAGCTTGCAGAACTGCTTTCTTATTAGCTAGTAAAACCACATCATCTGCATATAATAACAATTGTATGACATAACCCCCAAGCAAAGTACCTGATAGAGCATGTGCACGCAACCATTCGTCAAGTTCATCGATGAAGAGCCCGAACAAAGTAGGTGACAGCGGGCAGCCTTGGTGGACCCCAATGGTATTTCTGACCAATGTGCTCATATCCCTGGTTAATGTCTCCAAAACTTCAGAGTATAACTGAGATATCGCTTCTTTGAGTTCATCAGAGACACCTAATCATGTCATTCTCTCACCTAAACCCTTCCTGGGAACCGTATCAAATGCTTTCGCAAAATCAACGAAAGCAACGTATAGAGCTTTATTCGGTTCCTTCGCCCGTTCTATCAAGACACGGAGCGTTAGTGCATGATCTAAAGTATTGTGCCCTCTCCTAAAACCAGCTTGGTACTGAGAACGCTTGCCCTGTTCTTCAGCCCATATGCTCAATTTACTCTCCAGCAACGTACCCAAAAGCTTGGTGAAAGTGCTCCCAATTAAAACGGTTCTATAGTTTTGTGCCAATTTCTTGTCTCCTGTTTTATAAATTGGATGTACTCGATTCACCCTCCAACTGTTTGGAAGCCCATATCTGAGGCTTTGATTTAACAAACGTGTCAGAATGGTAAGGGTCTGATGGCCTCCCCATTTAAACAATTCAATGCACAAGCCATCTACATCGTGTGCCTTATTGTTATCCATTTCTGATAATGTCTCCCTGACCTCTGCCTCAGTAAATATATTTATGTTGGTGGCCGAAAATTGCATGTTTTCTGTCTCTTCAATAGCATAGATACTTTTAACTAAACTTAGGAGCTCATCAAGATCCAGATTAGGCGCAGTTGGACTTCCTTGTAATGCTCTCCAAAAGGTCTTTGGAGATTCCATAAGTTGATCTGTTAATTTTAGTTGCTGGTTCCTGAAAAAGGCTCTCTTTTTTGTCTTACCAATGCTTTATACCACTTTGGCTTCTGTATGCAGTTTGCAGGCAGCTTTGCTCGTGCTTGCTGACAATCAATATCCCACCATGCATTGATAGGTCTACCAAGTGGGTGTTTCCTGGTGTAGCCGAACGTCTGCTCTACTGCACAGAGTACCGCCTGGGAGAATTGCCGAGCATCTGCCTGAAGTTCCCCTTTCCATGTCATGGAGGACATCAACCTCTCCACTTGGCTTTCATATATTCCGTTAAGTGCATATTGAACCTTACACCTCGGTTGGAACGCAGTGTCATTCGCCACTGTGGTGCATACCACCCTTATTTCTACAAATAAAGGCTTATGATCTGACTCAGGTAGTTTCTTACCTAGTCTAAAATCTTGAATTACATCACCATTTCTTGCTAATAGATAGTCTATGGCACTGGATCCAGCATGGTTGCTGCATGTAAAATCTCCTGAGCACTCAAACATGCTTGTATCATTCAGAATTTTCAAATTGCAGATTGTACACATCTCTAGGAGCATTTCGCCCATGAAATTACTGGTGGTATCTTCTGATGTCCTCTAAAACAATGGTTCTTCCACCTCCTGTAGCTGGACATCTATGATATTTTCGAATTTTATAGATTGCTTGTTACCTGTTCTTGCATTGAAGTCTCCCAACAGCAAAACTTCTCCATTTTTACCATGCTTCAAAGCTTCTGTACAAAGTGCTTGGAATGGATCTGATTTATCAAATTGATAGGGGCAAAATAGCAAAATAAGTACCAGTCTTTTTGTGAACTGTAAGTATCAAAAACAATTTGGCTAGATAATGCATAGGACATCAGTGCACTTCTTAGTTATTTGGTACTAGATGCTGCTAAGAAGTGTTATGTATCCTGGAGAAAGATGAGGGGCCTGCCATGCAATAATTGGTTTGACACAGAGTGTAAAAGGAAGAGACAGGAGTTTAAAGCAGCTAAGGGGTTCAAAAGAAGCTGGTCAGACGGGAATACATGAAATTGGTGAAAACTAAGAAAAACAAATTTGTATGATAAACATTTGCAAATAATGGATGAGCTGCTTAAAGAGCCAAAACGTTTTGGAGTAGAATCAAGCCAAAACTAAAGCACTTTGCAGTGTTAGATAGGGATGAGCTACTAAAATACATACACAGTTTGTATCATATTCCAGATGTAGTAGATAATACGTTGGTGCAGTATATAACGGGGGGTGAGTGGGAGTTCATGCCAGAAGATATTCAGTTTGGCTTACAATCATTGGCGAATGGTAAGGCTGCAGACACGTTGGGATTGGTAGCTGAGATGTTTAAATGGGCAGGTTCAAAAACTCAGGAGGTTCTTTGGAAATTAATGAATGCGGTTCAGAGAGATCGATTCCCACGCAGTTGGCAGGTAAACAAGGTTATCCCCTTACATAAAACAGGAGACGAGAAGGATCCAAATAATTATAGAATGATAATGGTTAGTAACCTTTTTGCGAAACTCTTTGCCACCATGGTAAATAGAAAGATTAGTGGGTGGGCTGAGGTAAATAATGTCAGGGCAATCGAACAGGCAGGCTTTAGGCCTAAGAAGTCAACAACAGACCATTTGATTACCTTACGTGTGATGATTGATTTACAGGAACCAGATGAAATGCTCCTAAGGCATTTAACACTTGAAAATCAAATAGAGAAGTAATTGGAACTAAAATAATATATATAACTTTCTTTTATTATGAGGTAACAATGGTACTTGACACTCAAAATCCGAGTTTCCAACTACTCATAGTCTTTAGAGAACCTATGCCTTGACATCTCGGCTATTATCCCACGCTTCGCGCTGCGCAAAACTCACTTAGCTACTAACTCTGTCTGTAAGAAGGAAGAAGAGAAAGGTGGGGTTAGTCCTAGGAAGGACTAAGTGGGTAAACCATTACCTTAACCTGAGGCGAATCGTTAGTCATACAAACAATAGGCACACAAATGTTAGTCACGCATAGAACGTCTTCTTATAACTTACTGTGATTCAGGGATGATCAATCCCTCACCCGGGTTCACACGTATATCGTTCCGGACATGACTATACGTCCACATACCAATCACCTGATATGCACGTTGCTTTACCGCCCAGCCCTTCGGCAACGACAAAGGGGCGGGTCCTTTCATACAGGTTCATTATTTAATGTTTTATTATTTGCAAACACAAACACAAAGAATCAATAACAAAATAAAACATGTAAGTTTTTTGACAAACTATTAAACAAAAGAAAAGATAACTCCAAACCAACAGAAACTCCAAAGATCCGGCTCCGGCTACCCACCAAAGGATCTTCCACGTGTAGTCTTATTTGATCCATGTCCACCTTTTCTGCGATATCTCTCTAATCGTAAGGATTTATGAGAGATGCCATCCCAATTCTGAAACTAGACTCCGAGGGCTTTCCAGAATGCTTAAGATCACTACATTTTGATAATCGCTCGCCGAGTTATCATGTTTTAAAGTTTGCCATTTTTTAATACTATCTGCCTTTTCTAAAATTAGAGCAATATCCTCTCTTTCCAATAATAGAAAATATCTTTCTATTCTTACAAATTCTTATCTAGTTTATCTTCTCTAATCATAGCTTCACTATTTTAGTTCAGATATTACCTTTGTTTTCCTCAGATACCTACCGTACCTTAGTATAGACACCCGTATTTAACTTGTTTCCCAACCGTTGCAATTCTTTTAAATATTCCTGATCTGAGGTTAAGAATAAAAATTATTTACTTATCCTTCAACCCTGTTGGGGTGATCACCACTCACCACACTCACCACACTCATCACCACTCACCACACTCGTCACCACACTCATCACCACTCACCACACTTGTCACCACTCACCACACTCATCATATACCGTATATAGAGTGATATACGCGCATGCACGCGTGCAGGATATTTGCATGTATGCATTGTGGGCATTATGATCATTGTACTATCTGAGCAGAGAGAAGAACAGAGAGGGACGGTATATTGAGAGAGAGTGTTTTGCTTGATCTAGCTATGGAGATGATGATTCTTTGTGTTGTGCATTGCCTTGATCTGATAGATTGAGCTTGGATTGTTGGGTTTTTCATCCTTCTTGCAAGGTTAGAGTTCAGGCTCTAACAATTTGGTGACCACGGTGCTCGACAGACCATTGATCGGCAAGAATTTCCATTGAAAAAGGAGTTGTTACCATTGGTATTGGTGTTTGTCGGTAAAGAACGGCACCATTGAGAAAGGAGCAATTTCTTGTGTGAAGGGAATTTTGTCGTAATTGATTTGTGGGGTAGAATTTGACAAGGGGAGCATAGTTTTATGCCCAAGAGAAGTAAGAAGGAGATCCCACCAAGCTCTATCGTAACAAGAAGGGGACCGGTGAGTCAATATTTGGGCTCAAAATTGCATCAAGATTCAATTTCGTTTTTAGATTTGGGAGCAGATCTGGGGTCTAATTCTCAGATCCAGGAGGTTTTGATTCCATTTACCGATCTAGAAGGTAATCCAATTTCGTTTTTCAAATTGAAGGGAGATTCAATTTCATTTTTCCAATTTCAAGAAACCCAAGAAGAGGCAGAGATGGCTGTATTACCACCTATGGTATGGGGTTTGCAGACAATGGGGATTCCAAAGTTTGATGATCTGGTAGATCGGGATCCTTTGAAGCATATTGTGAAGTTTGAGAGATATTGCCAGCAATGTAAGTTACCGGCTGGTGATTATTTGCTTTGGTTTCATAGTTCTTTACAAGATTCAGTAGAGGAATGGGCACAAACTCAGCCAGATACCATGACATATCAGGAATTAAAGGAGGCTTTCATTGCTAATTATCAAGAAGTTCATGGTAAGGATAAGACTATGGAAAGGTGGACCAATTTCACACAAAAGGAAGATGAATCAATTAGAGAGTATAATCAGAGGTATATTGTGGTTCTCAAAGCCGTGGTTCATTGGAAGATTGCAAGGAATGATGAAATGGATATTCAATGGTATGTAAAGGGGCTGAAACGAGCTATTGCTCATAAGGTGAAGGCTAAACAGCCTACAACATTACTAGAGGCACAAAAGTATGCTCTCAAGGCTGAAGATAAGTTGGGATATATTCATGAAGTTGCTGCTCCAGAACATAAAACAGAGGATATTGCAGCCAAGATTTCTAAGCTTACAATTGGTGAGAAGCCAAGGGAGGTGCAGTTTATTACTTGTGAATATTGTGGATCTATTGGGCATTCTGATACTACATGTAGATTGCTGAAATTCTGCTCAAGATGCCAAATCAAGGGCCATAATGATCAAGAATGTAGGGAGAAGAGATTCTTTGAGAGGGCCAACCGGTATTTGCTGTTATGCAACAAGCACCACCTATTCCTATTCAACCAATGCAAGCAGCACCTATCATGCCACAAGTGCCAATGATGCCACAAGCTTCAATTGCCCAACAAGTTCCAATGGGTTCCACACCCATGGTGCAGCCAAAACAGGGATGGTATCCAAGTAAGGCTCATTTATATTGCAAGTTATGTGATAAATTCAAGCATGATGAGACTACTTGTTGGAAAATCCATGGGAAACCAGAATGGGCAACCAACAAGTATCCACCAAAGCAGCAAGTGTTTGAATCAGTACCTCTTCCTAATAATGAGGTTCGCATTCAAGATGCAAAGTACATTGATAATCCTCAAGTTAAGGCTCTTATTGAGGAGCTTAAGAAGCAAGAGAAGGCAAAATCAGTAGTAAATTGTGGATTTGTTGAGGTGGAGCATGACCCATTTCAGCAAGAAGAAGAGATTGGAGAAGTAAATGCAGTTACAAGATCACAAAAGGTGGTTCAAGAACCAAGAGTAGTGCCAATTGTGGAGAAGACTAAGACCTCTTTTCCAAAGGCTTTGAAGGAACAAGCTTTGAAGGTGTCAGCACCTAAGAAGGTGCAATTCAATGTGTTGCCCATGCACGGTTCGGTCTATAGAAGAAAATCAGCCCATAGTGATGCCTCCTATGGTGGATGAGGAAATTCAGAATGAAGATGATGTGATCAGCCAAGTTTTGGCCACTAAAGTTACACTTACTCTTGAGCAATTGATGCATTATTCTCCAAATTTGTTGCAAGAGTTAGGGGGAAGAACAAAATCAGAAATTTCAGCCCAACAAATCATATCAAATGATACCGACAAGAGGAGAATGGAGCCACCAGCTCGGCAATCCAAGGATCCTGGGCCATTTCTTTGTGATGTGAGTATTAATGGATATCTAATCAAAGAGGCCAACATAGATACCGGCAGTGGAGTGAATGTAATGCCGTATCACATAATGCTTCAAGTTGGCTTGAAAATGATGGAACCGACAACTATGATGCTCAAAGCATTCAATCAAATGAAGGTGCAGCCTATGGGAGTAATAAGAAATGTCTTATGCAAGGTTTATGAGGTGGAAGCAATCGGTTTTGAAATTTCCAGAGAGTGTGCATGCTGAAACTTATACTTTGTTGCTGAGTCGTACATGGTTAGATGCCGTACAAGCTGAGACTTCATGGAGAAAGCGTGAAATGAATATCTTTCAAGGGGAACACAAGGTTACTATAGATCATCCTCTGAAATCAGCAAAAGGTACCTTTCTTTGCAATCCTTCTTTGAGCAGCCCGCAATTAGAAATCAGCAAAGAGAATGCTATAGTGTCGGGGCAGCAAGGTCTTAGTTGTTTTCATGTCTTGGAAGTGGGTGACAGGGAAGATAAGACTTTGTACAAGTGGTTAAAAGGTACCCAAATTTCAGAAATATGTCATTTACAGCAGCAAGTTGCAGATAAGTATCTCCAAAGACTTGAAAGTATTGGTGAAGGTGAGTTACAAGAGACTCTTGTGAACATGCAGGAAGAGTCCATTCAAAGACCCATTGGGGAGAGTTTATTTCAGCAAGAAATTGATCAAGATCAAGTAGAGATGCTGATTTTGACATCAAGCATGGATGGGGTAAATAGAAATCAGCCCACTATACAAGGACAAGCAGCTTGGTGGCATGCGCACATTCTGGAGGATGAGATAAATCAGATCAGTCCATATTCACCACAGTCATTACAGTCACCACATGCACCAAATTCATCATAATCATCACCTGCACCACATTCACTACCGTCACCACAGTCACCACGTTCATCACTGTCATCACATTCACCACATTCATCACAGTCACCACATTCACCACATTCATCACAGTCACCACATTCACCACATTCGTCCTTATCACCACATTCATCACAGTCACCACATTCCATCAAGAACATCAATATTTCTCAAGGAAATCAAGAAGAATTGGTTACTATTGGAGGCGATCTTACTCAAGAGGAGGAACGTGATTTGATATCCTTGTTAAGAGAATTCAGGGATGTTTTGGCACGAAATTACAAAGAATTAAAAGGCATTCCACCAGAGGTTGTGGTTCATACCATTGATTTAAAACAAGGATCAAAACCAGTCCAACAAGCTCAAAGGAGAATGAGTCCAGCAATAGAGGAGCAAGTCAAGATTGAAGTTATGAAGCTTTTGGAGGCCGGATTTATTGTACCAGTGCCAAATTCAGATTGGATCAGTTCTATTGTACCAGTGAGAAAGCCAAATAACTCAATCCGGTATGCATTGATTACGAGGGGATCTCAACAAAGCTACCAAAAGAGATAATTTTCCTACACCATTCATAGACACCTTGTTGGATATTGTTGCAGGAAATCAGGCCTATTCGTTCTTGGATGGTTACTCAGGATATAATCAGATCCAAATCTATCCACCACATCAAGCAATGACGGCTTTTCGAACACCTTTTGGCATCTATGCTTATAAGGTATTACCTTTTGGCCTCACAAATGCTCCAGCCACATTTCAGAGAGCTATGACATATGCTTTTCATGATATTTTAGACTTTTTGAGAGTCTTTATAGATGACTTAACAGTGTTTTCGAATCCAAGAAGGGATCACTTGGATCATCTCAGAAAAGTTCTTGAAAGATGCCGATTGTATGGCATAAGTTTGAATCCTGCTAAGTGTATTTTCTTCACTAGAGGAGGAACATTATTGGGCAATTATGTTTCAGAAAAGGGATTACAAGTGGATCATGGTAAGATTGCAGCCTTGGAGAAGGTAAAACCACCTACAAATGTATCACAAGTGAGAAGCTTATATGGCCAACTCAGTTTTAGTAGGAGGTATTTGCACAATTTTGCTACAATAACCCAGCCACTTGTGGATTGTATGAAGCCAGGGCAGAATTTTAGATGGAAGGAGGACGCTCAAGAAGCATTTGAATGGTGCCTTGGACAATTGAAAGAGAGAACTTTGCTGATTCTTCCAAGAATGAGTGAGCCTTTTCATTTATTCTTTACTGTTTGGGAGCAAGCTTTGGCTGTCACGCTATGTCAGAAAAATCAGCAAAGGCATTATGATGTGAATTACTATGCTAGCAGGTTGTTAACTCCACAAGAGCAGAAATGGACTCATGTGGAGCATCTTGGGTTAGCATTGAAGTGGGCCTTGAATAAATTTAGACATTATCTTCTTCCTTCACAATGGAATTCAGCAAATGTACAGTATGTTTACATTCATATGGATGTGAACCCATTGCCATGCATTTACAATAAGACTGTCCAAGATCCTAAGTTTACAAGATGGGCTCTTATCATACAAGAATTTGAATTGAAGTATGTTAAGATGGCTCAAGGAGCTCATAATCCAAGTGCCTATTTGAGTAGTGGTGCTGAAATAGAAGAGGAAACAGACCAGCAAGTAGCATTTCAGGATAATGGAGTATTGCAAGGGTTCATTGAGTCCGTGGATCTTTGGTATGCCAATATATACAGGTATTTACAAGATCAGACTTATCCTTCATCATTTTCAAAGCAACAAAAGCATGCTCTTAGAGTACAAGCAGCTGGTTATGTGGTGCACGAGGCTATTCTTTATAAGAGGACTATGGAAGGTCTCTTATTAAGGTGTGTTGCTGGTCAGCAAACTCATGATTTGTTGCAGCAAGCACATGATTGTCAGGGGCATTTTGCAGCCAGAACCACAGCTCGGAAGATCCTTCATTGGGGATATTATTGGCCAACTCTTTACAAGGATACTAGAGACTTTGTTAGTAAATGTGAGAAGTGTCAAAGGCACAAGCGGTTAAGCAGTGCCACAATAATATGCCATTCCATCCTATTTTGAGTGTTGGTCCATTTCATATGTGGGGATTGGATTACATTGGGCCTATCAATCCTCCATCCTCCAAAGGTCATAAGTATATCTTGGCAGCCACATGTATGTTTACGAAGTGGGTAGAAGCAATTCCAAAGAAAGCATGCTACGAGAAAATACCACGTAAGCTTTCTTTATCACAATTTGATTTCTCGGTTTGGTGTTCCAACCATTCTTTTGTCTGATCGGGGAACTCATTTCATGGGGAAAGTAGTAGCTCAGTTAACAGAAAAGATTGGTGTTCAACATGTACAAGCTTCTGCTTATTATCCACAGGGCAATGGGCAAGCTGAGTCTACTAACAAAATTTTGAAAGCTATTTTGGCCAAAACAGTGAAGGATAATCAAAGAAATTGGCATGAAGCCTTAACAGGTGCCTTATGGAGTTTCAGGTGTACTTACAAGTTGGCTACAGGATTTACACCATTTGAGTTGGTTTTGTTAGTCCTGTGCCTCCTGGTACAGGACTATTCATGCATACGACAGACCAGGTCAAGCTCAAGGATCCTCAGTCAGCCACGGGTCAGCCATCAAAGGCTCAGCAGAAGACCAAGCAGCAGACCACGCAGTCAAAGCCTGCGTCCGTCAACAAGAGGCGCCGCTCAGACAAGTGATGACCCGTCATCGCCCGTGTCAGCGTCAGCGTGATTCTAGGCATTTAAAGAGGCACCGCCAACATTCCTGCAAATCAGGCCTCCTTCCAGGAGTCGGCACCGAGATCAGTCAGAGTGTCTATATTGGGCCCAAGGCCATTGTACTATATATATGAGTAGAGCTAGCATATGATGGTTAGATGAGTTTTGAGTCTTGTCTCCTTTCAGTTTTTCTCTCTATTGCGAGAGCTCATGTATGTTCATCATTGATATCAAGGAAGCTTATCATTTTCCTCTCATTTGTTCTGTTTTCTTCTTCTTCTTCTCTTCTTGCAAATCCGTGACATAGTCCCAGGACTCTCTGTTAGATCCACGGGTCCCTCACAGAGGGCTGTCTTCAGGAGTTCCCGAACCCGGACCCCAAACAGCGGCCGGCTGGGGTGCGATTCCATCCTACTTTCTTCTGTCGCCATGTCTGTCCGAAATTTCACGCCAGAAGAACTCCTTTCTCAGACGGCCTCTCGCTTGGAGCGCCATCAGCGTCGGGAAACTGTTCGCGACATGTATGGATCTGCTTATGACATAGAGGGAGGCCATCTTCGGTCTAGGGCTCAGTCAGCGCCACCAACCCCTCGTGTCCTGTCTCGTCCCAGTTCCCCGCCCCAAGCGTGCAAACATTGCTCACAACCTCGGGTCCCCCTCATCACTATCGGGGAGCCTTATCGGGCTCAACCTTCTCAACCGATACTTTCATACCCACGAACATGCCTACATCCATCATTCTTCCGGCCATACGCCTCTTCCTTCACAACCATCATCTCCCGGGTGGGTAAGGATATCCACACGCCTCCTTTGGCGCCTACCCGGGGAATATCCTTTCCCTACGTTTCCCATCGCCCTTCCCGCTTACAACCTTACGGATCTCAAAACCAATGCTCCGGCTACTTCGTTTCTCAACCGCTGATCCACCCTTCATCGGGGTCCTTCGGGCACCATGCCACATCCAACTCAACCTCAATATCCTCACTATATATCGTTTCTGCCCAGCCAAGCACTTTCACATCTACCTTTCGGACTAAACCGACTTATCCCACCTTTGGCAACACTAAAGGCAAACCCTTAGACCAAAGTGCTCGGGCCCACATGGAAGAATTTGAGGCTCTAGCTGTCCTAAATGGTCATGCGCAACCTCAACTGAAATTCCACATCTTTTCCACCACCTGGCGTGGCTCTCCTCATCAATGGCTCATGTCCAACAAAAGCCATTGGAAACAAGACCGGTCTGGAAATGAGAACTGCTTTTACGTCTCATTATGGGACCACGGATGATGATCAACTTCATCTCAAGCAACTCAATGAACTTCAACAAGAGCCCACACTGAGTCTGCCGGGATTTTGCGGATCGACTTCACATTCTCGCTAAGTAAGCTCAAGGAGTACCCCCACACCGAGCCGCATTTTGGTCCGGTTTCTCCAAGGACTTCCTCCGCCTATTCGACTCATGGTGAATACCTGCGGCCCCAAGACTTTGGAGCAGGCTATCGACCTTGTCAATCACTCGGGCCAATGTTTCCTCCCCGGCGTGGCTCTTCAAGAGCTCCTGATTCATTCCACTGTCATGGTTCCACAAATGGCCGTTCAGCCTCAACACGCTAATCCCATCCGGAGCCGGATTCGGTGCCATATTTGCAAATACCAAGGCCATTTGGCAAATGAGTGCAACTCCACCAATGGCCCGCCTCATTGCAAGCGATGCAACATGTGCAATCATGCCACCGGAAGAGTGCACTCGCACTCATCCTACTCCGTCCGCAACAAAATGGTTTATCAAGTGCAAACCACACCTCAGCAACAATCGCGACTATCGGCCAGCCCACCACCGCCCGGTGCAACCCACTCAACTCTATCAAAGAATGGGGAGCAACAACGGGGATCCAACCCACGCCCCTCCTTTTGATCCTTCTAAAGCTTCGGTGTTATCTTTGTCAAGAATGGGGTCATACCACCGCGCGGCGGTCCTCAACTTCCACAAGTTCAGGTACGGCTTCCCGGCACAAATCAGACCACATCGGTCCGCCTCACGGCTTACCAACTCGGATTGCTAATGGCAAACAAGGCCCGGAGACCAGTTCTTAAGAAGCCACCAAGAGCGCCTCAAAGCAATCACGCTTATCAACCAGCTCCGGCAAATCAACCTCAGTTGGATCAACAAGCACAAGAGGAAATTTTTCAGGCACTTAATCCTCCAGTCCGGTAGTCAAATTGGGTTGGTTTAGTTTCACGCCGAGACCAAGGCATCACGCCCCTTGACCATTATTCGAATGGCACGAACCCTGCCTTTGCGGTTGACACCATTCCTCATGAGGACGAAAAAAAGGTTCACTTTGCACCTGACTTGGAGAAACTCATGCCACATGTCATGCCAAAAGTTCGCCAAAGCATTTTGAACCTCATGCAAGCTGCTGAAGGCCGCACATTGGCAAATGTTCATGCCACCACCAGAGCTCAACAAAGACAAGATACACCTTCCACATCTCAACCTCCACGCTCTCAGACGTATCCGAATATTGCTGCCGAGGTTGACTTACTCAAAGAAGTTGCTGCTTCACTACCACGCACTCCAGCACCAGTGGAACCAGCAGATCCTTTTTCTCATGTGCCTCTAGAACTCCAAGAGGAGCTAGCCAAGATCAAAATTCCTTTAAGCTTGGCAACCATTTTGAAACTCGTCTCGCTCTCAAGGACCAGTTACCACTCCCAACTGTTTTAGTTGGGGCTGTGGCTACCTCTACACCCACGGTCCATGCCACGGTGGGTAATCAGCAAGTCAACCATGTTCAAATAGATGGAGGTAGCGCAGTCAATCTCATCACGGATAAACTCCGCAAACAAATGGGCATCACACAACTCTTTCGTGCCCCATATGACATCAAGTTGGCTAATGGCCATATCACGCGACCTCAAGGCGTCACACCTCTTCTTCACATCAACATCGGTGATCTCCGCTTCCCCATGGAATTTGGAGTTTGGAAAGCTGGCGAAGATCCAGGTGACTATGAAATGTTGGTCGGCAGACCTTTTCTCCGCCAGGCAAAGAGTATCCATTACTGGGCCACGGACCAGTTAGTCATCACTGATGGTCATCTCAATGCCACCATGGACTTGCAAACAGGCAGGATCATTTCTGTTGAACATGCGGAACCCTCTCTCTCAGACACAGATTCTGAAGAAGCTCAGAATATTTATCAAGTTCAGGCTCCACCTGCGAGTCTGCCTCTGTCATCCTACCCCGAATATGCTGATCCTTGGGGAGAAATGACTCTTGATCAGGACCAGCTGGGGCTGCTTTGCTTGACCCTTACCTGGCTCTGCAATCGAATCCAACGTGTTGATCACTTTTCGGATCTTTGAACCTCCCGCAACTCCCCGTTGATGTACACACCGCCATGAAGCAACCTCTGGCTGGATGAAACCGAGCAACCCCTCTTTTTCACCACAAAGTGCCACGCGATCCGGTTATGCTCCAATCTCTTGCACACATTGTCCGGGATACTGAAGTAATACCCCATATTCGGACTCGAAGTCGAGATTGTGGACGTGGGCAACAATCAACTTTGTCGCATTTGCCGCCAATCTTTTCGCTCCTTATCGTAAGGGGCGTCAAGCCGTTCACAAAATTCAAACACATTTTCGCCGGAGTTACAGAGATCTTGAGGGAATCAACAAAAGCTTGGGGAACTCACCATTCCTACCAAATCTGATGCCGCGACCGGTTTAGCAACGACATGCCGGCTCAACCCTAATTACCGCGGATCGCCAAGGCGGAAATTGACAAACTCCCTTGCTGCAGGTTTGTTCTATGAGGTCAAACATCTCGAATGGGTGAGCCCCATCGTCATTGCCCTCAAACACAATGGTAAGATCCGGCGGCCATGTGGTGGACTATCGGAAACTCAATCAGGCCACGGGCGTGATCATTTTTCCACTTCCCTTCACGCACCGGGTTCGGAAGAGGTGGGCTGGACATGAAATGTACTCCTTCATGGATGGTTTTTTTCGGCTACAATCAGATCTCAATCAAAGAATCGATCAACTCAAGACTACTTTTCACCACCGGTGGGGGCACTTTTGCCTACAAGGTGGTTCCTTTTGGATTATCAAACTCTCCATCAACGTTTCAACGCATCATGCTCTCGGTTTTCATGATTTCATGAAGGACAATCCCTTCTTGCAAATTTTTCAAGATGACTTCTCCGCCCTACGTTCCATGGTGACCATTTGGATAAATTGGAACTCGTCTTCCAGAAATGTGATGAGTCCGGCATTAGTCTCAATCCGAGAAATGCACCTTTTGCGCCACCTCCTGTTCTCGTTAGGCCATGTTGTCGCACAAAGCGGGTATCACCACGATCCCCGCCAAAATCGGTTGTGTGCTCAAGGCTCAAGCACCACCAATATCAAGGAGACACGCTCTTTCCTGGGTAAGGTCAATTATTACTCCACCTTCATACGGACTAGCAGCCATTGCAGATCCCATTCATAAACTCACGGTGATCTAATCCACCGGGCTTGGAATTCCCGGTGCGGATGTCGCTTCCAACAAATTTGAAGCTTTTGCTTACTCGAGGCACCTAGGTTCTTGTTCCTCCTCAATGGGACAAGCCCTTTCACGCTCATGTAGATGTCTCGCGTTTGCTATTGGAGCTGTTCTTTCTCAAGAATATGATGCGCATTAATCGACAAACCAAATCGCTACGCCAGCCAGAGAAAACTCAATTCGCTGGAGCGCAACTATTCTCGCCACGGAGGCGTGAAGCTTTGGGTCTCATTTTCTCGCGGTCCAACGCCCGTCATTACCTTTTGGGCAGTCAAATCAAGTTCTTTGTGGACCACCAAGCACTCCTCTATTTGATCAACAAGTCCACGCCCACGGGCCGCATTGCTCGTTGGGTCCTTCTTCTCCAAGAATTTGCTCCTTTTGAAATCGTTCATAAGGCCGGCAAATCTCATGTCGTCCCGGATTATCTTTCACGCATCCACACAGATGATCCCTCAACTGGAGTCTCAGATGCCTTTCCTGATGCTCAGCTCTTTTTAATAACGGCAACACCACATTGGTTCCATGATTTTCAGCAGTACCTCCTCACAGGTGCTCTTCCACCAGAAGACGAGACGCTCTCTCCTGCCAAGCGACAATCCCGTCGCCATCAATTTCTCCGAGAGGTCCGTGACTACACCATGGTTGCAGGACATCTCTACAAAAAGGGTAAGGACACCATCCTTCGACGCTGTGTTCTACCTCATGAAGTTCCAGATATTGTTCGAGAAGCTCATCAAGGGCTAGGTGGTGGTCATTTTCATGGTGACACCACGCGCGCCAAAATCCTTCTAGCTGGGTATTATTGGCCCACGCTCTTCAAAGATGCTCACGCCCACGCCAAGACGTGTGGACGCTTGCCCGGTGGTGGGGCCCCCACGCCCGTGACGCTCTTCCCTTGATGCCGGTCGCCACGCCACTTCCCTTCAGCAAATGGGGAATGGACTTTGTGGGACCTATAGATCCTCCTGCGCGGCACACCCGTGCCCGTTACATTCTGGTTCTCACTGACTACGCTACCAAATGGGCGGAAGCTTGTACACTTCCGCATAACACTGCGGCAAGCAAGCGGCTAGGGTCCTCTATCAACAAATTATCACGCAGCGATTGGCTGCCCCACCTGAGCTGGTCATTGACCGTGGTGTCCATTTCATCAATCATACTATCAAGGAGCTGACGGATTATCTCCTGATACATCATCACAAGAGCACACCTTACTATCCTCAAGGTAATGGTTTGGCAGAAAGCACCAACAAAACTCTGGTCACCATTCTCAAGAAAATTTGTGATGCTTCCCGCACAGATTGGCAGACAAAACTTCCTACTGTTCTTTGGGCCTACAATACTTGTTTCAAGATTGCTACCGGTCACACTCCTTTTAAATTGGTTTATGGTCAGGAAGCTCTCATGCCGTTTGAATACATATCCTTCCAACACTCCGTTTTCAACTGGCTACTGCTCATAATCCACCTGCTGCACTCCAAGAAAGGGTCTATCAATTAGAACAGTTGGATGAACTTCGAAGGGATGCTTATATTCGTGTTCTTCATGGACAACAGTTGCAAAAATCTTTACATGACAAACGTCTGAAGACAAAAACATTTAAAGAAGGCGATTTGGTTCTTCTTTATGATTCCAGGTACAAAAATTTTCCGGGTAAACTCAAGTTTCGTTATTTTTGGCCCTTATCAAATTGTTCAAGTGGTTAGACCAAGCGTTTTCCAACTGGCAGAGTTAGATGGCACTCCATTACCTACCTTGGTTAATGGTTTTCGTCTCAAAACATTTCATCACACAGAAAGCGAAAATCAACAACCAGATACCGTTCAAGAAGCAAACACCACAGAAAGTGACTAGAAAGGCGGCATATTATGTTATAGTGGAGATTTTTTACAAAATGTGGGTATGCCCGCCTATTTCCGCTATATGGGCGCGCCCTATATACAAAAACGGGCTCGAGCCCTATCTACTACGCCCTAAGAAGAAAAACCCTCTACTGGGGTTTGGAGGCAGAGGTGATGCGTGAGGAGGTGGTAGAGGTTCACTTTCGAGATCCCGGCGAAGGTGCGAGAACCACCTCCATCCCGTTGGTCTTGGTCGGGGATGTTCAGCCATCCCAAAGACACGGTAGTCCATTCTCACGCCACGATTGTGGCAGCGCCAGAGGTCCAGACAATTCATCTTGCAGGTAATCCACTCCTGACAGTTCGTGGGCATAGTGCAGTCCTCGTTCAAACCAGCAGCAGCCATGCTGAGCGCCATCGGATGCCTTCGTTACTCCCGGTTCGTCTTATATAGCCAACTGAGGAACTCCTTGTCGACGTGGACCAATCACACAAATCGCCAACGTGTTTGCAATGCAAGGCTGTTTCTAAAATGAGAATCTTTTCTCCCGCCGCATATCTAGCCATGGTACCCTCGACACATTCCTTTTACGCGATATCCCCCGAGTTGCCGGCATTGAATGCCATTTCTTCTTTTTCACGCTGGTCGGACATTAATGTTTGTCCTTTGGCCCATTTTGTCACATCGATCCTTCTCTCCGTCTCATCCTCACCGTTCATTGCTTCTCCCTTACGTTTTTTGGGGACTCAGCCAAATTTTTGCCTCTCAATACACTCCTTGGCATCTTTCGACACCTGGCACCATCAGCGGCTCGGTTTAAGCCCTCTTCATACCTCTTAAGCCTCCGGTTATTAGCCCTAAAACCGTTTCGTTCTTCTGCGCCTTTGTCCTCCGTGCTTGCCTTTCGTCCTCCGCCTTTGAATCACTCTTCGTTTCTGCAAATCGTTACCATGGCTGCCCCAAGATTTTCTACACTTCAAGCTACTGCTCCCAAGGATCCGGCTCTTTTTGCGTCTGTGTCCTTCTTGACGCCCACTTTCCGTGAAGCCCTTGTTGGCCCAAATAAAGAAGTCGCTGAACGACACAAGCTTTACGAATTTTTTCAAATGGAACTTCCGGCTCCAAATCCTGACCAGTTGAAGCAGTTCATCGCCAATATCGTTAACAGCCCGCAAGGCTACACCACTGTGGTCGATGGCACCACCATTTCGCTGACTCAACATTTGATTTCTGAGGTATTTCATATTCCCTTGCACACCCCTTGTTTACCAAAAAGATTTCCAATTCTTCTTCCCAAAAATCTCAATATATTATTTTCATAGACTTTACAATCCAAACGTTCAAAGACAACTCTAAATCCCATGTCCACAAGTTGTGAAATGGAAATTAAGTTTCTGACCAAACTAGGAACACATAAAACATGTTGTAAACAGATGACTCGTCCTTGCAAATCAAACAGCTCCAAATCTTCCATGTCTTCAATCCTTTGAAAGCTCCCATTTCCTACCTGTACATGGCCTCCCTGAAATCCTTGTTTCCCTTTCAAGTTCTTGGCAGAGCAGGTGATGGTTTTCTCAGCTCCACTATCTAGAACCATAAACTCATCATTGTTAATCCCTTTTTCAGAAACTAAATTAGCTTCAAAGCCACTTACCTCATCATCCTCACATCCAGTTTCTTCTTCAAGCTTTATCTCTTTTGCCACATTAGCCTCAGCACTATATCCCCTTGCTCTACCTCTTCCTCTTCTTCCAAGACCACCTCTTCTCCCTCTACCTCTTGCCCCATCTTTAGGAGTAGAACAACTTGTTGCATAGTGACCTTGACCTCCACAATGATAACAATTTATCTCCCTCTCAAGTGTTGGACAATTTACCTTTAAATGTCCATACTGATGACAGTTATAACAAGGACCAATTCTACTGGTGTTTCCTCCAGAAGAGTCTTTTTCCTTACCCTTGGTGTACAGTACCTGAGTGTTCTCTTCATTTAGAACCCTGGTCTGCTCCAGCTCAGTCTTCAACATTTTCTCAGCCTCCATACGAGTTCTTGCTATGGTTCTGATGAACATAGCAATGTTTCCCAAACTTGCTACAGCCCTAGATATTGCCAGCACCTCCTGTTGCTGTGAATAGATCACGCCAGCTCCCTCAAGATCTGCAATAATGTTGTCAAAAGTTTGAAAGAAAGAATTCACATCATCCTTTTCTAAAAACTTCAACCTCCTGAGTTCATTCTCCAAAACATCAATTTGGGAAGAGGACTTTTCCTCATAATTTAACAACATATACTCCCACATTTCTTTTGGAGTTTTTCCCCTCAACCTCAAGACTATGCTTGAGCTCACCTTGCTCATGATAATACCTTGAGCTTCTCTGATCTTTGCATCTAGACTAACATGTGCATCTAGATCTCCTAGCTGACTCCCCTCAGCCTGATCTCCTACAGTAGAAGAGCTTCCCTCTCCTGCTACCACTTCACTGCCTTCTATTAACTTCCATAAATCCTCCACTTGAAGAATATGTCTCACCTTCACCTTCCACACCTGGAATCCAGAGTCCCCTTTGAACACATCAATTGCATTCAATAAGCCTGCTCCGAATCTTGAAGCCATTCTTATAAACCTGCTCTGATACCACTGTTAGAAATTAGTTATCACAACAAGTAAATAGAAATACTTCTTTGCACAAAGTTTTCCAAAACCAACTCCTTGTACTAAATGCAAGGAACTCAAAATAAATAACACTTCAACAAACAAGTGAAAAATTCACTTCATAAATCATCACTACAACTTAATGATTTATAACTTAATGATTTATCCTTCTGCAAGAATTGAGACTGCCTAACTTTGAGTGCTCCAACCTTGCTGATTGGATTGGCCCTGGGTTTTCCTCTATATGGATTGAAGCCACAGGCACATCTGGTGGACTGTGCATTATTTGGAAGCACTTAAATCAAAACTTGATTTATAACAGCCCATGCAAGACCTGGCAGTCAGTAGTTCTCACTAATAAGGACATTTCTTTTGGGATCATCAATATTTATGCTTCAACTGATTCTAGACTCAGAACTACAACATGGACTTCTATAAATAACTGGCTCTCAACTCAAAACTGTGATACATGGATTATGGCAGGTGACTTCAACAACACCCCAACCTGGGATATGAAAATTGGAAGGGATTTAAACATGTGTACTGATGAAAGATCTCAATGGGATTTACTGCTTGATATGCACTTCCTTCAGCATATTCCATCCTCAACATCAGCATATACTTGGTCAAACAAACAAGAAGGGAATAATAGGGTGTCTTGTGCACTCGGCATGATTCTACATTAATAATGATCAAGACGACTTTTTGGGATAAGCGCCTTGTCCACGGTGATGAGTGTACCTCAATCTCGATCACCAGCCTCAATTTCTAATCACCAAGCATGTACTCTCCATAAAGAGGCATGGTAACACACCTTTCAAGCTAAATTGCTCCCTCACGGACTCTGGCGCATTCTCGTGAAGATTTCAAAGCTTTTTATAATTCCCTTCCCGAGTTAGATCTACAAGCTCAATGAGGTCATTCTATTCTAATATCAAAGAATCCAAATCTCGGATCAAGAACTGGTCCAAACACCTTCATGACAATAAGCTTGCCGAGAAAAGAGCTTACCTTCAAGATATGAAAGAGATTAGAATGAAACTTCGGGATGATCCCCTTAATATTGAGCTCCATTGGCAAGAAGGTAATCTAGAAATGGCCATCAAAACCATTGAAGAATATGAAGCCAAAAGCTCCTCAATCGGATGTAAGCTTAAATATTTTTCCAAAATGGATCATGGGAACTCAAAATTTTTTTTTGTGGTGGCCAAATCAAGGCTTCTAAAAAGCCAACTTTCTACCATTAAGGATGATAATGAGGTTACTCTTGATGACCGGAAAGAGATTTCTAACTACTTTTGCTCCAAGTATATCTTTGCAATCTTCTCCCAACCAATTGATACCCCCACTCAAGTTGAGGAAGCCAAGTCATTTTTCAGATATGATTATTAATAATGGCCTTCACGGTGAGATTGTGATGTCTAACACCTGTGGAAGTTATCCCTCCACTCGAGGAAATCTTTGCTACTCTTAAAAGTCTTGCCAAAGGGAAAAGTCCCTGGCCCGGATGGCCTTCCACCCGAATTTTATCTTAAATTTCGGGACATAATTAAAGAAGATTTCACGCTTTTATGATTAAAGGCTCTTTGGAATTCAAACCATCTACACCTGCTCTTTCTGCTGGACTTATCACTTTAATTCCAAAGGTTGACAATCCTCAAACTTTTCTCGATTGGAGGCCAATCTCCCTAACAAATTCTACTTATAAAGTTTGTGCTAAGATAATTGCAAACAGGGTCAAAACTCACCTTCAGGAAGTCATTAGCTCCAATCAATCTGCATTTCTCCCAAATAGATTCATCCTAGATAACTACATTGCTGCCATGGAGGGTTTGCATTGGAACAAGTTGACTAATCAAGACTGCATTCTCTTAAAGCTTGATTTTTCAAAGGCCTTTGACACAGTTAGATGGGACTTTCTAAAATTCTCTCTAGAGAAACTTGGCTTCAGCCACAAGATTATCCAGTTGATCCTGGGGCTTAACTCCAGATCTCAATCTACTGTGCTTGTTAATGGATCCCCAGGACAATTCTTCCCCCTTGCTAGAGGAGTTAGACAAGGGTGCCCCTTAGCACCATATTTATTTCTAGCTGTTGCTGAAATGTTAACTAGAGTTATCACTCATCTCCAATCAACTGGGACAATTGTTGGTCTAAACCTTCCTGACAACATCACGAATCTCTCAATCCTTCAATATCTTTGATGACTCTTTCGGGTTTCCTCAAGAATGACTTGAATATTATTCACATTTTTCTTGCAGACTATTCATAACTTTGGTTCGCCTACGGTATTCACACTGAATAGAAATAAATGTACCATCATTGGGGACTTCAAACACGAGATAGCATTGCTGGCATAAAATGTATGACTGACACTGAGACAACTAATCTTCTAGGCATGCCTCTATCTCTCAATCCTAGTCTCAAATGTCTTTGGAATCCCATTGTAGAGAAGATTAGAAAGAAACTTGGGAATTATGGCAACTGTCTCTCTTTGGCAGGAAGAACTCTAATTTGCAGATTGAGAGAATAGTGAGAAATTTCATATGGGGAAAGCATCATATGGTTAATTGGTCCTCAATTACCAGAAGTAAAATTCAAGGTGGTTTGGGATGTAAGAATATTGCCTTGCAAAGCTATGCCTTGGCAGGTAAGTACATCTGGAAGTCTTTATTCTCAAATAGTAATCCTGCCTCAATCTTTATCAAATACTGGCTTTCTATTAGCCATCCAAAACATCATGCATCCATCTCTCACAATCTCCCACATTCAGCTTTCACTACTCTTCAACCAGCCCCCAGTATTTCTCCTCTCATGAGAAACATGATTATTGCCTGGAACAAGGTTCATCAGACTTTCCATCATTCCAACCTGGAAAACAGTCACATCAACACTAATATTTTTTGGAATCCCAATTTCTATAGAGACCAGTCTACTCCTCTGGCCATCAAGCATAAACGGATATACAAGAAATGGAAAGATAATAATATTCTCACCCTTGGTGATCTATGGGATCAGGGCAGATGGATTACCTGGACTAACTTGAAGCACAAAATCAGGGGAAGTTCCTCTGATAGAACTCTTTTTAGATATATTATGCACAAGGTCCACACAATCAATCTTATGGCTAATCCCATTATTACTGATTGGACCCTACTTGACAAACCAAGCTATAGTGTCCAGAAAGTCTACAGATATTTAAACAAACCAAATGTGCCTTCAAAGGCTAAACTGTATTGGGCTATCTCAGATGAAACTGAAACCAGACTCTTCACAAACATCTGGCATTCCTATCTGCCACCAAAGATCTCATACTTTGTCTGGCTTATTGCAAATAAGAGTTTATCCAACTTGGAAATGCTCTCTAGGCACTCCAATAATCTTACTCATTCTATTGATTCAAATTGCCCTCTTGGATGTGGGTATGTGGAAAATTTTGAGCACATCTTCGGTTGTGTTAAGCTCACCTCCTTCTGGCTTTGGTTTGAAGATATTTTCAACATTATATGTCCTGCTACTTTGTTGGATTTCATGATGAATGATGATGCTTTCACAAACTCTTTATGCTTCATTGCTTTATGGAATGTATGGAAACATAGAAATAGATGTCATTATGGGAGAAAAAGAATATCTATTCACTGGATAAAAAGACAGGTTATATATGACATTGAAATGGTTGCAACTAGTCAGATGCATGTAGATAGAGATTCTGTGGATAACAAGTGGCATAGCATTGGTCATTTCATAGGGTTCTATCAATTGTTTAAATTAAATTGCAATGCTGCATTTACTGACAATGATTGTTCCCTTGCTAGATTACATGATGAGTCTTAGCAGAGATTTTAACACATCTGTTGAGCCAGCTGAGCATACACTTTTCCCAGGGCAGAGGTTAGTTCATGATATTCAGTACACAGATGATGGATTATGGACAGGCCTAGTCAGAGGCATCACAAACATCGACATTCCTGACATCCCAGATCACGAAATTGATTGGGCAATAGAATTCTGCAGAGGCACATACTTAATGGTGCAACTATGGTGGTTCATGGAAATTAATAGCAGAAACATGACAGACGAACAATTCCAATATTACAGACAGCACTATTACCATCATAGATGTTTGGCAGATGCTTATGGTACACTCATCATCCTCATGTCTACAACCAATGCTGACAGACTTATTCAAGAGCTAAATTGGGGAAATGGTAGAACTCTCATTTTGCAACCAGATTTCCAGCCAAAATTTGACTACCTTCACTCTTATCATTTTCTATCCAATATCCCATCAAATCCCAATTCCTGAATTCCTGAATTCCATTCCTTACATCCAATCCCATTCTGAATCTCAAAACAGCAGTTTACTCATTTCTGGTTTCCAGTGATTCAATTCAGTAGCTGCAGTGCAGGTTTAATAGCTTCCACATGGAAGACAAGGACTTCTTAATTTCAATCACCTTTGTTGCTTTTACAGCATGGCATCCACTGATGTCTATTTTGTTTACTTTGTTTTTAAGCTTAATGTTGAGTAGTCAACTACATGACTCACTCACAACAATGTACCTTTTTCTATAATTAATGAAAAAAACCCCATTCTCAAAAAAAAAAAAAAAAAATTTAACTTTAATCAAGGAGCCACAATTTGGTCATCTAATCCTTGATCAAAAACTCATACACAACCACCTTGTATGATCATGGCAATCTACTAACAAAATAACTAGACGTTTAGAACAAACCATCTAGCACCAAGCTAGCTTGAACCTTATGCTTAACAAAAAACATTAAACACTTAATAAACCATTGGAATATCACTGTTCCAATGGTACTGCACAGTGTACTGTAGCAATTCGATCGGGCATCACTACCTTAGGTAAAAACACACAGCTCCTTCTCTGCAAGCTTTCCCCTGTGTTCAAGCAACCGGAAACCATGTCTACATCTTGCTTTTATTTAGTGGTGCAGTCCGGCGGTTATGCCAGACCGACCGGTTCGATTCTATAAGGGATGCATCCCAAATGGGATATGATCATCCCGATCAATCTATTAATACACAGATATGTACAGATGAACGGTGAATCTCCTGTCTATCCTCGACTGGTCCAGCTGCTCGATTTCCACCTTCAATATCCAGCATTTATTATTATGGTTATTTTATCTATAACCATAATCAAGAAATAAAATATTGTAAACACAATACTTAATCTTTTATAGCTATTTCTTCTATACTTCTTTATAGCTATTTCTTCTACACTTGTAACATGTAGGTAGACATTGACAACTGCTTCTTCTTCCTTTCATATCAATAAACTTTAGTTGACACAACTCTTCTCATAACACTGGTAACTGCATCATGTTCCCTTCAATACAAATATATTGTCTATCACCACTATTTTTCCAATCTCCAACAACTGTAACTTCTCAACATGTTAACCTGAACAACTGTGCAAGAATTAGTAACTGAACCTATCTTTTACAATGTCCACCAAAGACATAACTTGTTGTCCCTACTGATGTTCTTCGACCTGCCTTATACCTTTCAAAGTATCTCCCTTCAAGCACTTCTTCACCCTTTAGAAATCTATTTCCATGCTTATCAACCATGTCCGCTCCAAGAGCATGCTTGGGCATAGAACATAGCACAAGCCAAAATATGTCATCATCCTCATTATCAATTGGTGCCTCAACAACAAATATGCTACCAACCTCTACAAGATCAGAAAGAGGTTTGTCAGCTTCACCAGTCTCAATATGATCTCGAAAATTGTACCCAACTCTTCCATGTTTAGGCACCAACACATGTGCAAACCAGCCCCCTATTTGTTCCAAATTCTCACATTGGTGGAAGTCACCATACATGCAAAAGGTACAAAAGCATGCAAATTGTCTAGTGTTGATCTTAGTTGGATCTTCCTTGCTAATGCCACGAAGACCATGGATTTTTCTTGTGACATCCACTCTCGGGTCAAAGCACAATATTGGGGGGCAAAAACGCGCATGGCAAGCACCCCTCCAGCACCCCCCCCCCAAACCCTTTTTTCCCTCCAATTTTTTTTTTAATTGTAATTACTTTTCTCGACTCGGACGGAACCCTAGGCGCAGGTTTTCTGCGTGCTCTGGCCAGACTAGGCCAGAGCTATGATTCTCTACTCCATCTTCATCATTGCCATGCCTCCCATGATTGTCCCGCTGGCTACAAATCCGATAGTCCAGTTCTATGAGGAGCGCCTAAGTGAAGAGACAGATTACCGGATTTTCAAAGAACCAGAGGTAAAGTTTCTTTTGCATTCTATATTTTCGGGTAAAGATAGATAACAGGCCGATCTTTTCGTTCCTTTATGTGAAAGGATGATGACAATGGTTAATTTTTGAAGTCTTTATGATCCGGGATCATTTTTTTAGTTTCCAGTCGATCTTTTAGGCTAAAAGTCGAATAAAGGCCTCCATTCTCGATTCTTTAAGTTACTGGCTTTTCAATTTTGGATGCTTAATGTTCTTATTTATCTGTTATGATCCGACCTCATTTCTCTGATTTACCTTCTATTTATTTTGCAGATGAAGATAGCTTACACAGTCGAGGAGTTTGTCCAATATCGTGGCTTGTGCAATGAGGGCAAAGATCCTTGCAGTATCACTTGGACAGATTGCCCTAAGTCAGATTTTTTGACAGTTTGGTCTCAAGAAGTAAAGAAGGATAACAAAATAAAAGTGTCTTGCATTAGGCCAGAGTTTGAGAATCGACTGAAGGTATTGATCAAGAAAATCTATCAGTTTGGTCTGAAGAACAATGAAGCTAGAACTATTTTTGCCCGTGCATTTGCATGGCAGCACACTCGAAGAGCTGAAGAAAACCCTGGTAAGTATATGTTGGATTGGGCTACATTTGCCTTTGAAAGAATTAAGATTTCCAATAGAAACAAGAGACATAAAACAGATATGGAGGAGATTGCTTTGAAGAACATTAGTATGGGTGTTTCTTCTTTAGAGACTGACATGTTAAGTTTTGAAGAATCAATTTCACGTATACAAAACAGTATCAGAGAGCTGGAGTTTCAGAAAATCAGAGTTGAGGGCTTGATGGCAGGCTTTGATGAGGCAGCTGCTTCTGTCTCGGATAGATTGAAGAAGACTAAAGTAATGATTGAAGATCTTGTAGAAGCATGTCCAGATGAAGACCAGGCCCTTGGAAAGCTTTGTCAAGATGAATCAAAGCTTGGTTTGTCATTGCTCACGATTTTGAAAAGGAAGAGGCAAGCTGATAATAGTGCAGATTTGGACCAGCAACTAATGGATCTAAGAACCGACTGCGAGGCTAAGATTGCGGTGTTGATGATTACAAGGTGAAGGTTAAAAATCTGCAAGATTTGGGGATAATTTTATGAGCACAAGCATTGTAAAACCTAGTCCAGGCAGCCTGCTTGTTATCAATTTTGAAGATGGTTGCCAAGTTTGTGGCTTTGCTTTTAGTCCATCTTATAGCATGTTTGTCCAATTGGTTTGTGGACACAAATATCACCTCTTTTGTTTCCAGCAATGTGTGGAAAACCTACAATGCATGGTTTGCAAACGAGATATACCGAGAGAGTTGTATGCTGAACTTGGATACCTAGACTTCTTACCTATTAAGGAGAGTGCAGAAGATCCAGCTGAAGATGATGCTGAAGAAGAAGAGGAAGATGCTGATATTGTACAGGGTCAGGGTAAGAGACCTTTAACCCGGTCAATGACATCACCACAGAAAGGCAAGCAAATGTCAATTTCAATTTGTAATTGTAAAACTTTCTTCTTAATTTATTTTTTTGTTATTGCAGTAGTTTCCAGCCGGAAGAGAAGAGGAGAAGACCAGACACCTGAAGATGCTGCTGCAGAAGATCTTGATCTTCAAAACAACTCGCCACAGAAAGGCAAGCAAATGTCAACTTGCATTGCAGTTGTTTCCACCAGAAAGAGAAGAGGAGAAGACAATACAGATGCTGCAGATGATCTTGATCTTCAAAACACCTCGCCACCGAAAGGCAAGCAAATGTCAACTTGCATTTTGTAATTCAAAAACTTTCTTCTTAACATTTTTATTCTTGTTGCAGTAGTTTCCACAAGAAGGAGAAGAGGAGAAGACAAGACAGCTGCTGCAGATGATGTTGATCTTGAAAATATCCCACCAGTTGAAAAGGAAGGGGCAAATGCTGCACCTGCTGTTAGTGATGTAGTTATTGTGGCCAAGCTTCCAAATGAGAGAAAAGGCAAGCCTAAAAAGTTTAGTGCACGACCTCCTGTTGCAACTAAAGGTTATTTTTTGCTGCCCTTTTTAATGAGAGGTGTTTTTGTGAAACGAATCAAGTTTAACCACATGTTTTTGCTTTCAGATGTGCCAAAAAATGGAAAGAAGAGAGGTCCTTATAAGAAGGGTGCAGGTGCTAAGCAGGCTTTGAAGAAATCTGCCAAAGAGACTCCTGCTAGAGAGACTCCTGCCTATGAGAATCCAACTCCTAAAGGGAAATTAGTGAGGAAGTATGCTAAAAAATCTGCCAATGTATGTATCAAGAGTGCACAATGTGAGAAAGAACTCTCAGGTATGTGCTTAATGTAGGATACATTTAATGTTTGATTTGAAATTAATAGTTTGAACATTTCACTTTTGTTTGGCGTAGTTACATTAAGCAATCCAAATTGAAGTCTTTTAACTCCGGCCGGATTGCAAACATGTGGTTCGATTCTCGCAACAATGCCAACAGTGGCTTGGTGCAAAATGCGAAGCATGTGGAAGCCAAATTGAAGACCTCTCAAGATAGATTTAGGTGCTGCTAACGTTGCAGGTTGAATCAATAAAAGCAAAGGCCTACAATGCCATCTATTCCCGCAATGGCAACTATTCCTACCATGCCATCTATTTTCGCTACACCGGTTCTCGAAATACCAATCATTCCACCAATGCCCATTGTTCCCGAGATGCCAATCATTCCACCAATGCACATTGTTCCTGAAATGCCAATCATTCCACCAATGCCAATTGTTCCCTCGAAATGCCAATCATTCCCCGTCTCCAACCATTCTTTGAGATGCACTTTGATCAAAGCATGCGGTTATTGCAAGCAAGTGATGTTTCTAAAGGTGTCAGATATCTGCAAATAAACTTGAAGATCCTACACATGAAGATCCCACACCTGAGCTTCCCAAATCTGACGAGGAAAGTGATGAAGAAGACATAACTCTTGAACAATATGTAGAGAAGACAGTTACTCTAAACATAGCAGGTTAGGCAAATGCTTCTTATTCTGTATGTTTACCAACTGTGTTTGTTAACAATTGTGCATCTTTTCACTGCAGACTGATGGAGACTGCAATATGGCTAGGCTATAAAGCTTCATTTTCGGCTCTACGGATCTTTTTTGAAGAAGTCTGTTTTTTTTGACAATGTACATACAATTTTTTAATGAATGAAAACAGGCTTTTCAAGGAATGAATTTGTACTTTCTATGCTTTTACAAACAGGCTCTGAATGTCAACATGACACAGTGTTAGATTCAGACAGTTTTAGGAACATACAGTTCTAGATTCACACACGTGAAACTGTGTGAAACTGAAAGCTGAATTTGCAAACGTTATTGCAATATATGCAATAAGCAAACTGAATTTCACTTCGAAGCTTTGAATCTGCTGAACTTGCAAACGTTAATGCAATATATGAAACTGAATTTCACTTTCAACCTTTAAATTTGCTTAAGTGTAATGCAAATATCTTAAGTGTAGTGCTAATGTGCAAATTTGCTGAAGTGTAGTGCAAATTTGCTTAAGTGTAGTGCTAATGTGCAAATTTCCTTAAGATAGTGCAAATTGCTTAAGTGTGAAAATTTGCTTTAGTGTGCTCAAATTGCCTAAGTCCCAACAATGCCAAGTGCCAATTGCCTAAGTCCCAACAAAGCTAGGTAGACTCTTGGCTTGGTCTCTTTACCAAGTTGGAGTCATTTAATGTTCTTTCAATGTCAGATCTGTTTGTCAAGTTTACAAAGTAAACATTCTTCAGTCTAAATCAAGGGTAGTCTAGCAACACACACAAAGAGGGTTAACTGATTACATACCTTGCACAATTAGCTAAGTTTTACACATTTTCCAAGAGGATAAGATTCTGGTCGATATGTTCTTCATCTTTGGAGCTTGTCTTTTCAAAGATGTAGCCAAATGCACATCTAAAAATTCACAATAATGTGGATGCAAGTAATTCTTTTGTAAGCGGACCTCAAAGAAATTCCATTACAAGCAAATCCACTACTAGAAAGGCGTAAATATGTTAAAACAAATTGGTTCAATCATGTCATTAAGAGATAAAAATTTATGTCTGAGCACATAGTACCAAAAAATTTTATAGAAATAGACAAGAGTTGAAGAAATTGCTTCCACTGCAATGTATATCAGATTTCAGTACATTGTTTGAGCCTTTGCTCAAAGAACCCTAAAGTAAGTACAGTTTTGTACTTAAGATCCAGAATCGCAAATGGTTTAATCTAAGTCCAATGCAGCAAACCTTTATTGTGGCATCAAACCTCTTCTGTGCTTGGGCTGGCAGCAAGTACCTCGGATGTTGGAGGAGGCAAATACTCAACAATTCGTTCATGTGCCTCATTTGAAAGGAAGTATACATGTTCCTCATCAGCTACTGCCTGTAATTCAACTTTTGCACACACTACAAGGTGGGAATAGCAGGTTACTTCAGGCATGTTGTGTAACAGCTCGTATTTACCATCTCTAATGCTCTTGTAATACTTACCTGACAATACAATTTCCTGCCTGTTGAATTTAGAGCCCCAGTAGTCCTTAAATGCACGTTCCACAGTGTGTTTAGGTTCAGTGCACTAAAAATCAACATTATCTTCATTGCCCTCCTCAGCATTGACAACAAAGTTGTCACCTACATCAACCATTTCTGCCTTCCACTGATTGTCCCCTTCATACTGTACATGAGTTACAGATGCCTCTTCTACCACCTCCATAGGAAGTAAAGTTTCATGTGCATACTCTCCAAGCCGAGATGCATGTCTACACTTGGACCACAGTTCTGCCCAACAGAATCTGCAAAAACATGACAGATGCCTGTGTGCCACTTCAAGAGGCCTGTCTTTGCAGTATGGCCTGATTGTATGTATCTTTGTTGTGCCTTTGAGAGTCTCACAATCATATTGCATGTCCCTATTAACATCACCTAGCTTCACAAGCCAAAAGAACCTAATGTTGGAGTGACAAACAGTTAGTAGCAGTTGAGAAGTAATAAGCAGCCAAAAAAGGAAAGAAAAAATATTGACCTGTTTATGTTAGTCTCTTTCAAAGACAGTTTGGAGCTAAAATACCAAATCAGGAAGTTCACAACATCTTGTGCATTCCTCAAGGGAGTGCTGTCTCGTTTGAGCATTTCACTTGTCAAAATTCTCTTTATGACAGCTCCAAAGACCGTCATGTTCCCCTTTCCCATGTGATGAAGCGAAAAAGTTCCACTTTGCATCTTAATCCCCTCACAACTTATAGAATCGCCTAAGAAGAAAAAGCCCTAGAAGATTTGAATTGGGAAGCACATCCATCGGACTGTAACACATGTTTAGACAAGTGTACTCCCTTGCTCAATAAAAGTCATGATGACTTTGCAACCGTCTTTGGACAAACAAACTATCATGTTTCTTGTCATCAGATATGTAGAAATGTGTCTCTTTGACAATCTTTCTACCCCCAACCTTGATATTTGGGGTCTCTCCATCTAAAGCATGCCTGTATGTAATATGAACTAATAGAGAACATTGGTCGTTATGCCAATGCATGCTCTGGATTTCCTGCTGAACTTTGAAAGAGAAATTCTCAAGAAAGTCTATAATGAAAACCATAGTACCTTTTGGAAAAGATTGAAGACAGTTCTTGAACTGATCCGCTTGCCATCCGGGCCGTAATTATGTGGGATAAACTGTTTGATAACACCATCAGCATGTGTCATGAACTCCTTCAAGGTAGTTGTCTTGTACACAAGCCTCATAATGTCTTTTGTCTTCTCTATGATTTTTCCCTCTTTGCCTACAGACTTCTTTATTGTCTCCTTAACCTGTGTTGACAAAAAACAGTATGAATACCACCAAACAGAGCCAAAAAATCTGTTTTGAGCACTACCATTCAATTGGCAAGTAAACAATTGGAAAACAATTGGTACAAAGCAGTAAATACCTTCTCAAAGTTCTTCCAATCGATAGTTCTCAATGCACTCTTCTCCCTTGGACATCTTCTTAGTTTCTTGATACCACAAAAGTGCAAGTCAAGTTTAAGGCATTTTGCCTTGTGCCAAATCTCCTCCTCTCGCTTTACAAATGGACCGGTGACCTCCATAGTTCACTTACACTGTTAAATGTTTTGTCTTTTGCTTCACAAAGGTCTCCCTTACCACAAACTGTACACTTGCAAGCACAATTTGGCCCATGTGTGTTTGGATCTCTTCTAATTCTATTCAAAGTCTGCCTTACAAATTCCATCTTCATGTGATAAATGCACATGCAAGTTTCTCGATCTTTCAATCTCCTAACAAACAAAGGTTTCAAAGATTCAAACCTCCTCAATCCAATCTTCATGTCAGGGTGCTCTTTCTGAAATTTTTTGTAAAATACAACCTAAATGAAAAAATGAACTCGTTAGAACTTTGTTTGCAGAACTGTTAAATGCATGTGCTTAGAATTTGCATGTAGGAAATGCATGTAGTATGCAACATAGTGAAGAAGAAAATAAAGAAGACAAAGCATTGGAATTGAATAAAAAATCAGAGTTAGAGATCTCAAAACCTGAGATTCTTCCAAAAAATGAATCGGATGCAATCTGTAGGGTTTCTGAGTCTTCAAGCCTTCGTTGCATCTTCTAAGCTTCACAACTTGCTTCTTGTTAGGGGAAACCCTGGTGTTGGAAATCCAGTAGTTGTATACCTTCTCTCGATCACCAACAGAAAGTTTGTCACTCCTATTTTTCCTTTTAAACATGGACCAAGGTCCACCAATTGCAGTTGCTCTCTTCTTGTCCAAAGCAGCATAAACAGCCTTTCTCTTTATGTTCAATGTCTTTGCAATACGAGACTTATTGTTGGAATTGTTGACAGCCATTAAAAGTGTAGATGATCTTGCATGAGTAATGTCATGATTCCTTCTTAGCTTGTTGCTTTGAAGACTGCTCTTAACATTATCAACAACATCCCTGACTGCCAAAAATTCTTTGTGGCCCATGATGCCAATTTGAGGTAATCCTTGACCTGTTCTTGCTAATATCTCATCCCTATCATCTTGAAACAAATTTTTGCACACATTATGAATATTATCCAAAATATTATCCAAATCGAAGTTCCCAAAATTATCTCGTCACAACTCTTGAATGGCTCAAAAATATTGCTGTTGCACCAGTGGAAAAGTTTTCTGTAAGCCATGAAGTAGTGACATGAACATTGGGTTTTATAGCACTGTCCACTTTCAACTCCTCCTTTGCTACCTTATCCTTCACCTTCGCTCCTTGACCATCGTGTTCTCCTTTACCGTGGCCTGAGCAAAAAAAGCTCCACTCCATTGGAATTCTTGTGATATTAAAATACCGACCAACAAAATAAAATTGACGACGAGCCTTAAAATGTGCAGCAGCTCCATCTGACCACACCCAATTCTCTCGCATCTCATATCCTTGTTCCTGGACCCATTTGTAGTGCAACATGAAGCAATGTTGCACAAATAAGGTATCATGACTTTTATCATCTAAAATATAGAAATGGTACTCTCTTATTGGTTCACTAGACTCGGTCTCACGTCTGTAAGTGATGTGAACTAGTATAGCTATTTGTTCATTGTTGAAATAACCACTTTGGATCTCATTTTGCGGAAAACTACACATTCAGCCTAAAGATTTTGTGAGCTAATAGCTTGTTCATCATAAGGTGAGTTTCGGAAAATATTATCTAGTCCAAGATGTGAGTTAGCTCTTCTAGTCAAGTGGAAAATGAGAGTGGAATATCATTGGAAAATCATGCTTCCAGTGTATCGTTTATTGATTGTATTCCTGTAAATGATGTATGCATTGGAAAGTGTATTGTCAACAAACCGGATTGCCGTACATATCGGGTCCAAATTACAGGGACCTTGTACTTTGACACAAATGACCACTACACTGGCACAATATGGAGGGGCAATGATAGAGCAGCATCATGGATGCTTGCTGAGAAGTATATACGTTTCAAGAGTGCAAGTTGTGTTTTAGCCACACCCATTGGACTTGCGCCTGAGGTTTAGTGCGAGGATATGCCAGATGGGCCAATGGTGTTTTCGCCATTTATGAATGGTGGAACACTTGCAGAATTATTGGATCACTTGCCTCGCGAATTCTCTTCTTATAGGAGATGGTCGAATGCAATGCATGGAGGGGCAGAAAGACCTGACATGAAGATAACTGCAGAATGGAAAGCCAAGATGAGAGTTGTGTATAAGTACATACCAGAAATAGCTCTTGCTCTTGCAGAGGGAGTCAATGACATCCATCGACCCGCTTGGGTACACACAAAGCTCAACTGTAAAAGAATAAAACTCCATTTTGATGACTCATATACAAATGTGTGGGTGGCTATTAGTGATTGGGACACGGCCATTCGATTTTTTTGCAAAGAGCGGAGGCCCAAGTTGAGGGGGCACTATACACTAGTGGATGGAACTGTGAGATATCCTTGGTAGGAGAGGAGAGTTTTCCAAACCTCAGACGTAGATGACGATGTTTGGGGCCATGAGATATGTGACATCTATTCATTGGGTTACATTTTTGATATGCTCCTTGATTTTGTCCGCGCAATGCGGCATATGGGTTTGTGTGTTGAGATAAACCCAACTGACAATTACTCTAGCACATTGGACGTAATAGAGCACATGAAGGTCCAAATGATGCGCACAAGAGAGCATGTGCACAATGAACGCCCAAGCTCAATGAATGTTGTTGCCACCTTGAAAAGTGCGGGCATGACTTCACAGGGGGTTGTGAGAGGGTGACACATGAAGGGCAGGGATCCCCTTGAGATGGCTAAAATATTGTTAAATGCAAATAACTAATTAATAAAGCTTATTGTTTAAACCCTAAAAGCAAATGAATGACTTTTTATGTGAATTCATAGTCATTTTCTCTAAACCCTAAACCCTAAAAGCTTATTGTTTCGGTGTCGAACGAATGACTTTCTACGTGAATTCATAGTCATTTTCTCTCGCTAATTCTATTTTATTTTTCATATGTTATAATTATTAGCTATGGTGCCGCCGCAACTTTTTGTGCTTATCGCGATCGTGGTGTTCTTCCCATTCTTTTCGTATGGGCCTTCCCATCAGCGGGAAGGACAGAGACTTGAATCTTATAGTAAACCACCACCCCCTTCTGTTGGCTCCCCTTCTATTGGGTGGTTAGGAGTTGGTAAGTACTTAGTGCATAACTATAACCATTCTTTCTATTTTTAATTGATGTGTCCATGTTATTTATTTATGTACATTTTATATTATCGATATAGGGTGTGTTTTGTTGTTTGTCGTCTTCATGGCTAATCGATTTCATTGCGAAGAAGATGAAGGTAAGTCTTTAGGGTTTATTGACGCTTCAAGTTATGTGTATGTATGTTTACTTATTGACTGTTTCTCAAGTAGAAGAAAGAGATCGAGACAGAGAAGATAGAAGGAGGGTTCCACGTGATGGGCGTCGCGAAGAAGATGAAGGTAAGTCTTTAGGGTTTATTGACGCTTCAAGTTATGTGTATGTATGTTTACATATTGATTGTTTCTCAAGTAGAACGAAGAGATCGAGATAGAGAAGATAGAAGGAGGCCTCCACATAATCCAATTCACGGGAGTGGTAGTTCAGGTGGTCGCAATGGCCGCAATACCGGTCGAGGTGGTTGGCATAGTGATTCACCTGTAACACAACCAGCTGAAGGTTGGTATGAGTGTTATGATATTTAAGATAGACTAGTAAACGTGTGCCCGGCGTTGCCGGGCTAACGTTCCCCGCTTGTGTGTTTAAGATCCATATATAGGTGCAATTTCACAAAACATTTAAGTTTGATGATATCGAGAAGGACTTGATTTGCTTGTGTTAATATTTTTGTTGGTCTATCTAATGACAATATCATCAATGTATTGACTTTGCATGTAAAGGATGGATTTTGGTAAAGAACACATTGCTTTATAAGAAATATGGAGCAATTATCTTTAAACTTAAAGCCCCCAAGATTTGGGAAAGAGAGGCCCAAACTCCATATGCACAATTGTAAACATTATTATGCTTTATATGTTTCTTGTGGATGACAAAACTCTTTGTTGATTCATGGTTATTGGTGTTGTAAGAAGTTTTTCCTATAAAATAGATCACATACGGTCTGCCTTTCATACATTATGAGATCTTGTTGCAACAGTAGATGCATAAAAGGTTCCTCCTTCCTCTATTGAATAGTACCAAGGATGTGATTCTTGATTCTTGTATGAGAAATATCATGAAAGCCCCTTAGAATACAACAATGCATAATTTTTCAAGCATAATTATCATATCTGACATTCAAAAAGAGACATTATAGACTAATTTTATTGCCATCATTGAGAGAATCATTGGAAACAGACTTGGAAATGAATAGATCCAGTCTCTATAATTCACCTGCAAAAATGTCAAGTAACTGCAAGAAAAGTGGCAGTTTATGGTTGCAACCAAATTGTTTAGAATTTTTTTAAATGATTTGCCATCTTCCTCAATTTGCTTTTTGCAAGCTCCATGTCTCAATACTGCAAGCTCCATTTTTGCATGCTCCATGTCTTATAACCTTATGGAATTCTATCAATCATAATATTCATGATTGTCATGTATTCAATCTTACCTTCATAAAAATAACTTGATGTCGAGTAAACCTACACCAGCAAATGATGTCATAAATTGGTGATGAGTTGGCATGGGCTCAAATTAATGTTTGTAATTTCTCGAGCAAATGTATACCACTAAGCACAAATTAGGATCCAAAACAATTGACAATCTTTTGTACAATTGTGGCTTTCTCTAAGTCAGAGTTGGGATACTTCAATAAGTTACATTTTTTCCTCTCGTGGCATCTGGCCAATTGTAGACACAGATGCGCCTGTACTTGGTAATCTGCAAAAAAAGAACCATGCAAGCTTTATTGCCTTGGGTATTTTCTGCACTGAAACTTCTATGTTATCTCCAAATAAGGCATCAGTACTATTTTGGATGGTGTACCTTTGCAATGCTTCTAGTGATAGATGCATGCATGTGGTCTTGGTAAAAACATTGTGGCATGTTAGTGCTAATGGTGCTAGCCAATAACAGAACGTGCGATGGATACACAAAAAGAAAATGATAGAATGTGCATATGCATGAATGATCCATATGCACAATTCTAAATGGTCCAACATTTGAGGTATGTCAACTCTCACTGAGTCCAAAGATACTATACCACCATCCCCTTTATTTGAAAAAGGGTACTTAAATTATGTTTCATTTGACTTGTGATGAAACAACAACAAACTTAGGTCTGGTTTTATGTGCTACATCTAAAGGGTTGTGCTCGCGCCATGTCTAAAGTTTGAGTGTAGTTCAATGTTTACTGTTGAATATATTATCTTAATTGCCCTTGAACAAATGTGCAAACATGTGATTCCAAGTTAGGCAACAAAAATAACCCAAATGCATTTACTAATCTATTCCATGAGTTTCAGTTCTTTCATGTTCTTAACTACAAAATGTCGGCAAAGCCCCAAGTGAAGAAGACCAAGGCTTGGCCTCCAAAACGTAAACCCTACAAGAACCTAATCAACTCATAGGGTTTACGTTCCGGTGGCCTAAACGTGCTCATTTTCATAGATAACTCAACAAGTTGTCTCCAAACATGAGTGCAAAGACATGGAAAGTGAAAGAATGGAGTTTGGATCTATCGCCCCCCCGAATGACCCCAAACACTGCGTTGATGCTGCATAAGCCGCTCTTCAACTCTACATCAGGAGGAGGGTAGATCCAAACTCCATTTCGTCAATTTCAATTGCTTTATGTTTTCAAATCCAAAGTTTCAGCCAAGTCCCAAGTGAAGAAGAACAAGGCTCGGCCTCCAAAATGTATACCCTACAAGAACCTAGTCAACTCACATGGCTTACGTTCCGGTGGCCTAAACGTGGTCCTTTTCATAGATGACTCCACACAACATCTCTAAACATGAATGCAGAGACATGGCAACTGAAAGAACAGAGTTTGGATCTATTGGCCCCCCGAATGACTCCAAAGACGGCATTCATGCTGCATAAGCGGCTCTTGAACTCTAATTGCCACACCGGGATGAGGGTAGATCCAAACTCTATTCCGTCAGTTTTAATTCTTTCATGTTCTTAAATACAAAGTGTCGGCCAAGTCCCAAGTGAAGAAGACCAAGGCTCGGCCTCCAAAATGTAAACCCTACAAAAACCTAGTCAACTCATAGGGTTTACGTTCCGGTGGCCTAAGCGTGGTCCTTTTCATAGATAACTCAACAAACCATCTCCAACATGAGTGCAAAGACATGGAAAGTGAAAGAATGGAGTTTGGATATATCGGCCTCCCGAATGGCCCCAAACACTGCGTTGATGCTGTATAAGCGGCTCTTGAACTCTAGTTGCCACATCGGGATGAGGGTAGATCCAAACTCTATTCCGTCAGTTGCAGTTCTTTTTTGTTCTTAAATGCAAAGTGTCGGCCAAGTCCCAAGTGAAGAAGACCAAGGCTCGGCCTCCAAAACATAAACCCTACAAGATCCTAGTCAACTCATAGGGTTTACGTTCCGGTGGCCTAAACGTGGTCATTTTCATAGATAACTCAACAAGCCGTCTCCAAACATGAGTGGAAAGACATGGAAAGTGAAAGAATGGAGTTTGGATCTATCGGCCCCCCGAATAATCCCAAACACTATGTTGATGATGCATAAGCAGCTCTTGAACTCTAGTTGCCACATCGGGAGGAGGGTAGATCTAAACTCTATTCCGTCAGTTGCAATTCTTTCATGTTTTTAAATCCAAAGTTGCGGCCAAGTCCCAAGTGAAGAAGAACAAGGCTCGGCCTCCAAAACGTAAACCCTACAAGAACCTAGTCAACTCACAGGGTTTACGTTCCGGGGCCTAAACGTGGTCATTTTCATAGATAACTTGACATACCTTCTTGAAATGTGAGCGCAGAGACATGGCAACTGAAAGAACGGAGTTTGGATTTCTCGGCCTCTCGAATGACTCCAAACACTGCATTGATGCTGCAGAAGCAAATCTTGAACTCTAATTGCGACATCGGGAGGAGGGTAGATCCAAACTCCGTTATGTCAGTTCTAGCTGCTTCATGTTCTCAAATGCAAAGTGTCAGCCAAGTGCCGAGTGAAGAAACCCAAGGATCAGCTTCCAAAACGTAAAACCTCTATGAACCTAGTCAACTCACAGGGTTTACGTTTCGGAGGCCTTATCCTTTTCAATTTGGAGCAGGACCTTGCATCGTGTCATCAACGTATAGAGGCGGTGATGATGCTAGAAGACGGCCCTTTAAAACCTCCCTGAAGACAGTTTTCCAGAACACTCTTCTTCAGAAGGCCCTGGCGACAGACGGGCACCTTCCCCACCTTGGAACTGCAAATGGACCCTGCCAATGGACTCAAAACGTCGACATTATCCTAGCGACCAAGTTCCGTCAGCAGAAGACCACCCCTTGGTCAAGGAGCGCCAAAAGAGCTCAAGTCCAATACTCTCGTAGTCAATTGGTTTAGGAGGTGGCTGCAGAATATTGCCATGTAGGGCGTTCGTGTTGCTTTCTCTGGTGAAATTGGCCGTGTGACTTAGCCACTAGGGTAATGTCGCCATTTTGGACGACATGGCGAAGTCGAATTGCCATTCCGTAGAACTCTCTCTGCTCGAACGATAAAACACATGTGTTTCCACACAGTCGCCAGCAGGACGCTTCACAGTTTGACAACTTCTACCGGACCGATCTTGGATTTTTTTGGACCTCCTCAAAGAAGGGTCATTGAACGGATTATTCAACGGTCGAATAGGGGAACCGAGTTTGGGGAGGGTGGGCATTAGCGTATGCCCCCCGGAGGAGCGGTGTCAGGAAAGGCACCATCGGGGACTTTTTTGGGGCCGACCTCCTGGGGTCTGGACCCTCATCTCCGGAGAGGCAGCCGAGCGAGGTTCTGCCCGTGTTCAACGTGGGGAGGTTTGCCCAGCTCGTCTTACCAACAGTAGGGTGCCCTGACCATTATGGTTAAAGCTCCTTGATCCAACGCTCATCCGAAAATTCTGGAAGTTGGCATGTGCATTGGAAATGACTTAGCAAGCCATATGACAAAAAATCAGAATTTTCTTTTGATCTATGCATTAATTACGAGAAGGCGCACTTTAGAGAAAAAGGATCCATGACATCCTAAGTTCATCCGAAAGTGTTAAACACCTATAGTTACTTTAATGAATTCAAGTACATCTAACATTCAACTAAATTACTTTAGGCCTAGGAAATAAAGAATTGACAGGATGAAATGGTCAAAAAAGCCCGCAAGCACAGCAAATGAACAGACGTGGCACCGCGATGTGATCATGTCATGTTTCGATGTGATGACATCGCGATGTAGACACGTCGCGGTGCCATGTTATGCGTTACAACGACGTCAGAGCATTTTTGGATGGCGTGTCCACATTTTTTGGGCTAGGAGGGTTTTGGTATCACAATATATTAGAATGGAGTTTGCATCTATCGCCCCTCCCCTTTGAATGACCCCAAACACTGCGTTGATGCTGCATAAGCCGCTCTTCAACTCTAATTGCCACATCGGGAGGAGGGTAGATCCAAACTCCATTTCGTCAGTTCCAATTGCTTTATGTTTTCAAATCCAAAGTTTTAGCCAAGTCCCAAGTGAAGAAGAACAAGGCTCGGCCTCCAAAACGTAAACCCTACAAGAACCTAGTCAACTCACAGGGTTTACGTTCCGGTGGCCTAAAAATAGTCCTTTTCATAGATAACTCCACACAGCATCTCTAAACATGAATGCAGAGACATGGCAACTGAAAGAACATAGTTTGGATCTATCGGCCCCCTGAATTACTCCAAACATTGCATTCATGCTGCATAAGTGGCTCTTGAACTCTAATTGCCACATCGGGATGAGGGTAGATCCAAACTCTATTCCGTCAGTTTCTGTTCTTTCATGTTCTTAAATACAAAGTGTCGGCCAAGTCCCAAGTGAAGAAGACCAAGGCTCAGCCTCCAAAATGTAAACCCTACAAGAACCTAGTCAACTCATAAGGTTTACATTCCGGTGGCCTAAACGTGGTCCTTTCCATAGATAACTTGACACACCATATCTAAAGATGAGTATAGAGACATGGCAACTAAAAGAACAGAGTTTGGATCTATCGGCCCCTCGAATGTCCCCAAACACTGCGTTAGCGGCTCTTGAACTCTAGTTGCCACATCGGGATGAGGGTAAATCCAAACTCTATTCCGTCAGTTGCAGTTCTTTCTTGTTCTTAAATCCAAAGTGTCGGCCAAGTCCCAAGTGAAGAAGACCAAGGCTCGGCCTCCAAAACGTAAACCCTACAAGAAACTAGTCAAGTCACAGGGTTTACATTACGGTAGCCTAAACGTGGTCCTATTCATAGATAACTCTACACAACATCTCTAAACATGAATGCCGAGACATGGCAATTGAAAGAACATAGTTTGGATCTATCGGCCCCCGAATGACTCCAAACACTGCGTTCATGCTGCATAAGGAGCTCTTGAAAGGCCATAAATTATGGCTAGATCCGGACTTGACACAAGCACAGAATGAAAATAAGAAAAGGGAGTGGGCCAAAGTCAGAGAAGCAAGAGAGACAAGGGTAATAGCTTACCTTGACAGATCGGGGAAAGCAGTTATTACGGACAGAAAGAAAGCATAGAGGGGCGGGACCTTGAGGGTTTTAGCATGGAATGCTCATTGTGTAATGAAAGAGAAAATGACAGCAGTTTATGAAATATGGAAAGATGTTGATCTGATTTATTTGGTTGAAACATGGCAACACCAAACAAAAGGATTACTTGAGCTAGATGGCTTCGGAATGATTGCAAACATATGGAACAGAAAAACGAAAAACGTAGGGAGAGGACATGGTGGCATAGTGATATACGCAAGAGAAAATATCTCTCACATAGTTAAATTAAAGCAGAAGCATATCAGAAATCAGCATGTCTGGATTGAGGTCAATTTAAACCATAGGAGAGTTTTCTTGGCCGTTTGTTATTACGCTCCTTTGCATATGAAACTATACGATAGTACAAATTTTGATAGGAGCAATCCCTTCCACGATTTGGCAAAGGAAGTAAAGACATTTCAAGAGATTGCAGAAGTACTTGTGGTTGGAGATTTCAATGCACGGACTTGCACTCAGCAAACAGTTGCTTATGAGCAGCCCTTTAGTGTTCATTTAGATGAGTTAGAAGAAAGATCTTTTATCAGGAAATCTACTGATTCTGATACAAACTTAATGGGCAAGTTGTTTATGGAGTTTGGCACGGCCTGTGACTTAAAAGTTCTCAATGGCATAGATTGTTATCCTTGCTCTGAAAATTTCACTTGCATCACTTTTAATGGAGCAAGTGTTGTTGATTATTTGTTAGCCAAAAGTATTGATATGATCAAAGGCCTCAAAGTAGGACAGAAGTTAATGGAGTCTGACCATGCGCCACTATGCTTTGAGCTTGTATGTGGTGACCTAATGCGTGACGCAGTAATAGAACAGGACACTACCAAGATAAAAATTATCTTATGTAAAGCACTCCATATATAGTAGGCAGCTAGATGAGGCACTGACAGGTTTGTTTTGGACGGGCCATTTGGAGGATGATATAAAAGCTTTTTCAGAAATAGTCTTAGGAGTTGCAGCAGATATCTTTGGTAGATAAAAAAAGCACACACGTAGAAACAAAGGTTGGTTTGACGGGGAATGCATGCAAGCGAGAAGACAAATCCCGAAAGGGACAAAGTACAAGCCGAAATGGTATAAAAAGTTACTTAGGCAGAAGAAATACTGTTATATGCGTGGCAGACAGCAGTGGTTACATCAGAAGCTTATTGATGATCCTAAAGCATTTTGGAAGATGCTCCAACCCAGAGGCACACCTGCTCATCTTGCTGAAGCCGATTTGGAAAGCTATGTTAGGAGCCTATATGAATTGCTTGCTGATCAAATGGTTAAATTGCAGCTAGAAGAAGAAATCTTTACGGTAGATGATGTTGAATATGCGCTGAAGAAAATGGCAAATGGCAAAGCTAGAGACATGCAAGGGTTCGGAGCTGAATTGTTTAAATGGAGTGGCAAACGAGCTTTGAGCATGCTAACATATTTGCTGAATGCAGCAATGATGCAAGGTCTTCCGAGGCAGTGGAAGGAAAACAGAGTACATCCAATATTTAAAAGTGGGGACGTGCATCAGATTTCGAACTATAGGACGATTCTAATAGGGAATACGTTCACCAAAATCCTGGCCACGCTATTAGAACAGAAGATAAGTCATTGGGTTGAAGCAAACGGTAAGAGGAGTGTGTTTCAAGCGGGTTTCAGGAAGGATCACTGCACTCTTGACCATGCTTTAGTGCTGAGAGTTCTCTGTGAAAATGCAAAGAAACCAAGGAATGCTCTGTACTTGGCCTTCATAGACTTCTCGAAGGCCTTTGACACAGTACCTCGAAGAAATTTGGGAGAAGGAATGGAGCACATTGGGATCCCTCTTAGCTTGAGGGCTGCTGAATCAACATTATATGCAGAGGTCATTGTTAAATTGACCAATGAGGTGGACGTGGATGAGTAAGACAGGGCTGCCCCTGTCTCCGACGTTATTTGGCTTGTATATTGATGAGTTAGACAGCTGGATGAAACAGAGATGTTTACTAGGCACGGAGTTAGGAGGCTACCTAATCCAGATGCTGCTTTATGCCGATGATGTCATTTTGATCTCATCTACAAGGCATGGTTTGCAGGGGCTGCTTGATAATCTTGAGCTATTTTGCAATGAGAAATTGATGACAGTAAATTTAGCAAAAACAAAAGTAATGATAGTAGGGACAATGGATCGGCCTGCTTTTACCTATAAAAATCAGCATATAGAGACAGTGGCACACTACAAATACCTTGGGTTAGAGTTTGAATCAAGATATTCGTGGGCTTAACCAAGTGCTGGAGCGCGGATCTCACGACCTGGTCTCTGAAGAAAACATTATTTAAGGTATTGGTGCAAATAGTAGTACTATATGGCTGCCCAATTTGGGGGCCTAGCTTGTCAAGTAGGCAATGGAAGCGGGTCGAATCAGTCCTTAAACTATTCTTGACAGATGAATTGGGAGTAAACAGCCAAACACCATATGCTATTTTGCTTGCGGAGACAGCTATGCTCCCATTAGAGATTGAAGCATTATGCCAGACCATTAATTATGTTAACAGGGTTAGGCTGCAGCCCGAATGTAGACCGTCAAGAATAGCATACGAATTCAACTCAGAATGGAAGGAAGACTTGTTGAAATGGGCGGCTAGTTGGGGGATAACTCAGGCCAGATTCTGAGATTGGTGTCAGGGATTTGGTTCAAGAACTAGCAATCAGCCGGATATGGCACTCCAAAGGGAGTAGAATGCAGAAGTACATAGAAGATGTAAATCAATTAGTAATGTACACAGAGCCAGAGTACTTGCAGTCAAACATCTCGAGGCATATGAAGCATGTAGTGGCAAGATACCGGACGAGCTCGCACCACCTCCGGTCTGAAACAAGTAGATGGGCTGGAATCCCAAGAGAGAGCAGACTCTGCTCGCTTTGCACATTGGGAGTTATAGAGGACAAAAAACATGTTCTATTGGAATGTCCTGAATATTCTCATATTAGGGATAGGCATGGTATAAATCATATTCATTTAAGTGGGATACTTGAGATGGAGCCTTATAACCTTGGTAGATACATCAAGGATATAGACTCACATCATTCTTTTTGGTTAAGCTTATGAATTGACATTGTATATATGATACCTAATGACCTTCAAGGTCCAAAGGGCAAGATCAATACAATTATTATTATTATTAATTGCCACATCGGGATGATGGTAGATCCAAACTCTATTTCGCCAGTTTCAGTTTTTTCATGTTCTTAAATACAAAGTGTTGGTCAAGTCCCAAGTGAAGAAGACCAAGGCTCGGCCTCCAAAACGTAAACCCTACAAGAACCTAGTCAACTCATAGGGTTTACGTTCCGGTGGCATAAGCATGGTCCTTTTCATAGATAACTCAACAAGCCATCTCCAAACATGAGTGCAAAGACATGGAAAGTGAAAGAATGGATTTGGATATATCGGCCCCCCGAATGACCCCAAACACTGCGTTGATGCTGCATAAGCGGCTCTTGAACTCTAGTTGCCACATCGGGATGAGGGTAGATCCAAACTCTATTCCATCAGTTGCAATTCTTTCTTGCTCTTAAATACAAAGTGTCGGCCAAGTCCCAAGTGAAGAAGACCAAGGCTCGGCCTCCAAAACGTAAACCCTACAAGAACCTAGTCAACTCATAGGGTTTACGTTCAGGTGCCTAAACATGGTCATTTTCATAGATAACTCAACAAACCATCTCCAAACATGAGTGCAAAGACATGGAAAGTGAAAGAATGGAGTTTGGATATATCGGCCCCCCTAATGACCCCAAACACTGCGTTGATGCTGCATAAGTGGCTCTTGAACTGTAGTTGCCACATCGGGATGAGGGTAGATCCAAACTCTATTTTGGCAGTTGCAATTCTTTCTTGTTCTTAAATACAAACTGTCGGCCAAGTCCCAAGTGAAGAAGACCAAGGCTCGGCCTCCAAAACGTAAACCCTACAAGAACATAGTCAACTCATAGGGTTTACATTCCGGTGGCCTAAACATGGTCATTTTCATAGATAACTCAACAAGCCGTCTCCAAACATGAGTGCAAAGACATGGAAAGTGAAAGAATGGAGTTTGGATCTATCGGCCCACCGAATGACCCCAAACACTGCGTTGATGCTGCATAAGCATCTCTTCAACTCTTATTGCCACATCAGGAGGAGGGTAGATCCAAACTCCATTTTGCCAGTTCCAGTTGCTTTATGTTTTCAAATTCAAAGTGTCAGCCAAGTCCCAAATGAAGAAGAACAAGGCTCAGCCTCCAAAATGTAAACCCTACAAGAACCTAGTGAATTCATAGGGTTTACGTTTCGGTGGCCTAAACGTGGTCCTTTTCATAGATAACTCCACACAGCATCTCTAAACATGAATGCAAAGACATGGCAACTAAAAGAACATAGTTTGGATCTATCGCCCACCGAATTGCTCCAAACACCTGGCCCAAATTGTTGTTTGCTTGTAGCAAATTGGCAGTGGACCCAAATTGGTTGCAGCCCAACAACAAATTGGGCACCCGCCCAGTTAGCATTTCCTGTCCACTTGTTAATTTGGGCGGGCGCCGAATTTGCAAATTGGGCGGGCGCCCAATTAGCAAAATTCGGCGATCGCCCATTTTGCAAATTCGGCGCCCGCCCAAATTAAACTCCGACTCATTTCAATCCATTTGTGTGACGCTATATTTCCACACATGCAGGTATTTATTTACACATTTATTTCATGAAACACAATTGAAAGTTAAGTTGAAACATGCAAATGTTGAAACAGCCCGTATGTATTAAAATAAAAAATCCAAGACACCATCCAATGTGATAATGAAGTATGCGTCCTTGCAGTTTTCATACATGAGTTGGTCCAGGTGAACAGGACCATGAGGAGTGGCATCAAGCAGATGTCCAATCCATTCATCACGGCAAAGCTCCAACAGTTTCTTCTTATCCTCGAAGTATGCCTTCAGCTTCGTATTGAATCGCAAGACGTCATCGTCCTCCAGAAGCCTCTGCAAGGTCACGATTCCAATAGTCTTGCTCTTCACCCAAAACAACTCCGCCCTCGTTTGCTCTGGGGTGAGCATCACCGTACCGCAAGGGACTTCAGCATAGTGCCCACCCTTTATCGACCTGTGCCTATTCAAGACATACTCAATACAGGCCGGGACGTGTTGATGCTGCAGCTCCTTCATCACCACCTCTTGAAGCTGATTGGCGTACTTCAGTATCTCCCTAATCACAGTCTGCTGTCTTCGCATATGGCCCATGCCTGAAGCATTTCTTGTGGTAACCATGCTTGGTCGGAAGTGGGGATGGCTGGATTTTTGGGCTGGTATGGTGCGCGCAGATCAAAAGAAATCGGTTGGGATGGTGCCTGCAGATCAGAAGAAATCAGCTGGGATAGTGCGGGCAGATCAGAAGAAATCGGCTAGGCGCTGTTTTGGAATGGCCTTGAGCTACTCGAAATCCACAATTTATACTAAGGGTGTACGAAATTTCACTCTCCATGAGGATTGCTTTCCCCGAGGATGTAATCCCTTTTTCATGACCCCAAATTTGGGCAGATAGACACAATTTTCAAGATCAAATGTATATTTTTAGGTGGAATTTTTTACATTTGAGGTGTTTGTGGCATTCATTCCCCGAGAAATTCTTTTCCCAGGAAATCTATCGTGGTCATTCGTCTCCCCAAAGCACAATAATAGCATATTTCTTGAGGGTCAACCCTTCTTTTTTGGTGCAAGAACCCCCCTGGTTAGACGCACTAAAATCAATTTGAGGTATTTATGGACTTGTGAAAAGTCCATATTTCATGAAATAGTGCTTTTACATGGATTGTTTATGCCTCTCAATACATATATATGTAATACTTTTCAAAATACTATCATTTTTTGCTTGCATTTACCAACTCAAGTCAAATTGAGGTCAAACTTAGGTCAATTTTTTGTCAATGAAAATGGCAAAACAATGTCAGAAATGAAGAAATTGTGTTGGTAATGGAATTTTAGGAAAATTCTAAAGTAAATAGTTGCAAGATGGAAATTGGTCAAATTTCAATTTGATTCATTTGAAGTATTTTTTTGTGCTCAAGTTTGCCAAAACTTGTACAGAATGCTCAATTTTGTGACTTGAGTTTGCAATAGTATTTTTCAGGAAGTTTCAATAGTATTTTTCAGGAAGTTTCAAAGCACATAGGTTCTAAAAGTTGCACACAGGTTCAAGGCCAAGGAATTCAAAAAATGCTTGGCAACACCTCCTTGAGTCAAAATGACACAATTGCACTCATATCTGAATATCTCGAGCAGTATTGATTATTTTCACATGAAGAAGGGGTGGCCTTCTGCCCACAAAACTTGGTCTCTAGAAATCATAGACATGCACATGCCCAACACAAACACTATTTACTGGCAATACTTTTCTGACATCTGGAGATAAAAACACTTGGAAGAAACAAAATAGCAACACTTGAACAAAATACTCAAACATTCTCAACTACTTATTCAATTACACTTGGGTATACTCGCATACACTTGAATACTTATAATACAAATATCACCTCCAAATATCGAGATCATGAGGTTGCCTTGCAGGTGGATGGGGAACAACATCACACTCAATGTCGTCGGCACATTCAATAATAATTTCAAAGAGATTTAGCTCGTCCATGTAATTGGCCAACTTCTCTCCAAACACTCTCGGTGCAGTATTATTAGGCAGGCTATTGTATTCATCTCTCATCTCTTTCAACCACTGCAAGGCATCTTCTATATTTGATATAGCATCGCCTTCGCAGGTACAAATATCTTGGAGGATTTCATGACGACCTATGAAATATCCTTATACCGTGACTCCAATGAAGTTTGTCGTATAGTAGGGCGTTGAGACATCCTGCATTCTTATATCAGTTCGAGATACAAATAAGCAGTGAAGATCGAAATGAGAAGGAGTGATGGCGGGGAAAGGGAATACGAAATATAACCTTAGATCGCTCATAACAGCTAATACCTTCAAAATCATTTTCAATCGTCTCCAAAGATGCCTAGAAGGGCTACTTTCTAGAAGATGTCAAGCGGTTAAGCCCTTGTTGCAGCAACCAAGAAAATGTGAAGCGGCTGGGGTTACGGTTAGGGTTAGGGTTGACCTTATGTATGTACGTGTTAGGGTTAGAGTTGACCTTATGTACGTCCAAAAATTCTGGAAGTTGGCATGTGCAATGGAAATGACTTAGCAAGCCATATTACAAAAAAATAGAATTTTATTTCGATCTATGCATTAATTACAAATTTGCGGGGCATGCCAAAAAATGCAAAAGGAAAAAAAGATACATCTAAAAAAAGTGAAATCTCGAGGAGGGGTTCAACTCGAAGGTGCAGACAGGGGGGAAATTTTTCACGAGAAGATGCGTATTAGAGAAAAAGGATCCGTGACATCCTAAGTTCCTCCAAAACTATTTGGAACGGATGTAACGAATTTGCAAACGGATGTAAGGAATGCTATTGGTGACAATGCTGGTTGGGGGACTACATTAAATGGAAATAAAACAAAGTTTAAAATGAAACGCACTAATTTAAGAAGTGCGTTTGAAAGATTCTCAAAGATTCCCTTTAAAATTTTGAAGCCTTTCTAAAAATCGACCACAATGAACAATTTTAGTGACTACAGTCCGGGTACAATAAAAAATATTCCTGAAATGGACCATTTTTAGTGGGAATCAATGTTTAAGAGAAATAAAATAAAAAAAATCCTATTTATGGGTGGAAATTTTTTCTAGTGAAGGCAATAATTTTTTCTGGAGCCGAATTTAGTACAATAGAGTAGTTTAGTTTCAAATATTAATTTAAAATAGGTTAATATACACACTTTGAAGGCAATATCTTTGTAGTTAAGAACCAATATATCAATTAGTGTGTAATTTAGGGGGCTGGCTTGTTTTTGAAGTTAGTTAAATTGATACCATATGCTCATTTGTTGCAAACAAATGGTATAAATCTATATTGTCTGCTTCTTCGATATAAATATATACTAAGAAAATGAATAGTTTAAGTTATTATCATTTACATAACAAACAAGGGGAGTTTTACACTTGAAAAGCGTATTATTTATTTTAGTGCAACAACACATAGGAAATGGAGTGCCACTAAATGAATATAAGGCAAGAACACGATGACCTAGCAAATGCAGTGATCACCTGTGGTGCAATTGTAGATTCCTTTTGGTTCCTTTTTTTTAAGAACACGTAAATTCGGCTTTTGTGGCATTTTATAAAAAGTATAAAGATAAAACAAGAAGGTGCAGTGGAAAAAGTACACATTTTGAATAGGATGACATTTTTTTTGCTCGAGTGCTCGGACTGGATAAATTTATCCAGTCCGAGTGCTCGAGCTGTATAAATTTATACAGCTCGAGCACTCGAACTGGATAAAAAATTTATACAGCTCTCGGACTGGATAAATTGATCCAGTCCGAGTGCTCGGACTGTATATATTTATACAGTCCAAGTGCTCAGACTGGATAAATTTATCCAGTCCTATACAGCTATACAGTCGGAGCACTCGGACTGGATAAATTTATCCAGTTCGAGTGCTCGAGCTGTATAAATTTATACAGCTCATACAGCTCGAGCACTCGAACTGGATAAATTTATCCAGTCCGAGCTCTAGACCTGTATAAATTTATACAGCTCGAGTGCTCGGACTGGATAAATTTATCCAGTCCGAGCTCTAGAGGCACTTGAGCACTTTATCCAGTCCGAGTGCTCAAGCTGTTTAAATTTATACAGATCGAGTGCTCGAACTGTAAAAATTTAGATAGTTCGGGTGTTTGAAGTGTGTAAATTTATATTGTTTGGGTTAAGCCTCAAAAAAATTACAATATTTGTGGCACAAAAAATAAAGATTTTTAAGCACAATTAGTGTTTTTCTAGATCAATATTGTAGTCAAAGTTGTCTTCTTGTGAAGAATGTTTATCCAACGATGCTTTTTTCCAGTGAAAATGTTGAGAAGGTGCCTAAGAAGCTAAAGCTTAGAGAAATTCGAACTAAACTAGAACATTTTGATTTAAGTGACACAACATGGTTCGTTAGTAGGGGTGCTAGACCTAGTACCCCTACTCTTGCTTACCTTTTCCTCTGCAAAACACATACAAGAGGAAAATTCACCAATGACGACTAATTTTCCTCTTGTGAAATCTTTTATGTGTCCAAAAACCCAAATCCTATATCACAAGAAATGGTTCGTCGCGTAAAACGTATATTTATATGGTTTTTTCACAATGGGTTTTATATGGTTTGGAGCACGTATTCAATTATTGGCATATACTGTGTATTTATAGAGCGCACGTACCATTTTCTCCTTTCTACCATTTTTTCACCATGGTTAACCTATGTATGTATTTTTCTGGTATGTATTTCTTGTCTTTTAGGGCGCCGTATTTTTTTTTATTGCATGCAAGCATCGTGCTCATGTATTTTAGGGTTTTAGAAAGGCGAGGAAGATGATGCAGGGCTGTGGACGGTTTTTATTCGGATCATCCTCTTGGATTTGGATTGGTTTGGGGCTGATCTTAGTTTTAGATTTGCAGTTGCCTATACATGGGAGGATTTGTGGGTTGCTTGTGCAAAGGACCTTTGTTTCTTGTTTACAGTCGGAGTTTTTTACCCATTGCTCTATGTGCCATGTTCTTACTTGCAGTTCTACTTGGCCATCGATTCTGACCATTGATTCCAGATGGGTTACAGGACTGTTCGCTTCCTGGCACCATTGCCTTTCTTTTGTTTGGCAAGAATAAAATCAGAAGAGGATTTATCGCTGCCAGTGCTGGCTCTTGAGAATCGGCTGCTGTGGAGGCATTGTGGAGGCATCGTGTATGCTACGAGCTTAGCAGATTTGGTGGGACGCTTGTGCCTTTGAAGAATCAATGTAAGTCCCCTTTGGCTCCTTGTTTTCTACCTCTGATTCAATTTCTATGTGCTCTTTCAATGAGGCAGAAATTTTACATCCAGTTCTTCAACTCTTGGCCTTCATAAAGACCAGATGACATTTGATTTAAGGCATGGTGTTGCATTGCCCTACCCACATAGGCCTTACCTCCAGAACCTAAATGTCGAAAGTGGATCTCAAGGACTTGAACCTCGTGACTGAAGTTCCCATATGGTGCAGGTTGAGCTGAGGGGAATATAAAAGTCCCACGGCTGTACTTACAACGAGAAACCCTCAGGTTCAAACGGCTAGCACCAGCAAGTAAAGGATACACAAACATGCTGGACTCTGACAGCACATACGAATCAAGGTAATCGTTGCTCCGACTTGAAACAATCATGCATTCCGCAGCCAATAGCATAGCATGCTATCAATTTCCAAACAAGAGAGTGCCCACAGTCCCTATCCAGTTTTGCATCTTGGCTAAGAGGCACAGATGACTGTTCTTTTTGGGAACAAAAAGCTAGATGTGCCTCTGTAAGACCTACTCTGTAATGCAATATTCATTTATAGAGCGTGAGGAATGTGTTGTTAATGTTGTATCTGTGCATTACATAGATTTGCTTCCTTCAGTTTGAGAGCTAAAGGAGCAAGTATTGAAACAAGGCAGCAGATCATGGTAAGAAGGAAGAGTTGTTAGAAAAACAAGGCAGCAGTTCATGGTATTCGACAACTAATCCTGGCTATCCTTTTGACGAGCATGGCTGGCGTCATTGTTACTGTCTTTATGGTTCCTGTCATGGCTAGATATGCAACCGAGCAGCTTGTTTGGTTATGATCTTAATACGAAAAGAACCCCAGCAGGAGCTGTCAAAATGTAAGTTTTAATAAATTTTAGTGCATTTGTCTGGATTGGAGAGTAAAATGCAGGTTAAGTCTGAAACTTCAGGTGGTTATCAATGCGCTTATGTGATTAAACATGTGGTTGGTGTTGGCTATGCTTCCCAGCTGCAAAACAAAGCATAGGCTGCTTGGAATGTTTTTGTGTTTGTCCATGTGGAGAGTCACATCCCCTAGAATAAATATTTGTGACATGTATTCAAGTCGCATGCCATTCTCATTAGCAAGGGTTATCCCTCCAGTCAACATACCACAAACAAAGGGGGCTACTGCACTTTTTTTCAACAAAAGGAACAAAACAAAGCCAATAGAGTTGCTTCAGGTTCTTCTCCAGAGTACGTGCTTGAATTTGTATTATCTTTCCACTTTGCTATTTGTTATAGTTATCTATTTACAAATACGTTGATTTGTTGTTGCATCTAGATTTGACATTCTAATCATTATATCAGTTGCAAACATGTAATGTATAATCCTTTGATTCTATACATTTATAGTTTAGGATGATTTTATAATTAAAACCTCTGTATGATTGTATTATCCATTATGACATTTGTGCTAGGGTCTGTTCTTATGACCAGGCAGTTCAGATGGACACTATGAATCAAGGCAGGTTATTCTTTTTGTGCCTAGTTGGACTTGCCTAGGTTCAAATCCTAGGAGGCACTTTACCATTGGTTTTTTGTTTTCATCCATGTTTTACTGTATTTCACTAATCACTTGTGTATTGGTTTTTATAGGCTTGATTGTGTTCTTTACATTATACATAGGTGCAACAAAACAAACTAGGAAAATTATGTCTCCTTAGAAATGCATCTCTTATTGCATGTACCACATATGCAACATCTACTTATGAATGCTAGCCATGGTGCTTTATCTATATTTATTGCTATTGGAATCCATGTGTCACATTATTACAATTGCTCTCCTTATTTTTAACATGTGAATATTGGTGAATACCTCTTCCAAGGCCCCGAAGGGGCCAAAAATTTTTTTTAACACCATAAACTATTACGCCCATGACACCCCACATATTGGGAAATTGAACCATTGAATTAAATCCCCCCAGACCCCCCAGTTGTTTAGGGTGATATATTCATATAGGGCATCCAACAGTTGATGAGGGCCATTGGATTTCAAATATGGGCGATCTTGGACGTCATTAATGGCGTATTCGTAACTAACAGTTAACTAAAACTTACTAAAAAACGAATTGCGCTTAACGACGGCCAAGATTGCCCAAATCCTTAACATATTTCTGTCATGACAATGGCAGAAGCAAAGGAGCGACATCATCTCCTATATATATATGTCTCTGCTCAAAGTCTACATGTGCCAGGGGCAAGATATTTACGAGTGCATCAGAGACAACAAAATGGAGGATTTTAAGACTATTTGTGCATCTTCTTTGTTTGGTTTAGTGGCTAGTCCATTGGATTAGCAATTAAGAGATCTTGTGTTCAAGTCTCTGGGGGTCCGTTGTATATCCTCATGGATGTTGCTAATATCTATTTATCTATCTGTAATAGCCACAAAAGTTGAAAATTTGAGACTACTCTGGAATAAGAAATACAATTTGTATTCTGGAATAGCCACAAAGTTGAAAATTTGAGACACAGATATTCTGGAATATAAAATACGAATTTAGTACTGTACAAATTTTGAATTTGTATGTATATACCTATCGAACGGTATAAATTTATACTGTTTGAGTTCTTACACTGGATAGATTTATACCGGAACTGGATAAATTTATCCAGTTTGAGAACTCAAACTGTATAGATTTATCCCGCTCGAGTGCTCGAGCTGGATAAATTTATCCAGTTTGAGAACTCAAACTGTATAGATTTATCCCGCTCGAGTGCTCGAGCTGGATAAATTTATACAGTTCCTGTATAAATTTATACAGCTCCTATATAAATTATTACACCTCGAGTGCTCACGCGGTATAAATTTATACCGTGGTATAAATTTATACCGTACAAAATTCGTATTTCCTATTCCAGAATATGTGTGTCTCAAATTTTCAACTTTTGTGACTATTCCAGAATACAAATCGTATTTCTTATTCGAAAATAGTCTCAAATTTTCAACTTTTGTGGCTATTCTAGAATACAAAGATAGATAGATAGATATTGGCAGCATCCATGAGGATATATAACGGACCCCCAGAGACTTGAACACAAGATCTCTTAATTGCTAATCCAATGGACTAGCCACTAAACCAAACAAGGGGAATATCACAAATAGTCTTAAAATCCTCCTTTGGCTATTCTTGAATATGATTTTTTTTAACTTGGGTGCTTTTCAGTCTAGAATGACCACTCTAGTGAACTTGCTATTTTTCTCAATGACTGTTTTTTTAGTCCTTTAAATTGTTACTATTTTTTACTCCTAACTAAAGGGCAAAAAATGGGTATGAAACAATTTTGAACGAAAGCTAAGTTCAATGACCCCCTCAAAAAAGGTACCTAAAATGTCGTAAATGTCACACTTGTCACAAATTTCCCACAAAAAAGTGACATTTTTTGGAGAATTTTAGGGAATCTTTTAAAGATTCCTTTTGAAGTGCGTTTCCAGTAAATTAGTGTGTTTCATTTTAAACTTTGTTATAACCTTAAAGAATCAATTGATGGATGGGGAGGAGACCAACATAATGCTACTGATGACAATGATCGGCACTGCATCAAATGGAAATGGCGGATGGGGAGGAGGCAACTCAAATGCCAATGAATCTTGGGCTACTGTTTCTTATAACTAATACAACACATGGGGAATAACAGATAATAAAGCTTCAAATGGCAATGATTCTTGGGGTATTCTTTCCAATGACAATAACACATTAGGAGTAACAGATAATAGAGCATCAGTTGGCAATGATGGTTGGGGAGTAATAGAGAATACAGGCAAAGATTTGAAAGGAAAAGATAGTACAGGCAAAGATGGTTGGGGAGTAGCAGATAGCAGAGGCAATGCTACAGCAAATATAAGTGTTGTATGGGGAGCTACACCAAATACAAGTGCTGGATGAGCAACAGAGCTACGAGGAAGAGGAGGGCGAGGACGAGAACGAGGACGCAGAAATGAATGGGATGGGTCTGAATGGAACAAGCCTAAAGAATCTTTTGAGTGTGGACAAACATTAAAGTGAATTCACTTTTTATTTGTCCTCCAGTAATGAATGGGATGGGTCTGAATGAAACAAGCCTAAAGAATCTTTTGAGTGTGGACAAACATTAAAGTGAATTCACTTTTTATTTGTCCTCCAGTATGATTTTCTTTCTATTTTTTTTCTTTTGATAAAAATTTGAGAAAAGAACCCTTTCCAAATGGAGGTGAATTAAAGCTTTACAAATTTATCCTCAAGTGATGGTAGTTCTATTTGTTCATATATATTATTTTCTGCAGAAGCTACTAACACAGAAGATATTGAACATGATCGTACATTTTATTGCAAATGTCATTCCATCTGCTTTTCTCCTGGCCCGATACACGGTGCCATAGCCACCTAGAGATGAAACGCAAAAAAAAATCCACCAAATATGTGTTGAATTTTTAATATAACATATCAAACAAGAACAAAAATCTAATAGATACATAAACAAGAACAAAAACAAAAACATATCTACTAGATAATCCTCAAATATAGGGAACTGTTTCTTCACCGATTTTTGTGACATGCCGAGATCAGTTTGTTTCACTTGCACCATATCATCCTGGTCCTACCTTGCTTCGGGTACATCTTCAGGTTCGTTCTTCTTTTCAGGTGTAATACTGAAAGTTTTCGTACCTGAGCAGGCTTTTGGTTACGATTCTTTGCTTTTCTTTTTCTTGATTTCACAGCCCAGCGTATTATTTTCTTCAGGCAATGCTTCTTGGTTTGTTTGCAATTTTTTGTATCAGCATCCTCCCTTTTTTTAGAATTCACATCCTGTAACTCATTCAAGTGCACATTGTCTTCCCTAGCCCTCACCTGGCCTGTAGTGCAAGGCTCAGTTGCTAAACCTTGGACATCTTTCTGGTGATTCTCAGCCATTATTGCCTCTTGTGTACCATCAAGTAACAATTTTCTCATTTTATTTGCTGCACCTGGGAGACATCTGGATTCATTCCCAGAAAGTCTCCTCTTTCTTGATCCCAAATGATAAGAACTGAAAGGAGAATGAGGGTAATGAAGAAGGCATTCTCCTTCCTTAAGGAAAAGTTGGAACAAAGTTGAAGAAGATGGCTCGTTCTTTATGATACTTATAGGAGATGGGGTATTGAGAGATGGAGAAGGATGTCCAAAAGATGTGTGCCATCTTAGAGAAAAAGGATCCATGACATCCTAAGTTCATCCGAAACCATTAAACACCTATAGTTACTTTAATGAATTGAAGTACATCTAACATTAAAATAAGTTACTTTAGGCCTAGGAAATGAAGAATTGACAGGATGAAATGATCATTTCATTCAAAAATGCCCAAAGGCACAGTAAATGAACAGACGTGGCACCGCAAATGATTGAGGTTATAGGGGAAGGTGTCAGTATTGAGGATCATAATAAAGGTTGTAATAAAGGGGTAAAGGGAGGTTTTGCAAGGGAATAAGCAACTGCTGACTATGACAGACATAATAACAGCATTAGATCTTCAAGTTTTAATTGCCAGCTACTAGAAGGTACATATGGCAGGGGAAAAAAAAGGTAGTGAAGGGGGGGCATAGTTCATGAGAAAATGAGGAAATGGCACGTGGCACAAAAAGTACACACAATAAATAAAGAGTAAGGAGTTTGGTATAAAACGACAATGAGTAGGTTAGGAAATATTAATTGCAGGCAACCCAATATTCATCTAAGTATGCAAGAAATCACACGTCAATAAGGTAAATCTAAGTTTGATGGTGGATGTAAGGACCCAACAAGATAAAATGCATCCAATTGTGAATTTGAGCACAAACAACAGATTATCTCGCAGAAAAATGCCCCAAAATAGTCTCAGAAATCTTGCCGGAACAAGGCAAAGCAGAAGAGCAATACAAGACGTCCTCCAACTGCATAGAGCCCATCATAAACCTCCATTAAATTATCGAAAAGACTTGTCGTCTTATGAGATGTTTCCTGGCCTTTTCTCTTACCATCCAATCTAATTTTCATCAATTCATTTTTCAGAATTTGTACAATAAGTGGTTCAAAGAATCTGAGACATTTCTGGCACTATGTTGATGTGATTCATTGTTATTGAATGTCTAATATGCTCTGGGCCAGCCTATACATATAATTAAATGTCTTGCCAACGCTTGAAATGCTCATATAGGTTTCTACGTTCTGCTATGCCTACTGATATAACATTCAATTATCCGACGTGACAATATGTTGCATATGATTCCATGTTCTGCTAAGGCCTTTTGATCCTTACAATCCCTCTGAGACACTCTGTCAATATGGTACAATGTTTATATAAGCATAGAGTTCACAACTTTTGACCGTTTAAGATGTTTGAGAAAAAAAGTTTCTGTACGCACAGACTCAAATCATTAAGATTTTGGTTGTACTAACTCTAGTAACGTAGCTATAATACTTGATGATCCAGACCAAGAATGAGAGAACCACAATGAGAGAAGCGCCCCGAGCTTGGATCTATTGGCCCCCCGAATGACTTCAGGCACTGCGTCGGGAGGAGGGTCAGTTGCAGTTCTTTCATGTTCTTAAATCCAAAGTGTGTCGGTCAAGTCCCAAGTGAAGAAGACCAAGGCTCGGCCTCCAAAACGTAAACCCTACAAGAACCTTGTCAACTCATAGGGTTTATATTCCGGTGGTCTAAACGTGGTCATTTTCATAGATAACTCAACAAGCTGTCTGCAAACATGAGTGCAAAGACATGGCAAGCGAAAGAATGGAGTTTGGATCTATCGGCCCCACGAATGACCCCAAACATTGCGTTGATGCTGCATAAGAGGCTCTTGAACTCTAGTTGCCACATCGGGATGAGGGTAGATCCAAACTCTATTCCGTCAGTTTTAGTTCTTTCATGTTCTAAATACAAAGTGTCGGCCAAGTCCCAAGTGAAGAAGACCAAGGCTCGGCATCCAAAACGTAAACCCTACAAGAACCTAGTCAACTCATAGGGTTTACGTTATAGTAGCCAAAGCGTGGTCCTTTTCATAGATACCTCAACAAGACATCTCCAAACATGAGTGCAAAGACATGGAAAGTGAAAGAATGGAGTTTGGATATATCAGCCGCCCGAATAATCCCAAACATTGCGTTGATGATGCATAAGCGGCTCTTGAACTCTAGTTGCCACATCGAGAGGAGGGTAGATCCAAACTCTATTCCGTCAGTTGCAGTTCTTTCATATTCTTAAATCCAAAGGTTTGGCCAAGTCCCAAGTGAAGAAGAACAAGGCTCGGCCTCCAAAACGTAAACCCTACAAGAACCTAGTCAACTCGCAGGGTTTACGTTCCGGTGGCCTAAACATGGTCCTTTTCATAGATAACTCGACATACGTTCTCTAAACGTGAGCGCAGAGACATGGCAACTAAAAGAACAGAGTTTGGATCTCTCAGCCCCTTGAATGACTCCAAACACTGCGTTGATGCTGCAGAAGCAGATCTTGAACTCTAATTGCGACATCGGGAGGAGGGTAGATCCAAACTCCGTTGCTTCATGTTCTCAAATGCAAAGTGTCAGCCAAGTGCTGAGTGAAGAAACCCAAGGATCGGCTTCCAAAACGTAAACCCTTGATGAACCTAGTCAACTCACAGGGTTTACGTTCCGGGGTGAGGAAGGTGTACCCTGGAACTGCAAATGGACCCTGCTAATGGACTCAGAACGTCGGCATTACCCTGAGGACCAAGTTCTGTCAGCAGAAGACCACCCCTTGGCCAAGGAGCGCCAAAAGAGCTCAAATCCAACACTCTCGTAGTCAATTGGTCTAGGAGGTGGCTGCAGAATATTGCCATGTAGGGAGTTCGTGTTCCTTTCTCTGGCGAAATTGGCCATGTGACTTGGCCACTAGAGTAATGTCGTCATTCCGGACGACATGGCGAAGTCGAATAGCCATTCCGGAGATCCCTCACTGCTCGAACGACAAAACACATGTGTTTCCACACAGTCGCCAGCAGGATGCTTCGCGGTTTGACAACTTCTACCGGACCGATCTTGGATTTTTTTGGACCTCTTCAAAGAAGGGTCATTGAACAGATTATTCAATGGTCGAATAGGGGAACCAGGCTCCGGGAGGGTGAGCATTAGCGTATGCCCCCCAGAGGAGCGGTGCCAGGAAAGGCACCATCGGGGACTTTTTTGGGGCCGGCCTCCTGGGGTCTGGACCCTCATCTTTGGAGAGGCAGTCGAGCGAGGTCCTGCCCTTGTTCGATGTGGGGAGGGTTGCCCAGCTCGTCTTATCAACAGCAGGCTGCCCTGACCGTTATGGTTAAAGCTCCTTGATCCATTGCTCATCCGAAAATTCTGGAAGTTGGCATGTGCAATGGAAATGACTTAGCAAGCAATATGACAAAAAATCAGAATTCTATTTCGATCTATGCATTAATTACAAATTTACGAGGCATAAATGCCAAAAAATGCATAAGTAAAAAAATATGCATCTAAAAAAACTGAAATCTCGAGGAGGGGTGCAGCTCGAAGGTGCAGACAAGAGGAAAATTTTTCACGAGAAGACGCGCTTTAGAGAAAAAGGATCCATGACATCCTAAGTTCATCCGAAAGTGTTAAAACACCTATAGTTACTTTAATGAATTCAAGTACACCTAATATTCAACTAAGTTACTTTAGGCCTAGGAAATAAAGAATTGACAGGATGAAATGGTCAAAAAAGCCTGCAGGCATAGCAAATGAACAGACGTGGCACCGCGACGTGATCACGTCATGTTGCGACGTGATGACGTCGCATTGCGACGTAGACACGTCGCGGTGCCACGTTATGCATTACAGCGAGGTCAGCTCATTTTTGGGTGGCGTGTCCACATTTTTGGCCCAGGAGAGTTTTGGTATCACAATATATTAGAATGGAGTTTGGATCTATCGGCCCTCCGAATGATCCCAAACACTGCGTTGATGTTGCATAAGCCGCCCTTCAACTCTAATTGCCACATCGGGAGGAGGGTAGATCCAAACTCCATTTCGTCAGTTCCAGTTGCTTCATGTTTTCAAATCCAAAGTTTCAGCCAAGTCCCAAGTGAAGAAGAACAAGGCTCGGCCTCCAAAACGTAAACCCTACAAGAACCTAGTCAACTCACAAGGTTTACGTTCCGGGTCCTTTTCATAGATCACTCCACACAGCACCTCTAAACATAAATGCAGAGACATGGCAACTGAAAGAATAGAGTTTGGATCTATCGGCCCCCCGAATGACTCCAAACACTGCGTTCATGCTGCATAAGCGGCTCTTGAACTCTAATTGCCACATCGGGATGAGGGTAGATCCAAACTCTATTCCATCAGTTTCAATTCTTTCACGTTTTTAAATACAAAGTGTTGGCCAAGTCCCAAGTGAAGAAGACCAAGGCTCAGCCTCCAAAATGTAAACCCTACAAGAACCTAGTCAACTCATAGGGTTTACGTTCTGGTGGCCTAAACGTGGTCCTTTCCATAGATAACTCGACACACCATCTCTAAACATGAGTGCAGAGACGTGGAAACTGAAAGAACAGAGTTTGGATCTATCGGCCCCCCCCGAATGTCCCCAAACACTGCGTTGATGCTGCGTAAGCGGCTCTTCAACTCTAGTTGCCACATCGGGATGAGGGTAGATCCAAACTCTATTCCGTCAATTGCAGTTCTTTCTTGTTCTTAAATACAAAGTGTCGGCCAAGCCCCAAGTGAAGAAGACCAAGGCTCGGCCTCCAAAATGTAAACCCTACAAGAACCTAGTCAACTCATAGGGTTTACGTTCCGGTGGCCTAAACGTGGTTATTTTGATAGATAACTCAACAAGTCGTCTCCAAACATGAGTGCAAATACATGGAAAGTGAAAGAATGGAGTTTGGATCTATCGGCCCCCCGAATGGCCCCAAACATTGCGTTGATGCTGCATAAGCCGCTCTTCAACTCTAATTGCCACATCGAGAGGAGGGTAGATCCAAACTCCATTTCGTCAGTTCCAATTACTTTATGTTTTCAAATCCAAAGTTTCAGCCAAGTCCCAAGTGAAGAAGAACAAGGCTCGGCCTCCAAAACGTAAACCCTACAAGAACCTAGTCAACTCACAGGGTTTATGTTCCGGTGGCCTAAACATGGTCCTTTTCATAGATACATCCACACATCATCTCTAAACATGAATGCAGACACATGGAAACTAAAAGAACAGAGTTTGGATCTATCGTCCCCCCGAATGACTCCAAAGACCGCGTTCATGCTGCATAAGCGGCTCTCGAACTCTAATTGCCACATCGGGATGAGGGTAGATCCAAACTCTATTCTGTCAGTTTTAATTCTTTCATGTTCTTAAATACAAAGTGTCGACCAAGTCCCAAGTGAAGAAGTCCAAGGCTCGGCCTCCAAAACGTAAACCCTACAAGAACCTAGTCAACTCATAGGGTTTACGTTCTAGTGGCCTAAGCGTGGTCCTTTTCATAGATAACTCAACAAGCCATCTCCAAACATGAGTCAAAGACATGGAAAGTGAAAGAATGGAGTTTGGATATACCGGCCCCCCCGAATGACCCCAAACACTGCGTTGATGCTGCATAAGCGACTCTTGAACTCTAGTTGCCACATCGGGATAAGGGTAGATCCAAACTCTATCCCGTCAGTTGCAGTTCTTTTTTGTTCTTAAATACAAAGTGTCAGCCAAGTCCCAAGTGAAGAAGATCAAGGCTCGGCCTCCAAAACGTAAATCCTACAAGAACCTAGTTAACTCATAGGGTTTACGTTCCGGTGGCCTAAACGTGGTCATTTTCATAGATAGCTCAACAAGCCGTGTCCAAACATGAGTGCAAAGACATGGAAAGTGAAAGAATGGAGTTTGGATGTATCAGCCCACCGAATGACCCCAAACACTGCGTTGATGCTGTATAAGCCGCTCTTCAACTCTTATTGCCACATCGGGAGGAGGGTAGATCCAAACTCCATTTCGTCAGTTCCAGTTATTTTATGTTTTCAAATCGAAAGTGTCAGCCAAGTCCCAAGTGAAGAAGAACAAGGCTCGGCCTCCAAAACGTAAACCCTACAAGAACCTAGTCAACTCATAGGGTTTACGTTCCGGTGGCCTAAACATGGTCCTTTTCATAGATAAGTCCACACAACATCTTTAAACATAAATGCAGAGACATGGCAACTGAAAGAACAGAGTTTGGATCTATCGGCCCCCCGAATGACTCCAAACACTGCGTTCATGCTGCATAAGCGGCTCTTGAACTCTAATTGCCACATCGGGATGAGGGTAGATCCAAACTCTATTCTGTCAGTTTTACTTCGTTAAATATCATCAGTTCTTAACATCAATATCTGTATGCCATAATAGTTTTTTCAATGTTGCACACTGCATTATTCTGAACAGAGCATCTACAACTATAGATACACATCTGTTCTATATCATCATTGTGTTACTATAGTTCTCACTGTCATCCTTTGTACATAAACATCTATTCTACATCATGTCACTGCTACAATAATTCCCACAGTAATAAAAGGGAAATATTCAAACTTCATGTTGCAGCAATCATCAAACATACTGCTACAATAATTAAGGGAAATATCTGTTAGGAAATCCCGCAGGCGATGTCTAGCATTAATAAATCGCAACATACAATTCAACACACCTTTAGCAATATGCAGGCATGTCTAGTTTGCATGTCTGGTTTTACCAATTCAATTAATAGATTCTTTTTCTGGCTAGTAGTAAGGTTCTTAAGCTGCTCTAATGTTCCACACTCTCTATGATGTGAAATATGTAGAAAAGATGTAAGATCATGGGATCACGTTATTATGCCAACTTTTGACCAACATGTTGACCAACTTTTGACTGGGTCAACAAACATTTTGCCTTGACTTGATGAAGTGAACTTGACTTTGATGAGTTGGATTTGACTTGGTGATGTGGACTTTGACTTGATGATGTGGACTTTGATGAGTGGTCAAAAGGAGATGATGATGTAACCAAGGTAGCTCATGAGCCTAGTCATCATGACATGTCACCTTTTTTGGTGAGTTGGCATAATTTTGCCTAGCTCTTTTTTCTCTTTTTTTTCTTTTTTTTTGAGCTATCATTTGAGCATCCTCGCTCTTGCTACCATGGCTATGAAGTGTGTGAGATGATGAATGAAGATGAGATTTGACATGACTATGGTGGATTGACAAAACATTTCGAAAGGCAACTTCCTTGGGATGTGTGCTTAAGGTAAGAAATGGACTACAAAGATCAAAGCTAAGGATGTGTATGGAGATTTGTTGAAGAATGCAAGGAGAAAAGTGAATGGCAATGGAATGGAAAGGCTAATCAAGAGATGTTTGATCCAAGAAACATATGAAACCAAGTGAACTGCTCAAAATACCATTAGAAGCTCTTCCAAACTTTGTGGGGGTCTTCATGCTTGCTTGAACATCCTCTAAAGTCCATTCATTCTTGATTTCTATCTCAATGTCCTCATTTGGTCTTCTGCAAATGATGTCTGCTAATCTTCCCTGGTTCTAGTAACAAAGGTGCAATGGTTAGAACTCTTCTATGTTGCCTGCCATATGCTGGCAACACTTGAGTTCTTGGATCAGAGTGACAAGGTAGGCAGAGTCCCCCTCATATTCGAATAGGTCACCCTTGTTGGATGAACCTGATGCCTTTTTCCCTCTGGGCATACGAAAATTATTGGAGCCGCTCAATGGAAATAGCTCAATTGGAGGGCTAAATATATGAAGTTGGAGGGCATTATTCGGCTATCAAATGTGGGGAATGAACTAGATACATTTGCATCTTCCAAATAATTATATAAAACCCATATGATCAGGATGGATGAATTAATCTTCAATGTTTGACAGCCAAAAAATCTGTTAGATCCATCTACATGTGCTGATATGTTGGTCTTCTTTAGGTGTATACTAGATGAGGCGGAAAAATGAGGAGAGGGATGTGGAGGTGTTTGGATTCGGCGAGCCCTGGAACTTTGAGGCCGACACCACAGTGGAAGAAGTGATCTCTGTTTTAGCTACGAAATTTACGGTGCCTTGTGATGACATAGTCATTATGGATCAAACTTTGTCCACTCCAGTGATTTTGAAGAAAGCATCAGCCCTGAGTTCAGGCTGCAAGTATGTTGCCAAAAGGATTCGCAAGCCAGACACTTATCCTCATCGTTCATTTGCGGTCGGGAGCAGTGTAGATCCCAAGCATCACTTTTACGTGTCCCTTGACGTGGACAAGCTCGTCTCTCAGCTTGCAGCTGCCAAATACTGTGTGCTTTGTGGTGCAAGACAAATTGGAAATAGCACAATGGCGATTGCTGCTAAGAAAAGGCTGAATCTTTGGAAATAGCACAATGGCGATTGCTGCTAAGAAAAGGCTGAATCTTGAATAGACTCTGTGACGTTCCTAACCGACATGCCCTTAACCAACTGGGCAAAACCGTCTAGACGTTTATGAGTAGTCGCTTCTACCCATTTATGCCGGTGTCTCGGGAACGCCCCACATGCACATTTCAAGGTTCGAATACTCGAGCGGTCTACCATGGGCCCGTTACAGTCTCTCCTACTAAGACTATGCTCGTCCTCGAGCATCCAAGACTATGATTTAACCATGTATACCAGTGCCACTGTGATTACGAAGATATCAAGACTATGCTATTACCCATGAATATATAGGCACCCATGGAGACTCGAACTCGAGACCTGCTCTGATACCAATTGTAACGTTCCTAACCGACATGCCCTTAATCAACTGGACAAAACCGTCTAGACGTTTATGAGTAGTCGATTCTACCCATTTATGCCGGTGTCTCGGGAATGCCCCACAGGCACATTTCAAGGTTCGAATACTCGAGCGGTCTACCATGGGTTCGTTACAGACTCAGTGGTGGTTTATTTTGATGGTTTGAAGGTAAGGGAGAGCTGGAGTACAAGCCAGTTTTGGGGTTACATGTGGGACGTTAGGGGAGGGTGGCCATTGGCTGCGCAGGTCCCACATATGACGTGGAAATTACCCTCTGCGGACGTGGAAAAATGTTAAATGCGGGCGTGGAAAATGCCAGTCGCGGAAGTGGAAAATGCTAAATGCAAATTCTTAGACTGAAGTTCACGGCTGCGCTACCAGACCACATCAGCGCTGCTTGCTCGTTTCAGCTGCTATTTGGATGATCTGGAGTGTTGCCGGATGATGGAGGTCCGCATTCTTTGACAAATAATCTGTGCTATTAAAAAATGGTGATCTTCTGTAACCATTTTCATGAATTAACTCTTGTCCAGATTTAGTTTCTCTCAAGATAAATCTCTGTTTACTCAGTTTGGAGTCTACATTTCGTTTTAGAGTCTATAAACACGAATGTACGATGGTAATACAAGATATAATGCCCTTTTATACATCAAGCAACTATGCATCACCAACCATGCATTCAATACATATACAGAATCAGTCAGATATGCATCAAAGTAAAACATAGGTTTAACACATGTGGAGCAATATTGCTTGCAACACTTAATCATCATGGAAAATATTGGTAGAAATAAATAAGGTTGGCTAAATTGTTTACACATGGACTTCTAAATTGTTTACACATGGAATTCTTAGCAATTGGTTTCGAACAAGTAGGAACAAATGAGAGAAGTGTAGACAACGAGGAATATACATTTCATTTTAGAGTCTATAAACACGAATGTACGATGGTAATACAAGATATAATGCCCTTTTATACATCAAGCAACTATGCATCACCAACCATGCATTCAATACATATACAGAATCAGTCAGATATGCATCAAAGTATTTTTTTTTGTCGTCCTTCAAAAAAAAAAAAAAAAAAAGATATGCATCAAAGTAAAACATAAGTTTAACACATGTGGAGCAATATCGCTTGCAACACTTAATCATCATGGAAAATATTGGTAAAAATAATAAGGTTGGCTAAACTGTTTACACATGGAATTCTAAATTGTTTACACATGGAATTCTTAGCAATTGGTTTCGAACAAGTAAGAACAAATGAGAATAGAATAGAATAGAATATGATTTTATCGTCCACGGAGACCAACTGGCCTATGGGACCCAAGTACAAAGAGAGAGCAGCAGAGAAGTGTAGACAATGAGGAATAAGGGTAAACAATAAGGAAAGAAATGGATTTGAATATATGCCTCTAGCTTGCAAGACCAAGGCTTTAATCAAGGACCCAAGGTGTAATTTTAAAAAACAGAGCATCTATCAAGTCATTGGTCAAAGAAAAAGGGTTCTGTTTACGGCCAAACAGGGCCAGAATAATAGGGTTTGCGGCCAAACCAGCGACCAAGAACATGGTCGAATCTGTGTGGACAGGTGTAAACAGAGTCGGAAATGATTAAGGTAGCAAGCTTTGCAATTTAGGTTAAGGCAACAAGCCTTGACGCAAGGATAGATTTGGTTTGAATCCGGCTTCAACAGATTCTTATGGCTAGATCCAACAACAAGAGTCATATCTTTGGGTCAAGGCCTAGTTACATGGCCCGATTCTGAGCAAAGGCTCTACTTTTGGAGTAAAGCTCCCGTCTCTAGGACAAGCTGCAGGTTTTTCAAGAACTGGACTGAGAATTAACATTCAAATTTAATAAGGTAACACAGCTCGAAGGCAACAGTGCTAAATTCTGCAAGGAAGAGACTAGACCAGGATGATGCTGGTGATGTCTTCTCTATCAGTTATTGATTTCTTACTTCTTTTGTACAAAAGAATTACAGGACTGCTAAAGTCATCCTATCCTTAGAATCTCATTCATTTACTCCAGAGTTGTCACCTACAGTATAGGAAAGAGTTAGCTGACTGAAGCAGCCGCATTCTCTGCATTCTCTGTGTCTTCTGCAGGTGTGTACTAGATGAAGCGGAAAAATGAGAATGTTGTGGAGGTGTTTGGATTCGGCGAGTCCTGGAACTTTGAGGCCGACACCTCAGTGGAAGAAGTGATCTCTTTTTTAGCTATGAAATTTACGGTGCCTTGTGATGACATGGTCATTATGGATCAAACTTTGTCCCCTCCACTGATTTTGAAGAAATCATCAGTCCTAAGTTCAGGGTGCAGGTATGTTGCCAAAAGGATTCACAAGCCAGACACTTATCCTCATCGTTCATTTGCGGTTGGGAGCACTGTACATCCCGAGCATCACTTTTATGTGCCCCCTGACGTGGACGAGCTCGTCTCTCAGCTTGCAGCTGCCAAATACTGTGTGCTTTGTGGTGCAAGACAAAGTGGAAAGAGCACAATGGCGATTGCTGCCAAGAAAAGGCTGACTTGTGAAACAGATGCAGTGGTGGTTTATTTGGACAGTTTGAAGGTAAGGGAGAGCTGGAGTACAAGCCAGTTTTGGGGTTACATGTGGGACGTTATGCATGGAAAGTGCAACTACTTTTTCCCATCCAGACCTCCAGGAGAGGAATGCACAGATTGGAGCTTTAAATCTCTGTTTTTAAAAAATACTAGCTTATTTTTTAAAAACAGAGATTTAAAGCTCCAATCTGTGCATTCCTCTCCTGGAGGTCTGGATTTTTAATTGTGGACGAGGCTGATTCTTTGTTGAACGCCTCAAATGTTTGCCTTGATGAATTTTTTAGCACAATAAAAGAGTTGAAGAGTGGGATTGATGAATACAATCTGGCAGGGTTTTTGTTGGTTGGTGTTGAAACTGTGAAGGATCTCTTGCAAGATCAGTACCACATGCGGCGTAAGAATGCAGAGAAGATGAATCGTGTTAGACTCTCACCATTTTCCCATAGTTTTTATGTGGAGCCAACAAGGTTTTCCATACATGATATCCAACAGTTGCTAACACAAGCAAATTCTGAACAACCAGGGATGCCAATCGAAGTTGTACCAATTTCTACTTCTGTTTTTCAGATGACAGGTGGTCACAAGGGCTTAGTGGGGTCATGTTTAGAATACATGATGAATCAAAGTTTGTGGAGCTACAATCAATGGCTCCAGGCAGTAGAGTTTCTTGCAGATGCTTTATGATTCGTCTTGGAATCTTCCATGAGGGACGACTCGTATTTTTGGAAGTCAAACACGAAGCACAGAATCTTATAATCGACGGTGTCCTCTACCGTGACAGCAAAGAACTCTAGCCGCTTCTGTCTATTTACGAGTCTCATGTTGAGGATGATGCCCAAACGAGAGACCTCTGAGCTGTCCACTTTATTGACAAGAAGACAAAGTTCTCTTCTTTTATCTCCAAAGGCCTCAACGCCTTTCTCGCATGGTATAGCTCTAACGCACCACGGATGAGCATACATATTTGTGTTCTTGTCTGTTGACACGCGTGATGTGCCGACAAATCTGGTTGGAGGTGCAAAGACCTCATTTAAACCGAGCAGCAGTTTTTCAGACCCTGCAGGTAGTAGGAAAGGGTGAACCATGAGAAATGAAAGTGCTTAACCAAATATAATAAGTTCTATATACATTTAATGGCTAGCTATATTCTATACAAAATGGTGTGGCCGCGCTATTATTGAACTAAGCTTGAGTTATTTCCTCTCCAAGTTATTCCCCCTCTTTGCTAACGACTTCCTATTTCAGCTGGAAAGACCTCGTCCTTGCTAATAACTTCCTATTTCAACTGGATCGTGGCCATATAGTCTTAATAAGACTACCTCCATACAGATGGTACAAGCACAACAGGTAAACAGGAATTCATAGTACTGGAATATATAAACTATGTGTAATATGTAGTATCTACAATAAAGACAAGCCGCAGGAATCCTATAGTGAATAAGCGGGCACCATTTGATACAATATAGGGCTTGCAAATGGCCCATTTTAGGAACAAAGAGCATGCTTGAGCTAAGCTTAATTAGGTTCCATTACTTGCTAATGAAAATAGTCCCCCCTGTATTTTTGAGGATCTCTTATTTGGCAAAGAAACTGTAAATAGAAGTCACTAGCAAGTACCTGAAGCACACAAATCCTAAGCATACTTATGCACATGAAGTAGGCATAGGGTTTTGTATACTCCCAGTATTTGCTAATGAGAATACCAAACTGTATTCTTTGAGGATCTCTTCTTTGACATACCAGAATTAGAAGTTACTAAATAGATTTGTCAAACACAGTATCTACACAGCATATGCACAGGAATACTAAAGTGAATAGCGCGGGCGCACCATTTGATACAATGTAGGACTTGAAAATGGCATACCAGAATTTGAAACCACTAAATAGATGTGTCAATAAGTAGTAGCTACTCAGCACAAGCACAGGAATCGTATAGTGAATAGCGCGGGCGCACCATTTGATACAATGTAGGGCTTGCAAATGGCACATCAGAATAAGAAACCACTAAATAGATGTGTCAATACGTAGTAGCTATTCAGCACAAGCACAGGAATCCTATAGTGAATAGCGCGGGCGCACCATTTGATACAATGTAGGGCTTGCAAATAAGCACAATTTCATTAAAATGGGAAAATAGCAGGAAAACTGGACTAGATTTGCAAATCATACATTAGACATACATACCTTCCACACCCACACATGTATACACACACATGCATATAGACATGTCTACACACACATGTCTACACACACATGCGTATAGACATGTCTACACACGCATGTGTATATACACACATATGTGTGTCTAACATAGACATGTCCATTGCAATTCTGGAAGTGGCAAGTCCTGGCTAATCATATGAGCAAGTTCTGGAAAAAAAAAAAAATCTTCTACGAATTAGCAGGGATGGTCTATAAGGCGGTTTCATTGGAAAAAAAAAAGATTTGTATTTTGTACAAATGGAGCGATTTTTTGACATCAACGCACTATTTGTTATTGCTTTAGATGTACGGTCCAAATGACGCGGCAATTTTGGGTCAATTTCCGCGCCATTTGGACCCGTTATCTAAATACATAAAAAGTGGCACGTTTATGTACGAAAATCGCTCCATTTGCCTGATAAACCATCCCTGCTAATTCAGTCGCAAGAAGTAAAGTGTAACCACTGTAACATCATTAGGACAAAGGGTAGGGTAGAGACAAATAGCGCGGCCGCACCATTTAATTTTAAATAGGCGGCCACGCTACTTGAAAGTAACTAACTATATTAAAAAAATAAGTAAACCATGCGACGGAAACATGATGTACTACATTAGAAAAAAATAGTATATTAGAATTTACAAATTAAATGGCGCCGCCACTCCATTTGATCTCAAAGATACTTCATACATAATATAAACCAACCTACTTACATATGCAGCTATTTATAGAATTTACAAATTAAGTGGCGCCGCTCCATTTGATCTCAAAGATACTTCATATTTAATATGACTTGAAACCACGAGTGACAACTTCACCATGCATAAGGAGATTTAAAATTTTTGACATCTGCACAGAAAATCAACAAAATTTAGATTTGAAAAATGAAATGGCGCCGCCGCTCCATTTGATCACAAAGATAGTTAATATTACACAAACTTACATATGCCACTCTATACATAATATTATTTATGTATATTTCGCATAGGAACATCATCCACAGTGGTTATGAACCTCACTTCAAAGCTTACACAAAAAATGGACAACCTGTCCGAGTAACCATGGATCCTAGGACTGAGCCAAAGGAGGCTATAACATTAGACAAACAAGAACATGAAGCTTAAGTCCTAAATGCTGCTGTAGAAGAGTGTCTAGAGGTTTGTCAGGTCCCAACGTTCCTTCTTGTGTTCCTCCTTACAAGAAGGGCCATGCATCGGAACTCAGTTGGATCTAGATCCCCACATGCTAAGCACACCCGAAGCGGTCCGTAAACGTCAACTCATGCTCATAGTTTGGGTGATTGCAGATTTGGCTGAATTTATTCAGCTCCCTTGCACATTTTTTTGACCTTTTTTGCATCCATGTCCTGCACCCTCTTATCCTCAGCTAGCACACCCGTTCCTTTCATTACATTTAGATGATACTCGTGGTCCCACATCTCCCCGTGCATGGTGCGGTTTATTGCGGTTGAAGCAATGCACCCTCCCCGCATTCTACGCACCGGAATGCCCTTGCCCAAATAGATACATTTCTCGGAAACAAACACACCATAGATATCTTGGCGCCCATCTAATGCCATGTTAAAGGGGACGTAAAAGCCTCCCTCTGGCTCATCTGCCTTCCTTTTTCTTCCCCTGCCATCTCCATCTCCCTGTCCCTGTAAAAGATCCATCTCTACCTCCTCCACGATCCCTTTGCCCTTCAAATCCGCACCCCCACAAGCTGCCATCTCTGTATCGCGGCTAAAAAACTGGAATACTCACAGCGAGATGGTCACTGTCGGAAGCGCCACATAAACACAAGCAAAGGAAAGTAAGGCGCCCTAAAAGAAATCCACAAACCTCTTTATAGACGATCCTGCATGCAATTCGTATCTTCGGGAATACGAAAAGAATTCGTATCCTCGGTTGGTTACAGCAAATTTAGCGTATATAAGGCATTGCCACGCGAGCATTTCCGAAATTGCGTGTCATGCCCACGTGAGATTCGGTTTGTCTCGCCTCACCGCCGGGTATGCCACTTGGCAAATGGTAGTTCTGGCTAGATAGATTGACTAGGCTAGGGGTAGATAGGATTTTTTTTTTTTTTTTCAAAATGGCACAAAAACCAAGAAATGGATTTAAAGGCTAAAGAAGAGGGCTATTTTAGAAATTCAAAAGCCTAGGTAGCATATTGTTTTATGCCCCATGCACCTAGAGCCTATAGGGATGAAGATCTGGCCTAGGTCAAAGTTTTTGACTCAAGATTTGATGATATAGCTAGGGTACATGTGGACATAGGTTTTTTGAATAAGTCAACTAGTGTAAGGGTCTTGAAGCACATTTCCCAAGGTTGTTGGAGCAACATGTTGACCAACTTTTGACTGGGTCAACAAACATTTTGCCTTGACTTGATGAAGTGAACTTGACTTTGATGAGGTGGATTTGACTTGGTGATGTGGACTTTGACTTGATGATGTGGACTTTGATGAGTGGTCAAAAGGAGATGATGATGTAACCAAGGTAGCTCATGAGCCTAGTCATCATGACATGTCACCTTTTTTGGTGAGTTGGCATAATTTTGCCTAGCTCTTTTTTTCTCTTTTTTCTTTTTTTTTTTCTTTTTTTTTGAGCTATCATTTGAGCATCCTCGCTCTTGCTACCATGGCTATGAAGTGTGTGAGATGATGAATGAAGATGAGATTTGACATGACTATGGTGGATTGACAAAACATTTCAAAAGGCAACTTCCTTGGGATGTGTGCTTAAGGTAAGAAATGGACTACAAAGATCAAAGCTAAGGATGTGTATGGAGATTTGTTGAAGAATGCAAGGAGAAAAGTGAATGGCAATGGAATGGAAAGGCTAATCAAGAGATGTTTGATCCAAGAAACATATGAAACCAAGTGAACTGCTCAAAATACCATTAGAAGCTCTTCCAAACTTTGTGGGGGTCTTCATGCTTGCTTGAACATCCTCTAAAGTCCATTCATTCTTGATTTCTATCTCAATGTCCTCATTTGGTCTTCTGCAAATGATGTCTGCTAATCTTCCCTGGTTCTAGTAACAAAGGTGCAATGGTTAGAACTCTTCTATGTTGCCTGCCATATGCTGGCAACACTTGAGTTCTTGGATCAGAGTGACAAAGTAGGCAGAGTCCCCCTCATATTCGAATAGGTCACCCTTGTTGGATGAACCTGATGCCTTTTTCCCTCTGGGCATACGAAAATTATTGGAGCCGCTCAATGGAAATAGCTCAATTGGAGGGCTAAATATATGAAGTTGGAGGGCATTATTCGGCTATCAAATGTGGGGAATGAACTAGATACATTTGCATCTTCCAAATAATTATATAAAACCCATATAATCAGGATGGATGAATTAATCTTCAATGTTTGTGACCAAAAAATCACATTAGATCCATCTACATGTGCTGATATGTTGGTCTTCTGTAGGTGTATACTAGATGAGGCGGAAAAATGAGGAGAGGGATGTGGAGGTGTTTGGATTCGGCGAGCCCTGGAACTTTGAGGCCGACACCACAGTGGAAGAAGTGCTATGTTTTAGCTACGAAGGTGCCGCGGTGATGACATAATCATTATGGATCAAACTTTGTCCACTCCGGTGATTTTGAAGAAAGCATCGCCCCGCAAGTATGTTGCCAAAAAGGATTCGCATAAAGCCGGACACTTATCCTCATCGTTCATTTTGCGGTTGGGAGCATTGTAGATCCCAAGCATCACTTTTACGTGTCCCTTGGCGTGGACAAGCTCGTCTCTCGGCTGCGGCATTTGCCAAATACTTGCGGTGCTTTGTGGTGTAAGACAAATTGGAAATAGCACAATGGCGATTGCTGCTAAGAAAAGGTTGAATCTTTGGAAATAGCACAATGGCGATTGCTGCTAAGAAAAGGCTGAATCTTGAATAGACTCTGTGACGTTCCTAACCGACATGCCCTTAACCAACTGGACAAAACCGTCTAGAGCGTTTATGAGTAGTCGCTTCTACCCATTTATCTTGGGTGTCTCGGGGCATGGGCAATCCGCGATCTCTCCTACTAAGACTATGCTCGTCCTCGAGCATCCAAGACTATGATTTAACCATGTATACCAGTGCCACTGTGATTACCAAGATATCAAGACTATGCTATTACCCATGAATATATAGGCACCCATGGAGACTCGAACTCGAGACCGCTTTCGATACCAATTGTAGCGTTCCTAACCGACATGCCCTTAACTAACTGGACAAACCCGTCCTAGACGTTTATGAGTAGTCGATTCTACCCATTTATGCTAATTGTCTGGGGAATGCCCCACGTGCACATTTCAAGGTTCGAATACTCGGCGGTCTACCATGGGCTGGAATTCTGACTTCGGTGGTGGTTTATTTTTGGTTTTGAAGGTAAGGGAGAGGCGGAGTACAAAAAGCCGTTTTGGGGTTACATGTGGGACGTTAGGGAGGATGGCCATTGGTCTTGCAAGAAAGTCCCACATATGACGTGGAAATTACCCTCTGCCGGACGTGGAAAAATGTTAAACGCGGGGAAAATGCCGGGCCGATGTGGAAGTGGAAAATGCTAAACGCAAATTCTTAGACTGAAGTTCCGCGCTGGCTGCTTACTACGGACCACGTGGCCCCCTTTCGCTTCTACCGCTATTTGGATGATCCGAGTGTTGCTTGGGATGATGGAGGTCCGCATTCTTTGACAAATAATGCATTGCTATTAAAAAAAATGGTGATCTTACGTAACCATTTTCATGAATTAACTCTTGTGATTTTTAGTTTCTCTCAAGATAAATCTCTACATTTTTCAGATTTTGAGTCTACATTTCGTTTTAGAGTCTATAAACACGTAATGTAATACGATGGTAATACAAGATATAATGCCCTTTTATACATCAAGCAACTATGCATCACCAACCATGCATTCAATACATATCTAATCGATCCGATATGCATCAAAAAGTAAAACATAGGTTTAACACATGTGGAGCAATATTGCTTGCAACACTTAATCATCATGGAAAATATTGGTAGAAATAAATAAGGTTGGCTAAATTGTTTACACATGGACTTCTAAATTGTTTACACATGGAATTCTTAGCAATTGGTTTCGAACAAGTAGGAACAAATGAGAGAAGTGTAGACAACGAGGAATATACATTTCATTTTAGAGTCTATAAACACGAATGTACGATGGTAATACAAGATATAATGCCCTTTTATACATCAAGCAACTATGCATCACCAACCATGCATTCAATACATATACAGAATCAGTCAGATATGCATCAAAGTATTTTTTTTTGTCGTCCTTCAAAAAAAAAAAAAAAAAAAAAAAAAGATATGCATCAAAGTAAAACATAAGTTTAACACATGTGGAGCAATATCGCTTGCAACACTTAATCATCATGGAAAATATTGGTAAAAATAATAAGGTTGGCTAAACTGTTTACACATGGAATTCTAAATTGTTTACACATGGAATTCTTAGCAATTGGTTTCAACAAGTAAGAACAAATGAGAATAGAATAGAATAGAATATGATTTTATCGTCCCGGGTAGACAACCGGCCTATGGGACCCAAGTACAAAGAGAGAGCAGCAGAGAAGTGTAGACAATGAGGAATAAGGGTAAACAATAAGGAAAGAAATGGATTTGAATATATGCCTCTAGCTTGCAAGACCAAGGCTTTAATCAAGGACCCAAGGTGTAATTTTAAAAAACAGAGCATCTATCAAGTCATTGGTCAAAGAAAAAGGGTTCTGTTTACGGCCAAACAGGGCCAGAATAATAGGGTTTGCGGCCAAACCAGCGACCAAGAACATGGTCGAATCTGTGTGGACAGGTGTAAACAGAGTCGGAAATGATTAAGGTAGCAAGCTTTGCAATTTAGGTTAAGGCAACAAGCCTTGACGCAAGGATAGATTTGGTTTGAATCCGGCTTCAACAGATTCTTATGGCTAGATCCAACAACAAGAGTCCTTATCTTTGGGTCAAGGCCCCAGTTACATGGCCCGATTCTGAGCAAAGGCTCTACTTTTGAGTAAAGCTCCCGTCTCTAGGACAAGCTGCAGGTTTTCAAGAACTGGACTGAGAATTAACATTCAAATTTAATAAGGTAACACAGCTCGAAGGCAACAGTGCTAAATTCTGCAAGGAAGAGACTAGACCAGGATGATGCTGGTGATGTCTTCTCTATCAGTTATTGATTTCTTACTTCTTTTGTACAAAAGAATTACAGGACTGCTAAAGTCATCCTATCCTTAGAATCTCATTCATTTACTCCAGAGTTGTCACCTACAGTATAGGAAAGAGTTAGCTGACTGAAGCAGCCGCATTCTCTGCATTCTCTGTGTCTTCTGCAGGTGTGTACTAGATGAAGCGGAAAAATGAGAATGTTGTGGAGGTGTTTGGATCTGGCGAGTCCTGGAACTTTGAGGCCGACACCTCAGTGGAAGAAGTGATCTCTTTTTTAGCTATGAAATTTACGGTGCCTTGTGATGACATGGTCATTATGGATCAAACTTTGTCCCCTCCACTGATTTTGAAGAAATCATCAGTCCTAAGTTCAGGGTGCAGGTATGTTGCCAAAAGGATTCACAAGCCAGACACTTATCCTCATCGTTCATTTGCGGTTGGGAGCACTGTACATCCCGAGCATCACTTTTATGTGCCCCCTGACGTGGACGAGCTCGTCTCTCAGCTTGCAGCTGCCAAATACTGTGTGCTTTGTGGTGCAAGACAAAGTGGAAAGAGCACAATGGCGATTGCTGCCAAGAAAAGGCTGACTTGTGAAACAGATGCAGTGGTGGTTTATTTGGACAGTTTGAAGGTAAGGGAGAGCTGGAGTACAAGCCAGTTTTGGGGTTACATGTGGGACGTTATGCATGGAAAGTGCAACTACTTTTTCCCATCCAGACCTCCAGGAGAGGAATGCACAGATTGGAGCTTTAAATCTCTGTTTTTAAAAAATACTAGCTTATTTTTTAAAAACAGAGATTTAAAGCTCCAATCTGTGCATTCCTCTCCTGGAGGTCTGGATTTTTAATTGTGGACGAGGCTGATTCTTTGTTGAACGCCTCAAATGTTTGCCTTGATGAATTTTTTAGCACAATAAAAGAGTTGAAGAGTGGGATTGATGAATACAATCTGGCAGGGTTTTTGTTGGTTGGTGTTGAAACTGTGAAGGATCTCTTGCAAGATCAGTACCACATGCGGCGTAAGAATGCAGAGAAGATGAATCGTGTTAGACTCTCACCATTTTCCCATAGTTTTTATGTGGAGCCAACAAGGTTTTCCATACATGATATCCAACAGTTGCTAACACAAGCAAATTCTGAACAACCAGGGATGCCAATCGAAGTTGTACCAATTTCTACTTCTGTTTTTCAGATGACAGGTGGTCACAAGGGCTTAGTGGGGTCATGTTTAGAATACATGATGAATCAAAGTTTGTGGAGCTACAATCAATGGCTCCAGGCAGTAGAGTCCGAACTTAGTACATACATTTTTGGCCAACAAACCTATAAAAGGATCCTGACGGCATTCAAGAAGAATGCGGCCAATGAGAAGTTTGAACTTCTCCTTTCATTCCTTAGAGTAGGCAGTCGTAAATGTGATGATGAGATGATGGTGGAACTCAGGGACCTTATTGCAGAAGGTATTCTGTTTGCAGAAAATGTGAAGGTGTTTGATGAGTACGAGGTCCGAATCTCTTCACCATTGCTTAGGTCTGCCATACTTCGACACTGCCACGTTACTAGTGAGACAGTTGCCTCACCTCCAGATCCCTTTGAGGTAGATCCTGAGTGGGTTCTTTTAGAAACCATTAGAAGTTTGGATGGGGATACAATGTGCAGACCAGAATCTCTCAATGCATCAGGTGGGATATCTGAATATTCTTATCAATTTAATCGATTCACTAGAATCAAGGCCGTTCTCAAGCAAGCGTATCCGCTCATTGGAGCTAAGGTCCTTCCTGAAGGCAAGCAAGCTGTGGAGTACTTGGAGAAACGCAATACACAGGTAGCTTGTAACTATTTAATTTGTCAATCAATTCAGCTTCTGTTGCTGTAAAATTTAGGGGGTACGCAAAATTGTGTGAAAAATGCAACACTTGTTGTCTATCTAGACATCAAGGGAAATCATTAACTTTAGTTTATTAGTTCTAGCAGATATGCAAGAACATTCAAATGAAGGTTGTAACTGTACCTAACTCCCTCCCGAAAGCACATCCATCTTTTAAGTGATGCTACTATATGCCATGTCTGAACAAGAAAGCTTTAGGCTTCTGAAAGTCTTTGTTACTAATTGTTTTTTTGTAGGAGAGGCTCGACATCTTAGTGCGGGATGATGGTAATTTCGCCAAGTTCGGCTTCGCGTTAGTTGCGGATGACGATGTGCAGGGTCACATGTCAAGAGCTCTGCGGTATCACAGGGAGCATTCTGCCCAAGTATATGTGGTGAATTTTACCCTTCAGGATGAGCCACAGATGGTCGTTCCTGATCATGAGTCTATTATTTTTGTCTCGGTTCAATTCAACCCGAGTGGAGATCAAACAACAGCAAATGTCACTGTTGTCGACACCCAGGGACTTGTAGGAGCACGAGTTAAAAAATTGGAGTTGAAGCATTGGGATGGTAAGATTAGGTTTGACCATTTCTGAAGTTGTTTGTGTGGATTTTTGTTGAAGTAGATTTTTGCTGAAGACTTCTGGAAATTACATTTTATGTTTTAAGGATTGTGGTGTTGACTGACATGAGTATTATAGACCTGGTTTTAGTCCTTTATTTTTTCATATATTACTATGGGGTCATATGCGAAACTGTTCTAACCAGTCAGTTTCTTCTCAACAACATATGAAGTGTGTGTCTGCTTTATACCTCTTAGACCAAAACAATTCTCATACGGCTGTCCCAAACTCAGAGCAGGAATTGGAATTGAAGACATCCCAAACTCAGGGCAGGTGTTGGAGTTCTACATTGAATGAATTTGGCAGAGGTTTTTGTGGCAGATGCAATTTGAAGAAGACTTTTTTACCTGGTGCTTGCTTGTCGTTGTAGGTTTTGCTTTGGATTTGAGTTTTCAGAGATGTTGTCGAAATTACCACAGAGAATTAGGTCTTCAGTTATCCCCAAAACTGGAAAACCCAGATCCTAGAGGCTGCCGGCAGAAATTAATAAATGAAGGAATCGTAGCTGAGATTTCCAGCCTTTTAAATCTAAAGGGTCTTCACCAATTGAACATTGTTATTCGAGAGATAAAAATGAAGGCGTAACATCTGGGAAGCAAGCAGCAGCTCTAGTATAACGAGTTGCATCTTTGGTGACATGGCAGCATTCTGCCATCATGTTGGCAATCTGCAGATGTGGCAATCCCTATGTGTTGAAAGATCATCTAGATTGTGTTTCTTTGAAAGTCAAGAGTGACGTCCTTTGTGTCCATTAATTCTTCATAAAAATAAAACAAGTAAATTTGCTACAAAGCCCATTTATATTAATGACCGCTACGTTATCTAGGGGGGTGTTGAACAACAAAAGCAAGTCGCTGTTGGTGGCTGTTCATTTTCACCAACTTTTATGACCTTATGAGGTGGTAAGTGCGACAATTGGGCCTTTCCTTTTCTACACCACCATGAGACTGTTCTCAACATATCAAGTAGAAAAAAGAAGGGGAATCAACAAACATTCAATGTTGTTCAGATGTAATCAGGTGGGGATAACAACATTTCCACAAATCTGAACAAGCCAAGTCCATTGCAAACATTGACATATACTTCATCTCGTTGCTACTCTGATTATGGTATACCTTCATCTCGTTGCCACTCTGATTTATGGTATTATGGTATACCTTCTTTTATACCATCTTCACATTCCCTCCCCCATATATATATAACATGTAACTATTTAACACGGCTATATCTTCTTCAATAACATTATGCATGGCGCGAGGGAGCATGCATGTGATGCGCCTACCTAAGCCCTTCGGACAATAACTGATTATACCTTGGATTGGAAGCAATGAACTATGACATCTTTAAGTACTCCGGAAAAGATAATGCAGCCAAGCAGTTTCCAATCCAACCAACCCAATCAAGGCTTAAAGTTCTCTTGATTACAGTAGCCTTTAGAGGATAAATAAGTTCAAGAATATCATATATTTGGATAAAAAATCACAAATGTAAAGCTTTTAAGGATTTTTAAGATTTTTAAGGATTTTAAAGATTTTAAGGATTTGAAATTAAAAAAAACACGTTGGTGATGTAGATTGCCCGCTTTTGATCTCCCCTTCCAGAGAGATCATGCCGCCTAAACGCGTTGCTACTTCAAGCTCCCACAAACTTATCATACAACAGCAAAGCTACATTCATTCCATTGCACGACAATGTAATTGGACAATTAATTTTGTCCTCACGTCCTAATTAGCCCCCCTCGGCTTCTTCATCCCCCTTGGTTCAATGTTGCCATCCACATTCTTTTCCCTCTTGTTAGCAAATACCGCTTGCTCATTCCCGTAACAAGAACCACAATATGACAAAACAACACTAGAAGGGGCACTTGAAACTGAGCAATAACAGGCGCCACCAATATGAAAGCACAAAACAAAACGCAGATTTCTCTACATTTATCCAAAAATGTAGCAACACCATTACCAAAAATGAAAAAGGGCAAAATAGACTCCTGGCGTACATAAAAGGAAACATCGCCGCTATATCCGGCCGCCATCACGCCCCAAAATCCTTTTTATGCGGCGTGGATAAGGCTTGCCAAAATCAGCGCATGCGTAAATAACAACTTGAAAAAGAAGCATTTTAAAATGAGATGCTAAAGTGAGATTACAAAATAGTCTTTATAGACCAAGGTGAATGCAATAAGAAAAAGAGGGAGAAATTATCATGGACCTGATACTCTCTCAATCTCCTGCCTCCATCATGTGGGGTTTGCATCTCAGTGATCATCCTCGTGCTTGCCCATGCAGGGGTTCACGTTTTTATTTATAGGCCAATATATGTCTTGTCTAACATTATATGTGCTAGTGGTTTGCTTACGCTAGTTTCCACTTTTAAGACACGCCAATATATGTCTTGTCTAACATTATATGTGCTAGTGGTTTGCTTACGCTAGTTTCCACTTTTAAGGCATGATTTCTTAAAGTTTGTCATTGAGTGGGCATCTTAAGTATTTCTTTCTGAATGGTGTGGATTTGTTCATTTAAAGGACATAAAGCCATGTACAGTGGTGGGGGCAGGACCCATCTGGGTGTGTTGTATATTGTCCCATAAGCTACGGCTTCCTATGGTCGTTAATAATAATTCATTCATTCATTCAAAAAGAGGTAGATGAGCGCCTACTATATGAAATGAAGTGTTTCACTACTGGTAATGAAGTAGACACAGAACTTCCACTACATGACATTCAAATCATGATGATTTGAATCTCTTGAGTCATCTCTTGATTCTTGACCTTGCTTTTCGTTCTTCCTTGTCCTTGCATTGGAGGAGTGCTTCCTTCTTGCATGTGTCCTTGTGATCCCTTGTTCTTCGTTTCCACTTTTGGCCTGCTCTTTGTTCATTTCTATGTCCTTTGTTTTACCTTTTCTCCATCTCTCTGCGTTTATCTTCATCCATGGACCATTAAATCCAACGTACTATGCCTAGAACGTTTCTTAAGTGGTAGTTGCAAAATGTTCCAGTGGCTAAGTGGTGGTAGCACTTGGCACCTTCTCTAGGGTTTGTGATATAGTTGCACTTCATTTGGAGCTTCAAATCTTCATAATACCAATCATCACAAATTTGGCATGCTTTCATTAACTTGCCACGAGCTTTGACAATATACCTCCATCATTTCGTAGTGTCTCTCTCACCCTCGCTCCCTTGCCCCCATCATTTTGTAGTGTCTCTCTCACCCTTGCACTTGTCCTTCAGAGTCGCTTGGAAGAACTTAAGTAACGACATATTTCAAGTTGCAAATTTGCCTTTTTGCTATAGTTGTTTCTTGTAACTTGTGTTTCCTATATTAGCAAACAACAAACATTCGAATCGTAAAGATTATAAGCTTTCATAAGTCTTGCTGACAACTAAGACATCCTCTAATTTCTAGCCACTATATTTTAGTCTCATTCTTAAAAAAGAAAAGCATGAACTGTTCTATTAGCATGGAAATCCTTGAACATAAAACTGTTCCAACTTGGTGTAGCTTCAGAAGTCGCTTAAATGGGAACTCCAACTGTCAAATTCCAAAGACCAAGAACAGGAGCAAGACTACAACTAAAACCAGCCGACAACAAATGTTACCATAGTCATTTTCAATAAAAGTTACACGATCATGACCTCCTGCTTCATCAACTAAGGTCAGATGGAGAAGGAATGTTGTGCAAAGGAAGCTGATGGGCAACACGATGTCCAGGGACAAGCTTCTACTAGCCGGCCTAAAAGGGGGCCAAAGAAAGATTATGCTCAGATGGCTAAAGGCATCTAAAAGACAAGCTTTTTGCAGCAGAGGACTGCTGCAATGTCAAGAGGGAGGGAATGCGATATGCCAAGGACGTGGTCCTTCAGCCTTCTTAGTCCAAAAACAGCCTCTATCTATTATCAACAAACATACATTGTAAAGATCATGTCCTAGCAGCAGTTTTTCAGACCCTGCAGGTAGTAGGAAAGGGTGAACCATGAGAAATGAAAGTGCTTAACCAAATATAATAAGTTCTATACATTTAATGGCTAGCTATATTCTGTACAAAATGGTGTGGCCGCGCTATTATTGAACTAAGCTTGAGTTATTTCCTCTCCAAGTTATTCCCCCTCTTTGCTAACGACTTCCTATTTCAGCTGGAAAGACCTCGTCCTTGCTAATAACTTCCTATTTCAACTGGATCGTGGCCATATAGTCTTAATAAGACTACCTCCATACAGATGGTACAAGCACAACAGGTAAACAGGAATTCATAGTACTGGAATATATAAACTAAATGGATGTGTGTAATATGTAGTATCTACACAGCACAAGCACAGGAATCCTATAGTGAATAGCGCGGGCGCACCATTTGATACAATATAGGGCTTGCAAATGGCCTGTTTTAGGAACAAAGAGCATGCTTGAGCTAAGCTTAATTCAGTTCCCATTACTTGCTAATGAAAATAGTCCCCCTGTATTTTTTGAGGATCTCTTATTTGGCAGCAAACCAGAAATAGAAGTCACTAGCAAGTACCTGAAGCACACAAATCCTAAGCATACTTATGCACATGAAGTAGGCATAGGGTTTTGTATACTCCCAGTATTTGCTAATGAGAATACCAAACTGTATTCTTTGAGGATCTCTTCTTTGACATACCAGAATTAGAAGTTACTAAATAGATTTGTCAAACACAGTATCTACACAGCATATGCACAGGAATACTAAAGTGAATAGCGCGGGCGCACCATTTGATACAATGTAGGACTGAAAATGGCATACCAGAATTTGAAACCACTAAATAGATGTGTCAATAAGTAGTAGCTACTTAGCACAAGCACAGGAATCGTATAGTGAATAGCGCGGGCGCACCATTTGATACAATGTAGGGCTTGCAAATAAGCACAATTTCATTAAAATGGGAAAATAGCAGGAAAACATGACGAATATTGCGATCTCAGATGACCAATCAGGTCCACAAAGGGCTCCTTATAAATAGTGTTAGCCACAATATCGTTTACGTCACAACTGAGCTGCAGGTAGTCCTTGTCTTCCAGTGTACCAGAGAGAACTCTGCACATCCTGTACCCATAACTCAACTCAGCCTGCGACTCTGGGGTTCCAACCTTTGTGCAGACTATCCTTGCTGCATGGATGGAATGATTCCCGTTGATGATATAGAAGTTTGCATTTTCTAGGTCTTCCTCTCTCTGCCAATCAAGCAGTGTCCTCGTCTTTGGGTCGAATGGAACAACATCCGCAGGGGTAAACACGGGGTGCGGATTTGCTTTAAAGGAATGGCAGAGTGCTAGTATGTTCCTGGCTCCGTTTGCGTGTTGTCATGGTTGGTGGTCCTTCCACGCACTTAAAGATGTCTATCCTTTTGGCGAAGTTTATGCCAAGAGGGAAAAGATGGGAGTGATTTTGGATGCGCCTAACTGTCTCTTCTGCTAGCTTGACTTCCTCGGCGCGGTCTATCTTCAAGCCCTTCGGGACCTCTACCCGGGGCATAGCAAGTTTTACCCTCTTTGCTGGACGATCTTCGGTGGCATTCGTATCTTGTTGGCTCTCATCCAGATCACTTTGAGATCCAGACCTCCCTTCTGCTTTTTGCTTTGAACTCTCAGATCCAGACCTCCCTTCTGCTTTTTGCTTTGAACTCTCACCACGCTTTGCCTTCGGATTCTTTCCTTTAACTGCAGCTGTTGGAGCTACTGAAGATACTGGTGGTACTCTCGATTGCTTCTTTCCCTTGTATCTTTTACGGTTCCCCTGAACCTCAGCCTTCCTTTTGTGTGCATTTTCACCTGTATCTGTTTCCTCGCCGGTTTTACTTTCTGATTCCACCTCGACATCTTCATCTTCAAACTGATCCCTCTCCACCATCTGATTTGGAGCCCTCTTGTGTAAATCTCTCTGAGCTTGTAGCCATGCAGTATTCATGACATTAGGCGCGTTCTTATTTAATAAAGCACGCCTAACGAAAGACACGAGGTTCTTCTTCCCCTCCAGCACAGATCTAAGAGTTTGAAAAGCTTTGAGGATATCTTCTGGACCCTCGATACCGGAATCCGCCAATGAGGTATACGCTGTCAGGGGCCAACCATAGTTTCTTGCAGATGCTTTATGATTCGTCTTGGAATCTTCCATGAGGGACGACTCGTATTTTTGGAAGTCAAACACGAAGCACAGAATCTTATAATCGACGGTGTCCTCTACCGCGGACAAAGAAAGAACTCTAGCCGCTTCGTTTCTATTTTTACGAAGTCTCATGTTGAGGATGATGCCCAAGCGAGAGACCTCCGAGGCTGTCCACTTTATTGACAAGAAGACAAAGTTCTCTTTCTTTTATCTCCAAAGGCCTCAACGCCTTTCTCGCATGGTATAGCTCTAACGCACTACCGGATGAGCATACATATTTGTGTTCTTGTCTGTTGACACGGCGTGATGTGCCGACAAATGCGGTTGGAGGTGCAAAGACCTCATTTAAACCGAGCAGCAGTTTTTCAGACCCTGCAGGTAGTAGGAAAGGGTGAACCATGAGAAATGAAAGTGCTTAACCAAATATAATAAGTTCTATATACATTTAATGGCTAGCTATATTCTATACAAAATGGTGTGGGCAGCTTATTATTGAACTAAGCTTGAGTTATTTCCTCTCCAAGTTATTCCCCCTCTTTGCTAACGACTTCCTATTTCAGCTGGAAAGACCTCGTCCTTGCTAATAACTTCCTATTTCAACTGGATCGTGGCCATATAGTCTTAATAAGACTACCTCCATACAGATGGTACAAGCACAACAGGTAAACAGGAATTCATAGTACTGGAATATATAAACTATGTGTAATATGTAGTATCTACACAGCACAAGCACAGGAATCCTATAGTGAATAGCGCGGGCGCACCATTTGATACAATATAGGGCTTGCAAATGGCCTGTTTTAGGAACAAAGAGCATGCTTGAGCTAAGCTTAATTCAGTTCCCATTACTTGCTAATGAAAATAGTCCCCCTGTATTTTTTGAGGATCTCTTATTTGGCAGCAAACCAGAAATAGAAGTCACTAGCAAGTACCTGAAGCACACAAATCCTAAGCATACTTATGCACATGAAGTAGGCATAGGGTTTTGTATACTCCCAGTATTTGCTAATGAGAATACCAAACTGTATTCTTTGAGGATCTCTTCTTTGACATACCAGAATTAGAAGTTACTAAATAGATTTGTCAAACACAGTATCTACACAGATATGCACGGTGAATACTAAAGTGAATAGCGCGGGCGCACCATTTGATACAATGTAGGACTTGAAAATGGCATACCAGAATTTGAAACCACTAAATAGATGTGTCAATAAGTAGTAGCTACTCAGCACAAGCACAGGAATCGTATAGTGAATAGCGCGGGCGCACCATTTGATACAATGTAGGGCTTGCAAATGGCACATCAGAATAAGAAACCACTAAATAGATGTGTCAATACGTAGTAGCTATTCAGCACAAGCACAGGAATCCTATAGTGAATAGCGCGGGCGCACCATTTGATACAATGTAGGGCTTGCAAATAAGCACAATTTCATTAAAATGGGAAAATAGCAGGAAAACTGGACTAGATTTGCAAATCATACATTAGACATACATACCTTCCACACCCACACATGTATACACACACATGCATATAGACATGTCTACACACACATGTCTACACACACATGCGTATAGACATGTCTACACACGCATGTGTATATACACACATATGTGTGTCTAACATAGACATGTCCATTGCAATTCTGGAAGTGGCAAGTCCTGGCTAATCATATGAGCAAGTTCTGGAAAAAAAAAATCTTCTACGAATTAGCAGGGATGGTCTATAAGGCGGTTTCATTGGAAAAAAAAAAGATTTGTATTTTGTACAAATGGAGCGATTTTTTGACATCAACGCACTATTTGTTATTGCTTTAGATGTACGGTCCAAATGACGCGGCAATTTTGGGTCAATTTCCGCGCCATTTGGACCGTACATCTAAATACATAAAAAGTGGCACGTTTATGTACGAAAATCGCTCCATTTGCCTGATAAACCATCCCTGCTAATTCAGTCGCAAGAAGTAAAGTGTAACCACTGTAACATCATTAGGACAAAGGGTAGGGTAGAGACAAATAGCGCGGCCGCACCATTTAATTTTAAATAGGCGGCCACGCTACTTGAAAGTAACTAACTATATTAAAAAAATAAGTAAACCATGCGACGGAAACATGATGTACTACATTAGAAAAAAATAGTATATTAGAATTTACAAATTAAATGGCGCCGCCACTCCATTTGATCTCAAAGATACTTCATACATAATATAAACCAACCTACTTACATATGCAGCTATTTATAGAATTTACAAATTAAGTGGCGCCGCCGCTCCATTTGATCTCAAAGATACTTCATATTTAATATGACTTGAAACCACGAGTGACAACTTCACCATGCATAAGGAGATTTAAAATTTTTGACATCTGCACAGAAAATCAACAAAATTTAGATTTGAAAAATGAAATGGCGCCGCCGCTCCATTTGATCACAAAGATAGTTAATATTACACAAACTTACATATGCCACTCTATACATAATATTATTTATGTATATTTCGCATAGGAACATCATCCACAGTGGTTATGAACCTCACTTCAAAGCTTACACAAAAAATGGACAACCTGTCCGAGTAACCATGGATCCTAGGACTGAGCCAAAGGAGGCTATAACATTAGACAAACAAGAACATGAAGCTTAAGTCCTAAATGCTGCTGTAGAAGAGTGTCTAGAGGTTTGTCAGGTCCCAACGTTCCTTCTTGTGTTCCTCCTTACAAGAAGGGCCATGCATCGGAACTCAGTTGGATCTAGATCCCCACATGCTAAGCACACCCTGAAGCGGTCCGTAAACGTCAACTCATGCTCATAGTTTGGGTGATTGCAGATTTGGCTGAATTTATTCAGCTCCCTTGCACATTTTTTTGACCTTTTTTGCATCCATGTCCTGCACCCTCTTATCCTCAGCTAGCACACCCGTTCCTTTCATTACATTTAGATGATACTCGTGGTCCCACATCTCCTGTGCATGGTGCGGTTTATTGCAGTTGAAGCAATGCACCCTCCCGCATTCTCTGCACTCCGGAATGCCCTTGCCCAAATAGATACATTTCTCGAAGCAAACACACCATAGATACTGGCGCCCATCTAATGCCATGTTAAAGGGGACGTAAAAGCCTCCCTCTGGCTCATCTGCCTTCCTTTTTCTTCCCCTGCCATCTCCATCTCCCTGTCCCTGTAAAAGATCCATCTCTACCTCCTCCACGATCCCTTTGCCCTTCAAATCCGCACCCCCACAAGCTGCCATCTCTGTATCGCGGCTAAAAAACTGGAATACTCACAGCGAGATGGTCACTGTCGGAAGCGCCACATAAACACAAGCAAAGGAAAGTAAGGCGCCCTAAAAGAAATCCACAAACCTCTTTATAGACGATCCTGCATGCAATTCAGATCTTGGAATAATTTAAAAGAATTCAGATCCTCGGTTGGTTACAAACAAATTTAGCGTATATAAGGCATTGCCACGCGAGCATTTCCGAAATTGCGTGTCATGCCCACGTGAGATTCGGTTGTCTGCCGCCTCACCTGCGCGGGTATGCCACAGCGGCGGGTAGTTTACCGGCTAGATAGATTGACTAGGCTAGGGGTAGATATTTTTTTTTTTTTTTTTTCAAAATGGCACAAAAACCAAGAAATGGATTTAAAGGCTAAAGAAGAGGGCTATTTTAGAAATTCAAAAGCCTAGGTAGCATATTGTTTTATGCCCCATGCACCTAGAGCCTATAGGGATGAAGATCTGGCCTAGGTCAAAGTTTTTGACTCAAGATTTGATGATATAGCTAGGGTACATGTGGACATAGGTTTTTTGAATAAGTCAACTAGTGTAAGGGTCTTGAAGCACATTTCCCAAGGTTGTTGGAGCAACATGTTGACCAACTTTTGACTGGGTCAACAAACATTTTGCCTTGACTTGATGAAGTGAACTTGACTTTGATGAGGTGGATTTGACTTGGTGATGTGGACTTTGACTTGATGATGTGGACTTTGATGAGTGGTCAAAAGGAGATGATGATGTAACCAAGGTAGCTCATGAGCCTAGTCATCATGACATGTCACCTTTTTTGGTGAGTTGGCATAATTTTGCCTAGCTCTTTTTTTCTCTTTTTTTTTTTTTTTTCTTTTTTTTTGAGCTATCATTTGAGCATCCTCGCTCTTGCTACCATGGCTATGAAGTGTGTGAGATGATGAATGAAGATGAGATTTGACATGACTATGGTGGATTGACAAAACATTTCAAAAGGCAACTTCCTTGGGATGTGTGCTTAAGGTAAGAAATGGACTACAAAGATCAAAGCTAAGGATGTGTATGGAGATTTGTTGAAGAATGCAAGGAGAAAAGTGAATGGCAATGGAATGGAAAGGCTAATCAAGAGATGTTTGATCCAAGAAACATATGAAACCAAGTGAATCGCTCAAAATACCATTAGAAGCTCTTCCAAACTTTGTGGGGGTCTTCATCATGCTTGCTTGAACATCCTCTAAAGTCCATTCATTCTTGATTTCTATCTCAATGTCCTCATTTGGTCTTCTGCAAATGATGTCTGCTAATCTTCCCTGGTTCTAGTAACAAAGGTGCAATGGTTAGAACTCTTCTATGTTGCCTGCCATATGCTGGCAACACTTGAGTTCTTGGATCAGAGTGACAAAGTAGGCAGAGTCCCCCTCATATTCGAATAGGTCACCCTTGTTGGATGAACCTGATGCCTTTTTCCCTCTGGGCATACGAAAATTATTGGAGCCGCTCAATGGAAATAGCTCAATTGGAGGGCTAAATATATGAAGTTGGAGGGCATTATTCGGCTATCAAATGTGGGGAATGAACTAGATACATTTGCATCTTCCAAATAATTATATAAAACCCATATAATCAGGATGGATGAATTAATCTTCAATGTTTGACAGCCAAAAAATCTGTTAGATCCATCTACATGTGCTGATATGTTGGTCTTCTGTAGGTGTATACTAGATGAGGCGGAAAAATGAGGAGAGGGATGTGGAGGTGTTTGGATTCGGCGAGCCCTGGAACTTTGAGGCCGACACCACAGTGGAAGAAGTGCTATGTTTTAGCTACGAAGGTGCCGTGTGATGACATAATCATTATGGATCAAACTTTGTCCACTCCAGTGATTTTGAAGAAAGCATCAGTCCTGCAAGTATGTTGCCAAAAGGATTCGCAAGCCAGACACTTATCCTCATCGTTCATTTGCGGTTGGGAGCATTGTAGATCCCAAGCATCACTTTTACGTGTCCCTTGACGTGGACAAGCTCGTCTCTCAGCTTGCAGCTGCCAAATACTGTGTGCTTTGTGTTGTAAGACAAATTGGAAATAGCACAATGGCGATTGCTGCTAAGAAAAGGTTGAATCTTTGGAAATAGCACAATGGCGATTGCTGCTAAGAAAAGGCTGAATCTTGAATAGACTCTGTGACGTTCCTAACCGACATGCCCTTAACCAACTGGGCAAAACCGTCTAGACGTTTATGAGTAGTCGCTTCTACCCATTTATGCCGGTGTCTCGGGAACGCCCTGGGCCCGTCACAGTCTCTCCTACTAAGACTATGCTCGTCCTCGAGCATCCAAGACTATGATTTAACCATGTATACCAGTGCCACTGTGATTACCAAGATATCAAGACTATGCTATTACCCATGAATATATAGGCACCCATGGAGACTCGAACTCGAGACCTGCTCTGATACCAATTGTAACGTTCCTAACCGACATGCCCTTAACCAACTGGACAAAACCGTCTAGACGTTTATGAGTAGTCGATTCTACCCATTTATGCCGGTGTCACCGGGGAATGCCCCATGTGCACATTTCAAGGTTCGAATACCGAAAGCGGTCTACCATGGGCTCAAGCTATGCACTCGCTGTGGTGGTTTATTTTGACGGTTTGAAGGTAAGGGAGAGCTGGAGTACAAGCCAGTTTTGGGGTTACATGTGGGACGTTAGGGGAGGATGGCCATTGGCTGCGCAGGTCCCACATATGACGTGGAAATTACCCCTCCGGGACGTGGAAAAATGTTAAACGCGGGCGTGGAAAATGCCGCCGCTGAAGTGGAAAATGCTAAACATAAATTCTTTAGATCGAAGTTCCGCAGTGCGCTTACCAGACCACATCGGGCCGCCGCTTGCTCGTTTCACCGCTATTTGGATGATCCGAGTGTTGTTGGGATGATGGAGGTCCGCATTCTTTGACAAATAATACGGCTATTAAAAATGGTGATCTTCTGTAACCATTTTCATGAATTAACTCTTGTCCAGATTTAGTTTCTCTCAAGATAAAATCTCGTTTACTCAGTTTGGAGTCTACATTTCGTTTTAGAGTCTATAAACACGAATGTACGATGGTAATACAAGATATAATGCCCTTTTATACATCAAGCAACTATGCATCACCAACCATGCATTCAATACATATACAGAATCAGTCAGATATGCATCAAAGTAAAACATAGGTTTAACACATGTGGAGCAATATTGCTTGCAACACTTAATCATCATGGAAAATATTGGTAGAAATAAATAAGGTTGGCTAAATTGTTTACACATGGACTTCTAAATTGTTTACACATGGAATTCTTAGCAATTGGTTTCGAACAAGTAGGAACAAATGAGAGAAGTGTAGACAACGAGGAATATACATTTCATTTTAGAGTCTATAAACACGAATGTACGATGGTAATACAAGATATAATGCCCTTTTATACATCAAGCAACTATGCATCACCAACCATGCATTCAATACATATACAGAATCAGTCAGATATGCATCAAAGTATTTTTTTTTGTCGTCCTTCAAAAAAAAAAAAAAAAAAAAAAAAAAAGATATGCATCAAAGTAAAACATAAGTTTAACACATGTGGAGCAATATCGCTTGCAACACTTAATCATCATGGAAAATATTGGTAAAAATAATAAGGTTGGCTAAACTGTTTACACATGGAATTCTAAATTGTTTACACATGGAATTCTTAGCAATTGGTTTCGAACAAGTAAGAACAAATGAGAATAGAATAGAATAGAATATGATTTTATCGTCCACGGAGACCAACTGGCCTATGGGACCCAAGTACAAAGAGAGAGCAGCAGAGAAGTGTAGACAATGAGGAATAAGGGTAAACAATAAGGAAAGAAATGGATTTGAATATATGCCTCTAGCTTGCAAGACCAAGGCTTTAATCAAGGACCCAAGGTGTAATTTTAAAAAACAGAGCATCTATCAAGTCATTGGTCAAAGAAAAAGGGTTCTGTTTACGGCCAAACAGGGCCAGAATAATAGGGTTTGCGGCCAAACCAGCGACCAAGAACATGGTCGAATCTGTGTGGACAGGTGTAAACAGAGTCGGAAATGATTAAGGTAGCAAGCTTTGCAATTTAGGTTAAGGCAACAAGCCTTGACGCAAGGATAGATTTGGTTTGAATCCGGCTTCAACAGATTCTTATGGCTAGATCCAACAACAAGAGTCATATCTTTGGGTCAAGGCCTAGTTACATGGCCCGATTCTGAGCAAAGGCTCTACTTTTGGAGTAAAGCTCCCGTCTCTAGGACAAGCTGCAGGTTTTTCAAGAACTGGACTGAGAATTAACATTCAAATTTAATAAGGTAACACAGCTCGAAGGCAACAGTGCTAAATTCTGCAAGGAAGAGACTAGACCAGGATGATGCTGGTGATGTCTTCTCTATCAGTTATTGATTTCTTACTTCTTTTGTACAAAAGAATTACAGGACTGCTAAAGTCATCCTATCCTTAGAATCTCATTCATTTACTCCAGAGTTGTCACCTACAGTATAGGAAAGAGTTAGCTGACTGAAGCAGCCGCATTCTCTGCATTCTCTGTGTCTTCTGCAGGTGTGTACTAGATGAAGCGGAAAAATGAGAATGTTGTGGAGGTGTTTGGATTCGGCGAGTCCTGGAACTTTGAGGCCGACACCTCAGTGGAAGAAGTGATCTCTTTTTTAGCTATGAAATTTACGGTGCCTTGTGATGACATGGTCATTATGGATCAAACTTTGTCCCTCCACTGATTTTGAAGAAATCATCAGTCCTAAGTTCAGGGTGCAGGTATGTTGCCAAAAGGATTCACAAGCCAGACACTTATCCTCATCGTTCATTTGCGGTTGGGAGCACTGTACATCCCGAGCATCACTTTTATGTGCCCCCTGACGTGGACGAGCTCGTCTCTCAGCTTGCAGCTGCCAAATACTGTGTGCTTTGTGGTGCAAGACAAAGTGGAAAGAGCACAATGGCGATTGCTGCCAAGAAAAGGCTGACTTGTGAAACAGATGCAGTGGTGGTTTATTTGGACAGTTTGAAGGTAAGGGAGAGCTGGAGTACAAGCCAGTTTTGGGGTTACATGTGGGATGTTATGCATGGAAAGTGCAACTACTTTTTCCCATCCAGACCTCCAGGAGAGGAATGCACACAGATTGAGCTTTAAATCTCTGTTTTTAAAAAATACTAGCTTATTTTTTAAAAACAGAGATTTAAAGCTCCAATCTGTGCATTCCTCTCCTGGAGGTCTGGAATTTTAATTGTGGACGAGGCTGATTCTTTGTTGAACGCCTCAAATGTTTGCCTTGATGAATTTTTTAGCACAATAAAAGAGTTGAAGAGTGGGATTGATGAATACAATCTGGCAGGGTTTTTGTTGGTTGGTGTTGAAACTGTGAAGGATCTCTTGCAAGATCAGTACCACATGCGGCGTAAGAATGCAGAGAAGATGAATCGTGTTAGACTCTCACCATTTTCCCATAGTTTTTATGTGGAGCCAACAAGGTTTTCCATACATGATATCCAACAGTTGCTAACACAAGCAAATTCTGAACAACCAGGGATGCCAATCGAAGTTGTACCAATTTCTACTTCTGTTTTTCAGATGACAGGTGGTCACAAGGGCTTAGTGGGGTCATGTTTAGAATACATGATGAATCAAAGTTTGTGGAGCTACAATCAATGGCTCCAGGCAGTAGAGTCCGAACTTAGTACATACATTTTTGGCCAACAAACCTATAAAAGGATCCTGACGGCATTCAAGAAGAATGCGCCAATGAGAAGTTTGAACTTCTCCTTTCATTCCTTAGAGTAGGCAGTCGTAAAATGTGATGATGAGATGATGGTGGAACTCAGGGACCTTATTGCAGAAGGTATTCTGTTTGCAGAAAATGTGAAGGTGTTTGATGAGTACGAGGTCGAATCTCTTCACCATTGCTTAGGTCTGCCATACTTGACACTGCCACGTTACTAGTGAGACAGTTGCCTCACCTCCAGATCCCTTTGAGGTAGATCCTGAGTGGGTTCTTTTTAGAAACCATTAGAAGTTTGGATGGGGATACAATGTGCAGACCAGAATCTCTCAATGCATCAGGTGGGATATCTGAATATTCTTATCAATTTAATCGATTCACTAGAATCAAGGCCGTTCTCAAGCAAGCGTATCCGGCCATTGGAGCTAAGGTCCTTCCTGAAGGCAAGCAAGCTGTGGAGTACTTGGAGAAACGCAATACACAGGTAGCTTGTAACTATTTAATTTGTCAATCAATTCAGCTTCTGTTGCTGTAAAATTTAGGGGGTACGCAAAATTGTGTGAAAAATGCAACACTTGTTGTCTATCTAGACATCAAGGGAAATCATTAACTTTAGTTTATTAGTTCTAGCAGATATGCAAGAACATTCAAATGAAGGTTGTAACTGTACCTAACTCCCTCCGAAAAGCACATCCATCTTTTAAGTGATGCTACTATATGCCATGTCTGAACAAGAAAGCTTTTAGGCTTCTGAAAGTCTTTGTTACTAATTGTTTTTTTGTAGGAGAGGCTCGACATCTTAGTGCGGGATGATGGTAATTTCGCCAAGTTCGGCTTCGCGTTAGTTGCGGATGACGATGTGCAGGGTCACATGTCAAGAGCTCTGCGGTATCACAGGGAGCATTCTGCCCAAGTATATGTGGTGAATTTTACCCTTCAGGATGAGCCACAGATGGTCGTTCCTGATCATGAGTCTATTATTTTTGTCTCGGTTCAATTCAACCCGAGTGGAGATCAAACAACAGCAAATGTCACTGTTGTCGACACCCAGGGACTTGTAGGAGCACGAGTTAAAAAATTGGAGTTGAAGCATTGGGATGGTAAGATTAGGTTTGACCATTTCTGAAGTTGTTTGTGTGGATTTTTGTTGAAGTAGATTTTTGCTGAAGACTTCTGGAAATTACATTTTATGTTTTAAGGATTGTGGTGTTGACTGACATGAGTATTATAGACCTGGTTTTAGTCCTTTATTTTTTCATATATTACTATGGGGTCATATGCGAAACTGTTCTAACCAGTCAGTTTCTTCTCAACAACATATGAAGTGTGTGTCTGCTTTATACCTCTTAGACCAAAACAATTCTCATACGGCTGTCCCAAACTCAGAGCAGGAATTGGAATTGAAGACATCCCAAACTCAGGGCAGGTGTTGGAGTTCTACATTGAATGAATTTGGCAGAGGTTTTTGTGGCAGATGCAATTTGAAGAAGACTTTTTTACCTGGTGCTTGCTTGTCGTTGTAGGTTTTGCTTTGGATTTGAGTTTTCAGAGATGTTGTCGAAATTACCACAGAGAATTAGGTCTTCAGTTATCCCCAAAACTGGAAAAACCCAGATCCTAGAGGCTGCCGGCAGAAATTAATAAATGAAGGAATCGTAGCTGAGATTTCCAGCCTTTTAAATCTAAAGGGTCTTCACCAATTGAACATTGTTATTCGAGAGATAAAAATGAAGGCGTAACATCTGGGAAGCAAGCAGCAGCTCTAGTATAACGAGTTGCATCTTTGGTGACATGGCAGCATTCTGCCATCATGTTGGCAATCTGCAGATGTGGCAATCCCTATGTGTTGAAAGATCATCTAGATTGTGTTTCTTTGAAAGTCAAGAGTGACGTCCTTTGTGTCCATTAATTCTTCATAAAAATAAAACAAGTAAATTTGCTACAAAGCCCATTTATATTAATGACCGCTACGTTATCTAGGGGGGTGTTGAACAACAAAAGCAAGTCGCTGTTGGTGGCTGTTCATTTTCACCAACTTTTATGACCTTATGAGGTGGTAAGTGCGACAATTGGGCCTTTCCTTTTCTACACCACCATGAGACTGTTCTCAACATATCAAGTAGAAAAAAGAAGGGGAATCAACAAACATTCAATGTTGTTCAGATGTAATCAGGTGGGGATAACAACATTTCCACAAATCTGAACAAGCCAAGTCCATTGCAAACATTGACATATACTTCATCTCGTTGCTACTCTGATTATGGTATACCTTCATCTCGTTGCCACTCTGATTTATGGTATTATGGTATACCTTCTTTTATACCATCTTCACATTCCCTCCCCCATATATATATAACATGTAACTATTTAACACGGCTATATCTTCTTCAATAACATTATGCATGGCGTGCAGGAGCATGCATGTGATGCGGCCTACCTAAGCCCTTCAGACAATAACTGATTATACCTTGGATTGGAAGCAATGAACTATGACATCTTTAAGTACTCCGCAAAAGATAATGCAGCCAAGCAGTTTCCAATCCAACCAACCCAATCAAGGCTTAAAGTTCTCTTGATTACAGTAGCCTTTAGAGGATAAATAAGTTCAAGAATATCATATATTTGGATAAAAAAAATCACAGTGTAAAGCTTTTAAGGATTTTTAAGATTTTTAAGGATTTTAAAGATTTTTAAGGATTTGAAATTCGAAAAACACGTTGGTGATGTAGATTGCCCCGTTTTGATCTCCCCTTCCAGAGAGATCATGCCAGCTAAACGTTGCTACTTCAAGCTCCCACAAACTTATCATACAACAGCAAAGCTACATTCATTCCATTGCACGACAATGTAATTGGACAATTAATTTTGTCCTCACGTCCTAATTAGCCCCCCTCGGCTTCTTCATCCCCCTTGGTTCAATGTTGCCATCCACATTCTTTTCCCTCTTGTTAACAGCTGCTTGCTCATTCCCGTAACAAGAACCACAATATGACAAAACAACACTAGAAGGGGCACTTGAAACTGAGCAATAACAGGCGCCACCAATATGAAAGCACAAAACAAAACGCAGATTTCTCTACATTTATCCAAAAATGTAGCAACACCATTACCAAAAATGAAAAAGGGCAAAATAGACTCCTGGCGTACATAAAAGGAAACATCGCCGCTATATCTGCTGCCATCACGCCCCAAAATCCCCTTGCGTGCGCGGATAAGGCTTGCCAAAATCAGCGCATGCGCAAATAACAACTTGAAAAAGAAGCATTTTAAAATGAGATGCTAAAGTGAGATTACAAAATAGTCTTTATAGACCAAGGTGAATGCAATAAGAAAAAGAGGGAGAAATTATCATGGACCTGATACTCTCTCAATCTCGTGCCTCCATCATGTGGGGTTTGCATCTCAGTGATCATCCTCGTGCTTGCCCATGCAGGGGTTCACGTTTTTATTTATAGGCCAATATATGTCTTGTCTAACATTATATGTGCTAGTGGTTTGCTTACGCTAGTTTCCACTTTTAAGACATGCCAATATATGTCTTGTCTAACATTATATGTGCTAGTGGTTTGCTTACGCTAGTTTCCACTTTTAAGGCATGATTTCTTAAAGTTTGTCATTGAGTGGGCATCTTAAGTATTTCTTTCTGAATGGTGTGGGTTTGTTCATTTAAAGGACATAAAGCCATGTACAGTGGTGGGGGCAGGACCCATCTGGGTGTGTTGTATATTGTCCCATAAGCTACGGCTTCCCATGGACGTTAATAATAATTCATTCATTCATTCAAAAAGAGGTAGATGAGCGCCTACTATATGAAATGAAGTGTTTCACTACTGGTAGGATCTATAATGAAGTAGACACAGAACTTCCACTACATGACATTCAAATCATGATGATTTGAATCTCTTGAGTCATCTCTTGATTCTTGATCTTGCTTTTCGTTCTTCCTTGTCCTTGCATTGGAGGAGTGCTTCCTTCTTGCATGTGTCCTTGTGATCCCTTGTTCTTCGTTTCCACTTTTGGCCTGCTCTTTGTTCATTTCTATGTCCTTTGTTTTACCTTTTCTCCATCTCTCTGCGTTTATCTTCATCCATGGACCATTAAATCCAACGTACTATGCCTAGAACGTTTCTTAAGTGGTAGTTGCGAAATGTTCCAGTGGCTAAGTGGTGGTAGCACTTGGCACCTCCCCTAGGGTTCGTGATATAGTTGCACTTCATTTGGAGCTTCAAATCTTCATAATACCAATCATCACAAATTTGGCATGCTTTCATTAACTTGCCACGAGCTTTGACAATATACCTCCATCATTTCGTAGTGTCTCTCTCACCCTCGCTCCCTTGCCCCCATCATTTTGTAGTGTCTCTCTCACCCTTGCACTTGTCTGTTCAGAGCTGCTTGGAAGAACTTAAATAACGACATATTTCAAGTTGCAGCTGCCTTTTTTGCTATAGTTGTTTCTTGTAACTTGTGTTTCCTATATTAGCAAACAACAAACATTCGAATCGTAAAGATTATAAGCTTTCATAAGTCTTGCTGACAACTAAGACATCCTCTAATTTCTAGCCACTATATTTTAGTCTCATTCTTAAAAAAGAAAAGCATGAACTGTTCTATTAGCATGGAAATCCTTGAACATAAAACTGTTCCAACTTGGTGTAGCTTCAGAAGTCGCTTAAATGGAAACTCCAACTGTCAAATTCCAAAGACCAAGAACAGGAGCAAGACTACAACTAAAACCAGCCGACAACAAATGTTACCATAGTCATTTTCAATAAAAGTTACATGATCATGACCTCCTGCTTCATCAACTAAGGTCAGATGGAGAAGGAATGTTGTGCAAAGGAAGCTGATGGGCAACACGATGTCCAGGGACAAGCTTCTACTAGCCGGCCTAAAAGGGGGCCAAAGAAAGATTATGCTCAGATGGCTAAAGGCATCTAAAAGACAAGCTTTTTGCAGCAGAGGACTGCTGCAATGTCAAGAGGGAGGGAATGCGATATGCCAAGGACGTGGTCCTTCAGCCTTCTTAGTCCAAAAACAACCTCTATCTATTATCAACAAACATACATTGTAAAGATCATGTCCTAGATAGATGTATGTCATAAATAGATACTTCTTTCCAACCAGGGACTATTACCTGGGGTTCCGGAGAGGGATCTTTTAGGCCAGATTAAAGTATTGGAGGAAGATCAAATCCAACATGCAAAGATTAAGGCGGGGCTCCGGTGGTTTCGTGATGGGGGCCGTTGTACATGCTTCTTCTTCCGGTCAGCGAAGCGGCGTTGCATGACGTCCACTATGACATCATTACAACTGCCAGATGGTTCAGCAGACCTCAAGCAGCACCTCCATGCCCATTTTCAGTCCTTCTTTGCTGAAAGAACGTTGCCTTTTCAGAATGAGATACGGAAGCAATTCTGTCTAAGATTTCTCCTATGATCTCTGATGAGCAGCCTGCTTCTATAGAGGCGGCTATTACTGCAGATGATTTGAAGGAGGCAGTTTTCGCCCTCAAGCAAGATAAAATGTCCAGGTGTTGCCTGCTAGGGCAACATGTCCTATCTTTGTGGTGCAGTTCTTTTTTTTGAAGATTGGAAGACCCAGAAGAAGGCATTAATTTAGAGGAAGTTGCACAACTACTTATGATTTAGGGCTTTCACTTATCACTTGAGCTTGTATGAAGTTTGGAAGACCCCTTCTGAAGATTGGAAGACCCCTGGTAACATTTCATTTGGCTAAGAGTTGATGATCTTTGCTTTTCTCCATATTCCCTGCGTTGCTTTCATACCTTTTCCATAGCCTTTTGCTTCATACTGCCTTCTCACTTATCTATAGCCTTGCCATCTTATTTTAACCTTTTTCTCAGGCACCTCCCAAGATTTCCCTACTTGAAGTTCTTACACCCATTCTCAACTATTGCGTGCATAGTCTCCATTATTTTTCATCTTCACATATCATCAATTGTCCATTATCACCTACACTTATAACTCACATCACCTCCACATGTTTTTTCCACATTTCCATACCATATTCCACCTAACACATACCTATCCAAGTGGCGAAAAAAAAAAAAAAAAAAAAAAAGAAGAAACTAGCCAAAAAAGTTAAGGCTAGGGCTTACAAAACATGTCACCATCCCAAGGTGACAAGGCATAGTGACTCATCATCCATGTCACCACATGATCAAAGTAAAATTAGTCCACTTGGAATTTCATCTTCATCACTCATTTGTGTACCATCACGCCACTGTCTATTTTTACCATCACACCACTATCCACTGTGCACGCTCAGTATCACGCTCCCTATTTACTCTATTTGCACTCTTCCTTCCTAGAACTTTCTCATTTCTTACCCTTTATATCTTTGTGCATCTTAAAAAACAACTGTCCATTACTTTTATACTTGAGCGTGAGCGTCCTGATAATTTTGAAATAAATGTTGCTCCCAGTATCACGCTGTGCATCACGGTCACGCCCAAAATCACGGCCTTTACCTTCACGCCAGATGTCACGGCAAGTTTCACGGGAGATATTTTTGCACGGTTCACGCTGATATGCACGGCTCATGGTGAAATCACGGTTCACGCCCAAATGCACGCTCTTTTGCACGCCCAAAATCACGCTCTCTTTCACGCCCAAATGCGCGCTCTTTTGCACACCGTCCATCATGCCCCCAATTTTTCCATCACGCCCTACATCATTTTCTAGCCTAGTCAGCTTTTTGGCCAATATTTGAATGCCACGTAAGTTTTTGGAAGTGCCATACAGACAATCCTTATATACACTTGCCTTCCAAATGCTTATGCCTGTGGGATATATCCCTAGTTGAAAATTTCTGACTGAAACATTTTCTTGATTCCGGCGAGTTTTTCCGGTGAATCTATGCAATCATGATTCCGTCAAGCTGAGATCAGCCGGATTCGCAAGTCATTTGCATCTGGAACACCTCTGGAATCTAATAATTACCAGAAACGTGGCCAATTGGATTGAATTAGCTGGCAAGAAACAGGGGATTTAAGGGGATTTTGACGCAGAGTTTAATTCGAGCAGCTCAGAGTGATATTCGTGCGAGATACCAAAGAGTGAAGCCGGATTTCGTCTTTTGCAGTTGTTCCTGCCTCAGTCCTGTTGATTTGAAGGCATTTCTCCATCAAATTCTGATAATCATGCATTGGATATTTCCTGTTTGAATCGAGCCTAGAATTGGCTTTCTTGGCTAATTCTAAGCCCGTGGTAGTTGTACGCTTCCTACCATCTTCTGGTGACAATGGTTGCGTTATTTGTCTAACTTCTTGTGATTAATCGAGCTATGAGTCTTCTGCAGCGTGAGGGACATCCGTGTTTTTTGCATCAATTAGTTGATTTCGAGATATATAGAGTGACTACCTGAAGTAGTCTGGAGGTTTTGAACCAATTATAGGACTCTAAATTGAGGTTGGCGTGCTTGAAGCCAAGTTCAGCGCTAACATTTTTGGAGGTTCTACCAAGATTCTTGTCTTGGCCGGACTCAAATGGCTCCAACTAGAAGATCAGAGACTTTGGAACATACTGATAGGAGAGCAGAGGCTTCTGGACATGCTGGTGTAGCTGAAACCGTTGAGCTACCTGCTTCAGGTATGGCTACTGCCCCTGATTTTGCTATTCCTCATTACTTTGAGTTGAATTTGCCTATTTCTCCTCTTATTTTTGTGCCTAGTATGAATGCTAATCAGTTTCTTAAGATATTTGAAGAATATTACAGGGAGTTTGGGATCAAAAAGGGCTGTAAGTTTACAGAGTTCACTAGGTGTATGAAATCCGATGAAGCTAGTGCTTGGTGTGAGCATGAGACTTCTGTTATGGGTGTGGACAATTATGAAGCACTTGTGCAGCAGTTCCTAGCCAGGTTTGGTAAGCTCTCTGCCCCATCAGACTTGGCAAATGAGCTACAAACCTTTTGCATCAAGACTGGTGAGAGTGTCAATCAATATATTGAAAGGTTTAGCACCTATTTGAGGAAATGTCAAAAGAGCCAGATCTCTACTCCTACTCTATACTTTGTGGCTGCATTTATTAAAGGTTTGCAGCCTAGACCAAAGAACATAAGAAAATGTTGAAGATCCAGTACCAAGAAGGGTTTGATACCATTCACAAAGCCTTTGACAAGGCCTCTAAAATTGCTTATGAATTGTCTTTTTTCCCTGATAACTCTGTACACATTGCAGATCCTTTCTACCCTGATTATGAGCACGAATTGGCACCTGCTGCTCCTGTCTATGCAATAAAAGAGAAGAAGAAGCCTGAGACAGATGAAATTGATCCCCAGGTGGTTGAAATGAAGATGGAAATGAGTAAATTGGCTGAAACTATAATTGAGATGACTAAGCAACAGCTCGAGATAACCAAACAACTCCTAGAGATGAAAGGTAACAGGAAGGTACATCCTCCTTGTGATTACTGTAGTAAAACAACACACCCCTCTGATATTTGCTATTCAAGAGCTTGTTTAAAGTGTGGAAAGAAAGGACACTTTGGTAAAACTTGCCCCCCTTGCAACTTTTGCAAAGAGATAGGCCACCTAGAGGATAAATGCCTTGTCAAGGAATATCTAAGCAAGCAAGAGAAAGGAAAAAAAGCTGAAAGCTCTGCTGCTATAAGATTTGTGCAGGAAATAGAACCTCAGGAAGAGGTAATGGCTGTACAAACCAGGAAGATGGTTGAAGATGTTCAACATCAAGCTAAGAACAATGAAGATCAAGCCAAAGCTGGCCATGGTAAGGGCAAGGAACAGGTATTAGCTCCTTCCCCTTTTGAAAAATTCCAGAAGAAAGACAAAGAGCTAGATGAACTTGATTTGCTGCTAAAAACTTCTAAGGTAACAATAGATTTGCTAACCCTGCTCAAAATAGCTTCTGCATATAGAAACAAGTTATTGAATGCAAATATGATTGAAAATGTATCTTTTACTGAACCTGAACTTGCAGCCAAGCCAATTTTGGCACAAGAAGAAGAGGATCCAGGAGCTTTTACATGCACTGCCAAATTAGGAGGCCATCAACTCTCTAATGTATTGTTGGACAGTGGCTCACCCATTAATGTGATGCCACAGCACATCATGAAGAAATGTGGACTAAGCATCTCCACACCCTACTCTGTTGTGCTAAAATCTTTTTCTAATGCAAAAATCAAACCTATTGGTGTGATTAGTAAAGTCCCTATTAATACTGAAGGCGTTATAGTTGAAGCAAACTTTATAGTAGTGGCTTTTGAGGATATTGACGAAATTACTGACATCTATGACCTTTTATTGGGCAGAAGATGGCTGAAAACAGTTGATGCCAGGTGTATATGGTCTGAAGGAAGTTGCAGGATTACAGATGGCGTTAATTCTACCACCTTGCTCAACAAAAGTGGCTTCTCACACCCTTGTGGCTTCATATGTGAAGAGATGATAGAAGAAGGTAACTTAGGTAATTATAAGGTAAGCATACCACTTGAATTTGAATCTGAGATCAGTCATACATGCCTAACCAACCAGCCTATGAATCTTGAAAGTCATACAGGTTCCATATGGTTTGATGGAGGTATCTCCACCAGACTTAGTGTTGCATCAGCCTCTGCTATCATCAAAGACTCTTCCAACAAGCTATTGTCCAAAGTTGGAAGGGTCTATGAGGGTATAACCTCCAATATGGCAGAGTATCGAGCCTTGTTGGCAGGCTTGCAAGAATATCATGTTTCGAAGCCTTTTGCTGCTTCTCCAGTTGATGTTGCTCCCAAAAGGTCATCCAATTAACCTGCTCACCTTTGTTGTGTAGAAGATACGCTACAGCAAAGGTTCTAGAAATCATGCCTCCATCAGCATGGGGCTTGCCAGTTATTTGTTTAAACAAGCCATTAGCCTGGCAGTACTGACCGGTAATCTTTAGTTTTCAATCGGAAAAATCTTCTTTACCCCGGAGTTCTAGTCTGTAATGCACAGTCGGATTAAACCTGGTTCCGTAAGCTGAGAAATGAACTGTCGAATTAAACCTGGGGCTTGCACAGTCGGATTAAACCTGCCGAAGATAGATGGATTAAACCTGTCGGAATAAACATGTCGGATTATTAAAACTGTCGGATCAAACCTGTCGGATTAAACCTGTCGATCTTGCATGAAGGAAGGAAGAGTCTTCTTCTTCCCGAAAAAAATGGATTGAGACAGGGCACCATAAATTCGAAATTTTAAAAAAATTGTACCATAATTAAGTGTCGCTTCATATTTATTGCCTTTCAAATCTCCACAACATAGTGGACTAATGTAGTGTGTGACGGAATAGAGTTTGGCTCTACCCTCATCCCGATGTGGCAATTAGAGTTCAAGAGCCGCTTATGCAGCATGAACGCAGTGTGTGGAGTAATTCGGGGGGGCGATAGATCCAAACTCTGTTCTTTCAGTTGCCATATCTCTGCATTCATGTTTAGAGATGTTGTCTGGAGTTATCTATGAAAAGGACCATGTTTAGCCCACCAGAACGTAAACCCTGTGGGTTGATGAGGTTCTTGTAGGGTTTACGTTTTGGAGGCCGAGCCTTGTTCTTCTTCACTTGGGACTTGGCTGAAACTTTGGATTTGAAAACATAAAGCAATTGGAACTGACGAAATGGAGTTTGGATCTACCCTCCTCCCGATGTGGCAATTAGAGTTGAAGAGCGACTTATGCAGCATCAACGCAGTGTTTGGGGGCATTCGGGGGGCCGATAGATCCAAAGTCCATTCTAATATATTGTGATACCAAAACCCTCCTAGGCCAAAAATGTGGACACGCCACCCAAAAATGCTCTGACGTCGCTGTAACGCATAACGTGGCACCGCGACGTGTCTACGTCGCAATGCGATGTCATCACATCGCAACATGACATGATCACGTCGCAGTGCCACGTCTGTTCATTTGTTGTGCCTGCGGGCTTTTTTGACCATTTCATCCTGTCAATTCTTTATTTCCTAGGCCTAAAGTAACTTAGTTGAATGTTAGGTGTACTTGAATTCATTAAAGTAACTATAGGTGTTTAACACTTTCGGATGAACTTAGGATGTCATGGATCCTTTTTCTCTAAAGCGCGCCTTCTCATGAAAACTTTTCCTCTTGTCTGCACCTTCGAGTTGCACCCCTCCTCAAGATTTCAATTTTTTTTAGATGCATATGTTTTTACTTATGCATTTTTTGGCATTTATGCCTCGTAAATTTGTAATTAATGCATAGATCGAAATAGAATTCTGATTTTTTTGTCATATGGCTTGCTAAGTCATTTCCATTGCACATGCCAACTTCCAGAATTTTCGGATGAGCAGTGGATCAAGGAGCTTTAACCATAATGGTCAGGGCAGCCTGCTGTTGGTAAGACGAGCTGGGCAATCCTCCCCACATCAAATAAGGGCAGAACCTCGCTCGACTGCCTCTCCAAAGATGAGGGTCCAGAACCCAAGAGGCCAGCCCAAAAAAACTCCCCGATGGTGCCTTTCCTGGCATCGCTCCTCTGGGGGGCATACGCTAATGCTCACCCTCCCGGAGCCTGGTTCCCCTATCCGACCGTTGAATAATCTGTTCAATGACCCTTCTTTGAGGAGGTCCAAAAAAATCCAAGATCGGTCCGGTAGAAGTTGTCAAACCGCGAAGCATCCTGCTGGCGACTGTGTGGAAACACATGTGTTTTGTTGTTCGAGCAGCGAGGGATCTCCGGAATGGCTATTCGACTTTGCCACGTCGTCCGGAATGATGACATTACTCTAGTGGCCAAGTCACATGACCAATTTTGCCAGAGAAAGGAACACGAACTCCCTACATGACTTGAGCTCTTTTGGCGCACCTTGGCCAAGTGGTGGTCTTCTGCTGACGGAACTTGGTTCCTAGGATAATGTCGACGTTTTGAGTCCATTGGCAGGGTCCATTTGCAGTTCCGGGGTGGGGAAGGTGCCCGTCCATCACCAAAGCCTTCCGAAGAAGAGTGTTCTTGAAAACTATCTTCAGGGAGGTTTTAAAGGGTCATCTTCTAGCGTCAATACCGCCTCTATACGTGATGACACGGTGCAAGGTCCTGCTCCAAATTGAAAAGGATAAGGCCTCCAGAACGTAAACCATGTGAGTTGACTAGGTTCATGGAGGGTTTACATTTTAGAAGCCGATCCTTGGGTTTCTTCACTGGCTGACACTTTATATTTGAGAACATGAAGCAGCTGGAACTGACAGAACGGAGTTTGGATCTACCCTCCTCCCGATGTCGCAATTAGAGTTCAAGATTCGCTTCTGCAGCATCAACGCAGTGTTTGGAGTCATTCGAGGGGCTGAGAGATCCAAACTCCATTCTTTCAGTTGCCATGTCTCTGAGCCCACATTTCGAGAAGGTATGTCGAAGTATCTATGAAAATGACCACGTTTAGGCCACCGAAACGTAATCCTGTGGGTTGACTAGGTTCTTGTAGGGTTTACGTTTTGGAGGCCGAGCCTTGTTCTTCTTCACTTGGGATTTGGCCGCAACTTTGGAAATAAGAACATGAAAGAACTGCAACTGACGGAATAGAGTTTGGATCTACCCTCCTCCTGATGTGGCAACTAGAGTTCAAGAGCCGCTTATGCATCATCAACGCAGTGTTTGGGATCATTCGGGGGGCCGATATATACAAACTCCATTCTTTCACTTTCCATGAGTTATCTATGAAAAGGACCACGCTTAGGCCACCGGAACGTAAACCCTATGAGTTGACTAGGTTCTTGTAGGGTTTACGTTTTGGAGGCCGAGCCTTGGTCTTTTTCACTTGGGACTTTGCCGACACATTGTATTTAAGAACATGAAAGAATTGAAATTGACAGAATAGAGTTTGGATCTACCCTCATCCCGATGTGGCAATTAGAGTTCAAGAGCCGCTTATGCAGCATGAACGCAGTGTTTGGAGTCATTCGGGGGGTGATAGATCCAAACTATGTTCTTTCAGTTGCCATGTCTCTGCATTCATGTTTAGAGATGCTGTGTGGAGTTATCTATGAAAAGGATCACGTTTAGGCCACCGGAACGTAAACCCTGTGAGTTGACTAGGTTCTTGTCGGGTATACGTTTTGGAGGCCGACCCTTGTTCTTCTTCACTTGGGACTTGGCTGAAACTTTGGATTTGAAAACATAAAGTAATTGAAACTGACGAAATGGAGTTTGGATCTATCCTCCTCCCGATGTAGAGTTGAAGAGCGGCTTATGCAGCATCAACGCAGTGTTTGGGTCATTCGGGGGGCCGATAGATCCAAACTCCATTCTTTCACTTTCCATGTCTTTGCACTCATGTTTGGAGACGGCTTGTTGAGTTATCTATGAAAATGACCACGTTTAGGCCACTGGAACGTAAACCCTATGAGTTGACTAGGTTCTTGTAGGGTTTACGTTTTGGAGGCCAAGCCTTGGTCTTCTTCACTTGGGACTTAGCCACACTTTGTATTTAAGAACAAAAAAGAACTTCAACTGACGGAATAGAGTTTGGATCTACCTCATCCCGATGTGGCAATTAGAGTTCAAGAGCCACTTATGCAACATCAACGCAGTGTTTGGGGTCATTCGGGAGGCCGATATATCCAAACTCCATTCTTTCACTTTCCATGTCTTTGCACTCATGTTTGGAGATGGCGTGTTGAGTTATCTATGAAAAGGACCACGCTTAGGCCATCGGAATGTAAACCCTATGAGTTGACTAGGTTCTTGTAGGGTTTATGTTTTGGAGGCCGAGCCTTGGTCTTCTTCACTTGGGAGTTGGCCGACACTTTGTATTTAAGAACATGAAAGAATTAAAGCTGACGGAATAGAACAGTTCCTGACAAAATGCTTCCCTCCACATCTAAAGCATCCTCTCTTTGGCTCATTCTTTTTGTTAGAGGTGTCAACTTCTTCTTGCCTTCTTTCAGGTCCATTGTTTTCTCCATTGTACCTTTTTCTTTTGAACTGTCTATCAGAGTCTTTGTTACCATTTTTCTTCTCTTTCTTTTTACTCTCTTCCTCAGCGGTTCCTTCGTCCCAAATATCTAATTTTCGCATTTTGGGGTCCATCTTCCTTTCCACTGCAGATGCCATCTTTATAGCCCCATCTAAATCTTTAGGATCTAGGATCTCCGATTAGATATATATCATCTTTACACCCACTAACATATTTTCGTAGGGAGTTCTTCCCCATCTAGGTTCCTTATCGGTGCGCCAAATGGGTAAACTTTGAGGTGTAGGACTGGATAGTTTCCTTGTCTTTCTTTGTCTCGATTGATCCCATAGTCTTCTTAGCTCACTTTGATAATTAGAAGGAAGATATTGCGATTCAAATGCTTTCTTGAATTTTCCCCATGTGTCTATCTTAGGATTACACTCTCGTCGACCTTGCCACCAGGCTTGGGCTTGGTCTTTCAAATAGCTATCCATGGCTTGCAATTTTTCCACATCAGTTGCTTGCACTCGATCAAAGAATTTTTCCCACTGGCTTATGAAACTAACTACTTTAATTGGCCTCGTGATCTTCTTCCCTTTAAAAGTAGGCATATCTACTTTCTCCAACCATTTTCTAATCTTGCTGGGATTAAGAGGCGGCGGCGGTGGAGGATTTACAGGTGGAGGATCATTCGGCAGAGGTGGCTGCTGGGGAATATCCGGTAAGAAACGGTACAGAATAGCCAACTGCAGTTTATACGTAGCAGCAGTTTATCCGCCCAACCGGATCCAAAACTAAGGCAAATTTTCCTAAGGAGGTATGGCAAGAGCAGATCTAGGCCTATTTTCTCTTCAGCGCTAGATCAAGCATTTTACAACAACAAAACTACCGTCTGGGATTAGACACAATCTCTGCCCACTCCAAGGTACAGTAGGCGATTCTGATCAGAGGTTTTCAGTGGCCAAAAGTACAAGGGGAATCGGATCCTTGCAGATCGGCCTTGAACAGCGGCAATCAGGGAACTTGGTCGGAATTCGCAGCAGAGACTTCTGAGTTCTCAAGCTGATGCCGGTGTCTCTTCTTAAACCCAATTAATCGAGCCCTTTTCTGTAAAAAGGCATTTCCTTCGGCTATTCTGCTCTCAGCCTTTTTGAGGGCAAAATTAGACGTTCTCCAAGTGTTTCGATTCGATGCATTCCTTTTTTGCTTTCAAGCTATTTCCTTATTTTGCCACGTTGAGGATATTTTAGTGCATTCCCCATTTTAAACCACGACCCCATCTTTTTGGTATTAACATATATTTGTAAAAGCCCCCTTTAATGGTTGTTTATTTGTTTGCTTGAACCCTTTGTCAACCATTGAGATGTTATCACCCCTTGTATTGCCTTAGCCCTTTTATTTTGGATCACTCCCCCTAGCCTGCTTCATATCAATCCATCCCTTCTCAAGGTTGATCGCCCTCGATTAACAAGGTTCTAAAGATTTCCTATTCCTGCACAACTCAGAAATAGTTACGGGTATTTGTACTTCCAAAGCACCTAATACCCCACGTACCTCCAAGGTACAGATGTATCTTTGTCAAGCCAATTGTGTTGCAATCACAATTACTAGTCTTCAAAGATTTACAAACTTCTCATTGGCCGCATTCTTCTTGAATGCCGTCAGGATCCTTTTATAGGTTTGTTGGCCAAAAATGTATGTACTAAGTTCGGACTCTACTGCCTGGAGCCATTGATTGTAGCTCCACAAACTTTGATTCATCATGTATTCTAAACATGACCCCACTAAGCCCTTGTGACCACCTGTCATCTGAAAAACAGAAGTAGAAATTGGTACAACTTCGATTGGCATCCCTGGTTGTTCAGAATTTGCTTGTGTTAGCAACTGTTGGATATCATGTATGGAAAACCTTGTTGGCTCCATATAAAAACTATGGGAAAATGGTGAGAGTCTGACATAAACACGATTCATCTTCTCTGCATTCTTACGCCGCATGTGGTACTGATCTTGCAAGAGATCCTTCACAGTTTCAACACCAACCAACAAAAACCCTGCCAGATTGTATTCATCAATCCCACTCTTCAACTCTTTTATTGTGCTAAAAATTCATCAAGGCAAACATTTGAGGCGTTCAACAAAGAATCAGCCTCGCCCACAATTAAAATCACTTTGATAGGTAGCTTATTTTTAAAAACGTAGATTTAAAGCTCCAATCTGTGCATTCCTCTCCCCGGAGGTCCGGATGGGAAAAAGTAGTTGCACTTTCCATGCATAACGCCCCACATGTAACCCCAAAACTGGCTTGTACTCCAGCTCTCCCTTACCTTCAAACCGGCCCAAATAAACCACCATCGTGATCTGTTTCACAAGTCGCCTTTTCTTGGCAAAGAATCGCCATTGTGCTCTTTCCACTTTGTCTTGCACCACAAAGCACACAAGATTTGGCAAACCGAAGTCGAGAGACGAGCTCGTCCACGCGGGGGCACATAAAAGTGATGCTCGGGATGTACAAAGTGCTCCCAACCGCAAATGAACGATGAGGATAAGTGTCCGGCTTGTGAATCCTTTTGGCAACATACCGCACTCGAACTTAGGACTGATGATTTCTTCAAAATCGTGGAGGGGACAAAGTTTGATCCATAATGACCATGTCATCACAAGGCACCGTGAGATTTCATAGCTAAAAAGAGATCACTTCTTCCATCGAGGTGTCGGCCTCAAAGTTCCGTGACTCGCCGAATCCAAACACCTCCACAACATTCTCATCTTTCCGCTTCATCTAGTACACACCGCAGGAAGACACAGAGAACCCAAAACTTAGATGAACCCAACCGCGGGATTAGACACAATCTCCGCCCACTCCAAGGTACAAGAGGGCATATCTCGATCGAGGTTTTCAAAGGGCCAAAAGTACAAGGGGAATCGGATCCTTGCAGATCGGGCCTTGAACAATGGCAATCGTGGGGAGGGTCAGATATCCCCCCCGAAGAAACCGGCCCGACGACCCATCAGTAGCATCCGCCCCCTTTGGTAGTTTCTCGCCCCGCCTTTGGAAGAAACCGCCCCCTTCCATGCATCCAAGACTGCCGACCGCTCTCGCCGCTCAAAACAGGCACAACATACCTGATCGACCTACTATCCAATTTTATTCTAATTAAACAGTTTTGACAAAAAATCATTCGCCTAATCAACCTACCCATTCGACGATGTAGAAGAGGGGGGCCGGATTCTTCCAAAGGGGGGCCAAAAAAGTACCAAGGGGCTGATAGTACTATAGGTGTCTAGGCCGGATAATACAGTAGGGGGGGGCCGGATAATACAAACTAGCCAATCAGGGAACTTGGTCGGAATTCGCAGCAGAGTCTTCTGAGTTCTCAAGCTGATGCCGGTGTCTCTTCTTAAACCCAATTAATCGAGCCCTTTTCTGTAAAAAGGCATTTCCTTCGGCTATTCTGGTCTCAGCCTTTTTGAGGGCAAAATTAGACGTTCTCCAAGTGTTTCGATTCGATGCATTCCTTTTTTGCTTTCAAGCTATTTCCTTATTTTGCCACGTTGAGGATATTTTAGTGCATTCCCCATTTTAAACCACAACCCCATCTTTTTGGTATTAACATATGTTTGTAAAAGCCCCCTTTAATGGTTGTTTATTTGTTTGCTTGAACCCTTTGTCAACCATTGAGATGTTATCACCCCTTGTATTGCCTTAGCCCTTTTATTTTGGATCACTCCCCCTAGCCTGCTTCATATCAATCCATCCCTTCTCAAGGTTGATCGCCCTCGATCAACAAGGTTCTAAAAATTTCCTATTCCTGCACAACTCAGAAATAGTTACGGGTATTTGTACTTCCAAAGCACCTAATACCCCACGTACCTCCAAGGTACAGATGTATCTTTGTCAAGCCAATTGTGTTGCAATCACAATTACTAGTCTTCAAAGATTTACATCTTATGCTCTCTTGTTCAAGCCTATTGTGCTGCAGACACAATTACTGATCTACCAAGAGGCATTCACATCAAGTATACCATGTTCAAGCCGGCTACGTTGCAATCATAGTCACTAATCTACCATGGGTATACACATAAAAAGTATCTATTCTTTATTCCAAATAAAGAAAATCAACTTTAAAATCCTACTCTTTATTCCAAATAAAGAATTTCACTTACAAAGACTTCCGCAACCTCTCCAAGAAGAGAAATCACCAGTTATTCATCCTAAAGTTCCCATTTGGAGCCATCTCTTCTCCTTAGCGGCAGCTTTCTCTCGCTCCTCTTCATGGAAGCTTACTCGTCTTCGCTCCTCTCCCGTCTTTGAGGTCTCTCCCGCCTTCGAAGTCTCAACTATTGGCTCCACAGGCTTAGATGCCTCTAACGCATGCATCTGAATAGTATGCTGGAATTTAGGAGGTTCAACTTTTTTAATTCCCCCTTCCCCAAAAGGACAGTTCCTGACAAAATGCTTCCCTCCACATCTAAAGCATCCTCTCTTTGGCTCATTCTTTTTGTTAGAGGTGTCAACTTCTTCTTGCCTTCTTTCAGGTCCATTGTTTTCTCCATTGTACCTTTTTCTTTTGAACTGTCTATCAGAGTCTTTGTTACCATTTTTCTTCTCTTTCTTTTTACTCTCTTCCTCAGCGGTTCCTTCGTCCCAAATATCTAATTTTCGCATTTTGGGATCCATCTTCCTTTCCACTGCAGATGCCATCTTTATAGCCCCATCTAAATCTTTAGGATCTAGGATCTCCAGTTCTGCATATATATCATCTTTACATCCACTAACATATTTTCGTAGGAGTTCTTCCCCATCTAGGTTCCTTATCAGTGCGGCCAAATGGGTAAACTTTGAGGTGTAGGACTGGATAGTTTCCTTGTCTTGCTGTCTCAGTTGATCCCATAGTCTTCTTAGCTCACTTTGATAATTAGAAGGAAGATATTGCGATTCAAATGCTTTCTTGAATTTTTCCCATGTGTCTATTTTAGGATCACACTCTCGTCGACCTTGCCACCAGGCTTGGGCTTGGTCTTTCAAATAGCTATCCATGGCTTGCAATTTTTCCACATCAGTTGCTTGCACTCGATCAAAGAATTTTTCCCACTGGCTTATGAAACTAACTACTTTAATTGGCCTCGTGATCTTCTTCCCTTTAAAAGTAGGCATATCTACTTTCTCCATCCATTTTCTAATCTTGCTGGGATTAAGAGGCGGCGGCGGTGGAGGATTTACAGGTGGAGGATCATTCGGCAGAGGTGGCTGCTGGGGAATATCCGGTAAGAAACGGTACAGAATAGCCAACTGCTCAATCTGCTTTTCATATTCCTGCTGATTAGCGGGCGTAGGCAAGGCTATCTGGGATGCAATGTAGCTGGCATTAGCTAAGGCTTGCTGATACTGGCTATCAGGGATATTGAAACGGTTTTGGGCCATTGTTCAGGTATGGGGATCGATAGGCTCTGATACCACTTGATACAATTCAATGAGTTACAGCCTAAAATCCGTCGTCAGGGAGTCAAACAAGATCACAAACAAAGATTAAGACTTAGAATAATCTTTAAGAATCGCTCAACACATAAGCCACAATACAAAGTTTTCACAGTAGAGTATGAAGCAGCAGTTTATCCGCCCAACCGGATCCAAAACTAAGGCAAATTTCCCTAAGGAGGTATGGCAAGAGCAGATCTAGGCCTATTTTCTCTTCAGCGCTAGATCAAGCATTTTACAACAACAAAACTTAGATGAACCCAACTGTCTGGGATTAGACACAATCTCTGCCCACTCCAAGGTACAGTAGGCGATTCTGATCAGAGGTTTTCAGTGGCCAAAAGTACAAGGGGAATCGGATCCTTACAGATCGGCCTTGAACAGCGGCAATCAGGGAACTTGGTCGGAATTCGCAGCAGAGTCTTCTGAGTTCTCAAGCTGATGCCAGTGTCTCTTCTTAAACCCAATTAATCGAGCCCTTTTTTGTAAAAAGGCATTTCCTTCGGCTATTCTGGTCTAAGCCTTTTTGAGGGCAAAATTAGACGTTCTCCAAGTGTTTCGATTCGATGTATTCCTTTTTTGCTTTCAAGCTATTTCCTTATTTTGCCACGTTGAGGATATTTTAGTGCATTCCCCATTTTAAACCACGACCCCATCTTTTTGGTATTAACATATGTTTGTAAAAGCCCCCTTTAATGGTTGTTTATTTGTTTGCTTGAACCCTTTGTCAACCATTGAGATGTTATCACCCCTTGTATTGCCTTAGCCCTTTTATTTTGGATCACTCCCCCTAGCCTGCTTCATATCATTCTAAGGATAGGATGACTTGCTTGATCCCGTAATTCTTTTGTACAAAAGAAGTAAGAAATCAATAACTGATAGAGAAGACATCACCAGCATCATCCTGATCTAGTCTCTTCCTTGCAGAATTTAGCACTGTTGCCTTCGAGCTGTGTTACCTATTAAATTTGAATGTTAATTCTCAGTCCAGTTCTTGAAAAACCTGCAGCTTGTCCTAGAGACGGGAGCTTTACTCCAAAAGTAGAGCCTTTGCTCGAATCGGCCATGTAACTAGGCCTTGACCCAAAGATATGACTCTTGTTGTTGGATCTAGCCATAAGAATCTGTTGAAGCCGGATTCAAACCAAATCTATCCTTGCGGCCAAGGCTTGTTGCCTTAACCTAAATTGCAAAGCTTGCTACCTTAATCATTTCCGACTGTTTACACTGTCCACACAGATTCGACCATGTTCTTGGTCATTTGGTTTGGACGCGAAAACCCTATTATTCGCCCCGTTTGGCCGTGAATGTAACCCTTTTTCTTTGACCAATGACTTGATAGATGCTCTGTTTTTTAAAATTACACCTTGGGTCCTTGATTAAAGCCTTGGTCTTGCAAGCTAGAGGCTGAACTTCAAACAAACCGAGGTGCTGCATATATTCAAATCCATTTCTTTCCTTATTGTTTACCCTTATTCCTCATTGTCTACACTTCTCTCATTTGTTCTTACTTGTTCGAAACCAATTGCTAAGAATTCCATGTGTAAACAATTTAGAATTCCATGTGTAAACAGTTTAGCCAACCTTATTATTTTTACCAATATTTTCCATGATGATTAAGTGTTGCAAGCGATATTGCTCCACATGTGTTAAACTTATGTTTTACTTTGATGCATATCCTTTTTTTTTTTTTTTGAAGGACGACAAAAAAAAAATACTTTGATGCATATCTGACTGATTCTGTATATGTATTGAATGCATGGTTGGTGATGCATAGTTGCTTGATGTATAAAAGGGCATTATATCTTGTATTACCATCGTACATTCGTGTTTATAGACTCTAAAATGAAATGTATATTCCTCATTGTCTACACTTCTCTGTTCGAAACCAATTGCTAAGAATTCCATGTGTAAACAATTTAGCCAACCTTATTATTTCTACCAATATTTTCCATGATGATTAAGTGTTGCAAGCAATATTGCTCCACATGTGTTAAACCTATGTTTTACTTTGATGCATATCTGACTGATTCTGTATATGTATTGAATGCATGGTTGGTGATGCATAGTTGCTTGATGTATAAAAGGGCATTATATCTTGTATTACCATCGTACATTCGTGTTTATAGACTCTAAAACGAAATGTAGACTCCAAACTGAGTAAACAGAGATTTATCTTGAGAGAAACTAAATCTGGACAAGAGTTAATTCATGAAAATGGTTACAGAAGATCACCATTTTTTTAATAGCACAGATTATTTGTCAAAGAATGCGAACCTCCATCATCCGGCAACACTCCAGATCATCCAAGTAGCAGCTGAAACGAGCAAGCAGCGCTGATGTGGTCTGGTAGCGCAGCCGTGAACTTCAGTCTAAGAATTTGCATTTAGCATTTTCCACTTCCGCGACTGGCATTTTCCACGCCCGTGTTTAACCCCGGGGGTTTCACCATTGAAACCCCGTATGACCCAAGAGCGTGACTGGGTAGGGGTTTTTTTGAACTCTCGATGTCCGTATACGGACTGCTGCCTCATACGGTCGACCACCATTCCCCCCGTAGGTGGTCGAGAAGGGGGAGTTGGGCGGGAAGGTCCGATCCGTAGCATCTACGTTAGGGCCTACTCCAACTCCGCAGAGCTCTGCAGTCGGATTTCTCGGCTTATCTAATGCCGAGTTTGGGTCTTCGCATTTCCGTCCGCGTTTCAAGGCCATCCGGCTATGCATTTCGAGGTCGCCATAGCAAAGTCGGGCGCCCGCCATATTTTTGTAGGGTTCTTCACTTGCCTTTTTTTGTATGTTATATGTTATGGCTAGGTTCCTCTCTTTATTCTAGAAGCTTGAAGTTGAGGTTTTGTTGGTGCTTTGTTAGACAGGGTCGTTTTTTTTCTCGAGTTTAACCTATTCTCGTTGTGGACCGACCGCTCCAAAAAGCAAAGGCATTTGATTCTTACCTATCGAAATCCGACTTTGCCTGCTCGACTCGACCATTCTGATGAGCTTGAGGTACAAAATCCGGTGCTTCTGGATGGGGTTTCCTAAATATGAATATTGAAATATCGTCTACATTGGTTGGGGATGCACGGATTTTCCTTGGGCCAGGATCCAGGGGTGCTGGACTTGCAGCATTTATATAGCAAGGCTACTGTTATGCCCGTGAGGCAGTGCACTTGCTTGTTGTGTACTTCTTGGTCTAGCTAGAGATATGGCAAGCTGGTCGTCAAGCTAGTGTAGCTGGGGAACAAGGAAAATGGCAAACTGAACTTGGGTAGGTTAGTATTAGACTCCATGGCTGTAAGTTTCCTATTGTTGGGTAATTCATTTGAGCGTTCTGTTTTGATCTATGCATAAATGTCAATATTGTAAGTGTGATAGCTAGATGGTTTCTCTATAACTACTATATACAAAATATAATGATGCTTTCTGCGGCCATTTATATCATCTGATGGGAATTATTTAAATGAATGCAGAAAAGGGACTTGTGTGTCTCGAGCAATTATCACTCTGCGCAGATTGTAACAAATGCGGTGGTGAAAAATCGGTGCAAGTGAGGGCTGCCGCACCAACACTTCAAAGACATTTTAAAGGGCAAAGAATCGCTATTGCTACTTTATGATTTATCATCCACGGTAAAGTTCTAAAGCTAAGGTGTTTGCAATACTAATTCCTTATGTGCTGATGTTATAATGTGGTACTGATACATGATCATCTATTAGCATCTAGGCTAATAAGCTCTGTAGAATCATTGCTGAAGAAAGCTCAGTATGTATGGCTGCCAAATCAATACGTAATTGATAATAGCATAGGCAATTAATTGATGGTCAATTAAGCGCCCCAGCTTCTTTTGGGAATGTAAAATTTGTAGACCAGTCTGAAAGTTTAGCTGAATTCTTGCCTGCGGTTCCTGGAATCCAAAGCACGGTCTTGATCCATGGCCTGGTCATCTGGGATGTTATCATAAGCTAGGTGCTCTAGAGTAATTAATCCAACAGCTAGGTGCTCTTGTTTTTTTTTCTTTTTCTTAGTTGGTAAGCTGTCAATGTAGTACCAAAGACACATGTACATTTTATGTTATTAAAATAATTCTTTATGTTTTTGCAGAATGCCTTCACGAAGTATGCCGGTTGATAATGAGAAGAGTGTAGATAAAACATTACAATGTCAAGGAGCAGAAGCTGCTTGCAACTTGACAGAAGCTCCAAGGAAATTGGAAGAACCTGAAATCTTACTTCGTGCTCAAGGTATGGTGTTATCCCCACTTAGATTCGTTCTTCTTTATATGATCTACAGATGCCTTACCATTTCGTTACACCATAGATTCCAAGGATCTGTGTAAAAGATCAGTAGTAGGTGGTGGTAAACCAAGATCTTCACAAAAAGATGAATTGCTGCAAACTAGAGGAAAAATGGCATGTCAGTCACAATGGCTCCTACAAGAAGGCAAACTATTGCAAAGTACAGGCAAAATGGCAGATCAGTTACAAGCAGATTGTAAGAACAAGTTGGACCTTAATCAAAATAAAGTACATACTGATAAAAACGCAGGTTCAGATAGAGAGTGCACATCTTTGTAGAGAGGAAACCAAGAACCTGGAAAGTTAAAGCCGAAACCTGCTACCCCTTTTAGCCTAGGCACTGTAAAATTTGCAAAAGTACAAGCCGATTTAAACTGTCAAATGAAGAGTTCATCAAATGACATGAGCACTCATGTATTGCAGGAGCAGATAGACAAGCCAGCTGTTTTAAAAAGTCATCTTAGCCCATATTCTGAGTGCGACAGAAGTCGGAATTCTTGTGCCACACCTGCCCAGCTTGAGGGTCCTTCCATTCAAAGATTCCTTATGTACTTACATAGAATGACCATCTAAGATTTTGGCTTTAAGTGGTTCAACTCCACTTTGTAACGTTAGAAAAGCTATGTTGTATACCTCAAACTTTCGTAGCTTCTAATGCAAAGTTGATAATATAGTTGATTTTGCTCTAATACTCAATTTAGAATGCCATTTTCTCATTTTGTCCATCATTTGATATATACATAGTTAAAGTGCTTTCAACTCCACCAAGATTCTAGATGGATTTAAAATATGTCTTCATTCGAATGAGGTGCACATTAAAAATATCCATGTTTACAACCATATAGGAAGTCCCAATATTATATGAGGGCATCTTGCTCTGCTTATGCACGTGGTTGGAGTACAAAGTACGTAGACTCGACTGAATAATAAATAGAGACCCGACCAGATCATGTGCTACTTCATTTCTTACCATCATCTATTAGGGTGTAATATATTATAGATGTATAATTTGAGGTATTGATCTTACCATGATGTATTGTCCTTAGCATGTATTCCATGTATGTATTGTCCTTAGCATAGAATTACCCTTGTAATGTCGCATGCATGTAAGAACCCCAGGGAAATGCGAGACCGAGATGCGAGAAATGTCAATTAAAAACATTTTGAAATTTTATTTATTCTGTACATAGGGGTAGGGTGCACAAGCACAAACTCAAGTACAAGATCGGGTAGGGGTATGTAAAAACTAGGATAGTCCGAAAGTACATCTACGGAAAGGGGCTTGGAAACTGGCTTTTCCTATTTACGTATGTAGGGGTTTTCCACCTCCAAAAAGTCGTATACAGGGGTTTTCTCTGGACCCCTTGCATGCAGATGTGGTATCCCCATATGCCTAGGTGAAACCCCCGGGCGTTTAACATTTTTCCACGTCCGCAGAGGGTAATTTCCACGTCATATATGGGACCTGCGCGGCCAATGGCCACCCTCCCCTAACGTCCCACATGTAACCCCAAAACTGGCTTGTACTCCAGCTCCCCCTTACCTTCAAACCGTCAAAATAAACCACCACTGAGTCTGTAACGGGCCCATGGTAGACCGCTCGAGTATTCGAACCTTAAAATGTGCCTGTGGGGCGTTCCCGAGACACCGGCATAAATGGGTAGAATCGACTACTCATAAACGTCTAGACGGTTTTGTCCAGTTGGTTAAGGGCATGTCGGTTAGGAACGTTACAATTGGTATCAGAGCAGGTCTCGAGTTCGAGTCTCCATGGGTGGCTATATATTCATGGGTAATAGCATAGTCTTGATATCTTGGTAATCACAGTGGCACTGGTATACATGGTTAAATCATAGTCTTGGATGCTCGAGGACGAGCATAGTCTTAGTAGGAGAGACTGTAACGGGCCCATGGTAGACCGCTCGAGTATTCGAACCTTGAAATGTGCCTGTGGGCCCCCGGAGACACCGGCATAAATGGGTAGAAGCGACTACTCATAAACGTCTAGACGGTTTTGCCCAGTTGGTTAAGGGCATGTCGGTTAGGAACGTCACAGAGTCTATTCAAGATTCAGCCTTTTCTTAGCAGCAACCGCCATTGTGCTATTTCCAAAGATTCAGCCTTTTCTTAGCAGCAATCGCCATTGTGCTATTTCCAATTTGTCTTGCACCACAAAGCACACAGTATTTGGCAGCTGCAAGCTGAGAGACGAGCTTGTCCACGTCAAGGGACACGTAAAAGTGATGCTTGGGATCTACAATGCTCCCAACCGCAAATGAACGATGAGGATAAGTGTCTGGCTTGCGAATCCTTTTGGCAACATACTTGCAGCCTGAACTCAGGACTGATGCTTTCTTCAAAATCACTGGAGTGGACAAAGTTTGATCCATAATGACTATGTCATCACAAGGCACCGTAAATTTCGTGGCTAAAACAGAGATCACTTCTTCCACTGTGGTGTCGGCCTCAAAGTTCCAGGGCTCGCCGAATCCAAACACCTCCACATCCCTCTCCTCATTTTTCCGCCTCATCTAGTATACACCTACAGAAGACCAACATATCGGCACATGTAGATGGATCTAACAGATTTTTTGGCTGTCAAACATTGAAGATTAATTCATCCATCCTGATCATATGGGTTTTATATAATTATTTGGAAGATGCAAATGTATCTAGTTCATTCCCCACATTTGATAGCTGAATAATGCCCTGCTATTTCCATTGAGCGGCTCCAATAATTTTCGTATGCCCAGAGGGAAAAAGGCATCAGGTTCATCCAACAAGGGTGACCTATTCGAATATGAGGGGGACTCTGCCTACCTTGTCACTCTGATCCAAGAACTCAAGTGTTGCCAGCATATGGCAGGCAACATAGAAGAGTTCTAACCATTGCACCTTTGTTACTAGAACCAGGGAAGATTAGCAAACATCATTTGCAGAAGACCAAATGAGGACATTGAGATAGAAATCAAGAATGAATGGACTTTAGAGGATGTTCAAGCAAGCATGAAGACCCCCACAAAGTTTGGAAGAGCTTCTAATGGTATTTTGAGCAGTTCACTTGGTTTCATATGTTTCTTGGATCAAACATCTCTTGATTAGCCTTTCCATTCCATTGCCATTCACTTTTCTCCTTGCATTCTTCAACAAATCTCCATACACATCCTTAGCTTTGATCTTTGTAGTCCATTTCTTACCTTAAGCACACATCCCAAGGAAGTTGCCTTTTGAAATGTTTTGTCAATCCACCATAGTCATGTCAAATCTCATCTTCATTCATCATCTCACACACTTCATAGCCATGGTAGCAAGAGCGAGGATGCTCAAATGATAGCTCAAAAAAAAAAAAAAAAAAAAGAAAAAAAGAGAAAAAAGAGCTAGGCAAAATTATGCCAACTCACCAAAAAAGGTGACATGTCATGATGACTAGGCTCATGAGCTACTTTGGTTACATCATCATCTCCTTTTGACCACTCATCAAAGTCCACATCATCAAGTCAAAGTCCACATCACCAAGTCAAATCCACCTCATCAAAGTCAAGTTCACTTCATCAAGTCAAGGCAAAATGTTTGTTGACCCAGTCAAAAGTTGGTCAACATGTTGCTCCAACAACCTTGGGAAATGTGCTTCAAGACCCTTACACTAGTTGTCCTATTCAAAAAACCTATGTCCACATGTACCCTAGCTATATCATCAAATCTTGAGTCAAAAACTTTGACCTAGGCCAGATCTTCATCCCTATAGGCTCTAGGTTCATGGGGCATAAAACAATATGCTACCTAGGCTTTTGAATTTCTAAAATAGCCCTCTTCTTTAGCCTTTAAATCCATCTCTTGGTTTTTGTGCCATTGAAAAAAAAAAAAAATTCCTATCTACCCCTAGCCTAGTCAATCTATCTAGCCAGTAACCCGCTGCCGCGTGGCATACCCGGGCAGGTGAGGCGGCAGACAACCGAATCTCACGTGGGCATGACACGCAATTTCGGAAATGCTCGGGTGGCAATGCCTTATATGCGCTAAATTTGTTGTAACCAACCGAGGATACGAATTCTTTTCGTATTCCCGAAGATACGAATTGCATGCAGGATCGTCTATAAAGAGGTTTGTGGATTTCTTTTAGGGCGCCTTACTTTCCTTTGCTTGTGTTTATGTGGCGCTTCCGACAGTGACCATCTCGCTGTGAGTATTCCAGTTTTTTAGCCGCGATACAGAGATGGCAGCTTGTGGGGGTGCGGATTTGAAGGGCAAAGGGATCGTGGAGGAGGTAGAGATGGATCTTTTACAGGGACAGGGAGATGGAGATGGCAGGGGAAGAAAAAGGAAGGCAGATGAGCCAGAGGGAGGCTTTTACGTCCCCTTTAACATGGCATTAGATGGGCGTCACTATCTATGGTGTGTTTGCTTCGAGAAATGTATCTATTTGGGCAAGGGCATTCCGGAGTGCAGAGAATGCGGGAGGGTGCATTGCTTCAACTGCAATAAACCGCACCATGCACAGGAGATGTGGGACCACGGATATCATCTAAATGTAATGAAAGGAACGGGTGTGCTAGCTGAGGATAAGAGGGTGCAGGACATGGATGCAAAAAAGGTCAAAAAAATGCGCAAGGGAGCTGAATAAATTCAGTCAAATCTGCAATCACCCAAACTATGAGCATGAGTTGACATTTACGAACAGCTTCAGGGTGTGCTTAGCATGTGGGGATCTAGATCCAACTGAGTTCCGATGCATACAACAGCATTTAGGACTTAAGCTTCATGTTCTTGTTTGTCTAATGTTATAGCCTCCTTTGGCTCAGTCCTAGGATCCATGGTTACTCGGACAGGTTGTCCATTTTTTGTGTAAGCTTTGAAGTGAGGTTCATAACCACTGTGGATGATGTTCCTATGCGAAATATACATAAATAATATTATGTATAGAGTGGCATATGTAAGTTTGTGTAATATTAACTATCTTTGTGATCAAATGGAGCGGCGGCGCCATTTCATTTTTCAAATCTAAATTTTGTTGATTTTCTGTGCAGATGTCAAAAATTTTAAATCTCCTTATGCATGGTGAAGTTGTCGCTCGTGGTTTCAAGTCATATTAAATATGAAGTATCTTTGAGATCAAATGGAGCGGCGTCGCCACTTAATTTGTAAATTCTATAAATAGCTGCATATGTAAGTAGGTTGGTTTATATTATGTATGAAGTATCTTTGAGATCAAATGGAGTGGCGGTGCCATTTAATTTGTAAATTCTAATATACTATTTTTTTCTAATATAGTACATCATGTTTCCGTCACATGGTTTACTTATTTTTTTAATATAGTTAGTTACTTTCAAGTAGCGTGGCCGCCTATTTAAAATTAAATGGTGCGGCCGCGCTATTTGTCTCTACCCTACCCTTTGTCCTAATGATGTTACAGTGGTTACACTTTACTTCTTGCGACTGAATTAGCAGGGATGGTTTATCAGGCAAATGGAGCGATTTTCGTACATAAACGTGCCACTTTTTATGTATTTAGATGTAGGGTCCAAATGGCGCGGAAATTGACCCAAAATTGCCGCGTCATTTGGACCGTACATCTAAAGCAATAACAAATAGTGCGTTGATGTCAAAAAATCGCTCCATTTGTACAAAATACAAATCTTTTTTTTTTCCAATGAAACCGCCTTATAGACCATCCTTGCTAATTCGCAGAAGATTTTTTTTTTCCAGAACTTGCTCATATGATTAGCCAGGACTTGCCACTTCCAGAATTGCAATGGACATGTCTATGTTAGACACACATATGTGTGTATATACACATGCGTGTGTAGACATGTCTATACGCATGTGTGTGTAGACATGTGTGTGTAGACATGTCTATATGCATGTGTGTGTATACATGTGTGGGTGTGGAAGGTATGTATGTCTAATGTATGATTTGCAAATCTAGTCCAGTTTTCCTGCTATTTTCCCATTTTAATGAAATTGTGCTTATTTGCAAGCCCTACATTGTATCAAATGGTGCGCCCGCGCTATTCACTATAGGATTCCTGTGCTTGTGCTGAATAGCTACTACGTATTGACACATCTATTTGGAGGCAAGCTGGAGTGTAAGAACAAGGAAAAAAAAAAAAAAAAAAAAAAAAAAGAGGTGCTCTGCCCTAACAAATTTCATTCATCTGCTTCACCATCTGCAAAACAAAAAAATAAGAAATAACCGTTAGTTGAATGCTTAAGAAAAGAAAGAAAACATGCATGTACCATTTAGCAACGCCATGAGCTCCTCGAAGTCAGCGGATTCGTCTTCAACTTCTTCATCTTCTTCATCATCTTCGGCTTCTTCTCCTTCGGTAGACCACTCATTCTCTGAAGAATCTCCTATCCAGCCTTCAAGAACACTTGTGATGAACTCCTGCTCCGAAATTGGTTGGGGCATCCCTCAGGCCCACCCTGGGCTGATATACTAGCCACATCCTTGTATGTAGGTACCCTCAGCAAGGCTTTTCCACCACCTTGTGGAATTAACACCTGGTCTTCCACTTGTTGGGGATTGACACCACCCTTGTCTTGCACTTGTTGAGGATTGGCGCCTCCCTTGTCTAGCGCGCATGATCTTGCCCAACTATTTGTGCTGCTGTATGTCATCATATAGATCGACAAAGGGCTCCAATCTATTTACCCCTGAATGAGTGTTATAGAAGTTGCTCTCGGCATGTGGAAAGTAGCATGCTAATACGAAGAGGATGCTGCCACTATCATGCTGCACGCGCATCCACAAATAGCAATTGTAGTTGTCTATTTTTTGCAGCGAGACTGACTGCACCAAGGTTGCACAATAGTAGCAGGCTATCCCCCCATGCCCTGCGCTCGCTTGCCTGTGCACTTGTTGAATACCGAGAAATGCAGATAGCCTGGGAGGTCCGGCAGTCTGTATCTTTTCACAGTGTCTCTCCACTTACCTTCACATTCTAGGTGCCTCCTCCACTCCTGCTAGACGTGCTACCCCCTCCAAAGCAAACCCCTTACATGCATTTCATATCCCTCCTCCTTCGTGGTGCGGTCATACCAGCGCTACCACACCGGATCCCATCAGAACTCCGAAGTTAAGCGCGCTTGGGCCGGAATAGTACTGGTGCTGCACCCAACCACCACAATTCGAGTAATATGCTTGTTCAATATTTCTATTATCCTTTGATAAGATAAGAAAGAAAGCACAGACAGTATTTTGTTTAAAGGTGTGCTTATTTGCATATTATGGGTGCTGATAGTTGAAAGAGATACGACAATGACTAAACAAGAAGTCTATTTCTAGGGAAAAGGATGATCTTCTAATTTCCTAGTAACTCTCTGAAGAGCATCACCAAGCAAAACTGGTTGTCCTCCTTCATATCCCGCAGAATACACAACAGTCAAATGCTCCAATTGGCAGTGGGGGCTTTGTAGAGCTTTAGCAAGCTCTCTTAGGTGCCCTATGAGCCGTAGCATGAGGCTCTTGAGTTGGCAAGATGCGCATTTCCCTCAACCAAGCATGGAGAAGTAAAGTGTCCAAGATGTTGCATAAAAATCCATGGATATGTGCACTAGTGCCAAATTGTCCACATCATCATCAAAAGATACCATGTACCATCCACATCATCACCCAAGCATGCCAATGGCAAAGCTGCAGATGCTTGTGGCCTTATGGCCGAAATGGTTAAATGAGCTGGAGAAGAAGTTGCAAATAAAATGGTAGATATGTTTAATATGGCAGTGAGAGATGGGTTTCCCACGTCTTGGCAGGTGAATAGGGTTGTGCCATTGCATAAATCAGGTGATGAGGCTGATCCGGGAAACTATCATACCATCATGGTTAGTAGTCTTTATGTGAAATTGTTTGCTTCCATGCACTTGGACAGAAGAGCATAATGTCTGCCACAACCTATATGCAACATGATCTCAATTATTATTGTAATCTCGTGCATTTCCATTCGGGTTTTGACTTGACTCCCTTGAATTCACCTAAGCATAGCTTTCAAGTATAGAAGCTGATGGCTTTTAGGTATTTTTCTTATGTCAAACGACTGCTACATATCAACTTATAGGAAGAGTTTGGTTCAAATTTGAGTTGTTGATTTTATATGAATTTTAACAGTGCAAATGAACCATTTTTGGTCCATCGAGGGACAACTCTAGTGGTAAGGCCAAGAGGACTGTAGTAGCCATAAAACAAATCCTTCAGGAACATGGAAAAGCATACAAAGAATTCAAGATTCAGACCAACATCACCAATGATACCAACGAGGAGGCAAAAGAGGGATTTAGTGGTTTCTTATTCTGATGTGCCATTTGCAAGCCCTACATTGTATCAAATGGTGCGCCCGCGCTATTCACTATACGATTCCTGTGCTTGTGCTGAGTAGCTACTAACACATCTATTTAGTGGTTTCAAATTCTGGTATGCCATTTTCAAGTCCTACATTGTATCAAATGGTGCGCCCGCGCTATTCACTTTAGTATTCCTGTGCATATGCTGTGTAGATACTGTGTTTGACAAATCTATTTAGTAACTTCTAATTCTGATATGTCAAAGAAGAGATCCTCAAAGAATACAGTTTGGTATTCTCATTAGCAAATACTGGGAGTATACAAAACCCTATGCCTACTTCATGTGCATAAGTATGCTTAGGATTTGTGTGCTTCAGGTACTTGCTAGTGACTTCTATTTCTGGTTTGCTCCCAAATAAGAGATCCTCAAAAAATACAGGGGGACTATTTTCATTAGCAAGTAATGGGAACTGAATTAAGCTTAGCTCAAGCATGCTCTTTGTTCCTAAAACAGGCCATTTGCAAGCCCTATATTCCTAGGATGGTGGCCGAAGTGAAGTGGTGTTCTCATTGAGCTTTTTGTAAAATCTTTGAGTACATATTGTTCCCCTACCAGGGGTGAAAAATGAACATGCTCTGACACTAGACAATTTATCGAGAGCATGATGAAAACTGAAGAGTGCCAGATAAAAAATTGATTGTTCCGCCACTTGGTATATACAAACGTGGAAAAATGGCGACCGCTCCTCATGGAGATGAAAACCCGTCGTAATGCGCACAACGTCCGCCAACACTCTCGTTGAATGCCACTAGCATACGTTAGCCAAAAGTGAGTTGACGCAAACATGATGGCACTGCCAACTGCAAAAAGAAAATACCTGCAATGGAAAGTCTGAAAATGAGAACGACCCATTAGAAAGTTAGGAGCTTTAAGCCTGGGCACGTGCCAAACTATAATTATATAGAACACTCGGAGGCTCTAGGGCCACTTGGAGGAAGTGACAACATTCTAACCAATCGAGAACCGCCCAAGCGGAATGACCATCGCAGAAAAAACATTCGATTGGTGCCTTTGTCTCGAGGCGAGACCGAAAAAGAATGCATTGAAGGCTCTGATTGCCATGATAAATGTCAAGAATATAAAAAGCACTCTGGAGGCTCTGTGGCCACATCGAGGAAGAAACAACAACCAACCAATCGAGAATCGTCCGCCAAACTATCTGCGGGAAAAACATCCGATTAGTCTTTGCCTCGCCGGGAGGCTACAATGCCACGCCGAGGATAAAATGAATAACAAATACTGTCTCGATGGCTACAACGCCACGCCGAGAAAAAAGAAACTATGCAAATAAAGATGACGGCCACAGAGCCACAACACAGATGGAGCAACACGCCAAAAGAAACTGAATAAATACTGCTTCGAAAGCTACAGAGCCACACCGAGAAAGAAGACTATGCACAAACAATGGCAGGCCATGGGACCATAATATAAGATGAATCGTAACCAAAACACTAGACGTTACAACAAACAAGCCCAGAGGGAGAGGAGGGCGGGAAACTTGTAGAGGCAAAAGGGAAAGAATGAAAATGAGCTCAAGAGAACGCCGATGGCCGAAAAAGAAAAATGAAGTAGTATAAATAGGAGAGGCGAGGAAGGGCGTCCCCATCCAAGGAATGTCGGTTCTATTGCTATCGCAATAGAACCGTGGCATTCCTAGGATGGGTCCTAAGATACAAACAAGTGGCCGATAGAAGAGGAATCTACATCAAGAAGCATGAAGCATACTAGGCTGACTGGAGAAAAGGATGAAGCCAAAACAAAAAGGGGAAAATTGGTAAAACAAGATGACCCCAATTGAACAAGTGAAAGAGATAAACAAGGAAGAAATGGCCGACAGAGAAACAAGGATAAAATCAGATAAAAAAAAAAAGGGATATATGGATACCACCAGAGCAAAGAGACCAAAGTGAATCAAAAGGAGAAACGAAGGAGACAAGACAAGACAAGACAAAGACAATCAAGGGGTCAAATGAAAAAAGGACAAACAAGGAACTAAAGAACTGGATATACAGAGAAACGAGCCTAAGGCAATTCAAGAGCTTAAAGAAGAAAAAAGAGCAAAAAAGGGCAAATGCCCCTAGAATTAGTAACGCAAGCAAGCCACCAGAAAGAACAAATTTGAACTTCAACCTTGGCAAACATAGATACCAATGGAGCAAATAAACCCAGGCGAAGAAGAGGTGAGGAGAGAGACATGACAAAAAAGAACTAGAAGAACTAAGATGAAGCAAAAGTAATTAAGGCGGTGAAAGAATTTATAAATAGACCAAGGAGAAAAAATGAAACTAAGAAAATATGGAGCAAAGGAACCGAGAGAATATGAGCAAAAACGAACCCAACAAAGAAATAACAGAGAAACCAACAAAACATATGGCGTAAAGTATAACTAGAACGAACTCGAAAAAAGACTAACAAAAAATTAAACGAGAACTAATACCAAAAAACAAACACAAAGAACGACCCATAAGAGAACAACAGATTATAAAGGAAAGGAACCAAAGATATGTGGAAAAAACAGAGAAAAAATGAACTCCCAAGAGCAAATGCATTTAATATACAGAGAAGAAGACTACATGGAATGACAAGAATGAAGAGGCAAGGAAGCAAATAAAGTGAAAAGGAATGAAGGGACAAGATGCAAAGGCAAATCTAGAGGACGCAAATAAGCACGACAAGAAAGGGGTAAAAAGTGGTAAACAAGAATAAAGAACGAAAACAGAACAAATGGCTGAATGAGACTGGGAGAGAGCAATTGTGAAAAACTAATTAAATGAAAAGAGAAAAAGAAACAACAGGAGCCAATGGATCCAAAGGGGAAGGGGCTAATAAGATGGCAGTCGAACACCGCACAACAAGGAATACCAAAATCTATGGATATCAGACAGATAGAGGGAGGGGGGAAGGGAGGGACACAAGAGGATATGATACTAAACCAAAGAACTGATGAACCGACAAATTCAATAAATCCTACCATATGAAACTAAAGCCCAACATATCAACATCTCCATGGCAAAATGAGAAATGAAGCATAAATAATCAATGGGAATGGCAGATGGAAATGAAATCTCAACAAAATGAGGCACCGTAACATAACAAATACATAAACGTATAATCATGCATAGCCTATGAGGTTATATTGTGAGGAATAATCATGCCCTAAGACCAACTAGATTACATCGTACCAAGCAATAGAAGAACACGAAAAAACAAGAGCCTAGGAACAAAAAAGTGAAATATAAACCTGCAAAGAGCATGTATCACGGGGAATAATTTGAGAGCCCAAAGGTTAGTTCTCACCTTTTAAAACCACGTGGAACCTAGAGAACGAATGGTTGAACGAGACTGGAGAGAGAGCAATTATGGGAATTAGAATAAATGAAAGGGAATCAACAAATAGATGCTAATGGGTCAAAAAGGGGAGTAAAGAGAGTCGAGATGAAACAGAGTCAATGGAACTAATAGAATGGGCGAATAGACAAAATGGACAAAGAAGATGTATATGAGACTAAACGTTGAACCGAGAAATTTCGCAAAGACTACATCAACGAAATCCCGTGAGTCTATAGACCAATATATAATCAACAAGAACAATGTACTTAGAGTTATGCAAATTACGAGACACTAATGCAAGTTATATATGGAATGGAAAATAAAGGCTCAAGAGAGCAATGGGATTAAAAAAGAAGCAACGGTGCCAAGGAGAGGGAAGAGAAAACATTAAGGAACAACAGGATATTAAGGCAAAATGACAGAGAAGGAACAAGAAAAAACAACAAAGACAATGGACAAACGAAACAAATTTTAGCTATTAACCAAAAAGAACAGACCACAAACAAACAAATGGAACAAAATAGGAATAAGCAAGGACCAACATAGAGTAGTTGAGCAAAAGCCACAAAATAGGTCAAAATGACTAAAATGAACCATGGAACCAATCAAATGAAAGGAGCAAGAAGCACAGAAATAACCAACTAAAAAGCCAATAGAGATTGGCGGCACAATAAAAAACAAGGGACGTTATGAGCACCTATCTTGGCCATGGCAAAAATGAGAAATGAAGAATAAATAATCAATGGAAATGGCAAACGAAAATGAAATCTCAACGAAACAAGGCACCTTAACATAGCAAATAAATAAACGTATAATCATGCAGAGCCTACCAAGTTATATTGTGAGAAATAATCATGCTCTAGGACCAACTAGATTACATCGTACCAAGCAATAGAAGAACACGGAAAAACAAGAGCCTAGGAATAAAAAGTGAAATAGAAACCTGCAAAGAGCATGTAGCATGGGAAATCTGAGAGCTCAAAGGTTGGTTCTCACCTTTTAAAACCACGTGGAACCTAGAGAAACGAATGGTTGAACGAGACAGGGGAAAGAGCAATTATGGGAATCAGAATAAATAAAAGGGGAATCAACAAAATAGATGCTACAGGGTCAAAAACGGGAGTAATGAGATGGTCGAGATGAAAAAGAGCAAACGGATCCAATAGAATGGGCAAATAGACAATATGGACAAAGGAACATATAAAGAGAAAGAGAGATGAATTATGACAACAATGAAGATGCACATGAGACTAAACGTTGAACCGAGAAATTTAGCAAAGACTACATCAACGAAATACTGTGAGTCTAGAGACCAATATATAATCAACAAGAACAATGTACTTAGAGTTATGCAAATTACGAGACACGAATGCAAGTTATATATGGAATGCAAAATGAGGCTCGAGAGCAAGGGGATTAAAAAAGAAGTAACGGGGCCAAGGAAAGGGCAGAGACTAAAAACCAAATCGGATCAATTAAAGGAATAAGTGGTGTAGAGGATAGACAGATAGAAGTAGTTTTGAAGAGGAACTACTGGAATAAACAAATGGAGTACATTGAAAGAACAAAGGAACGGGCACAATAGGACTAAAAAGAGAGTAAGTTGAAACTAGAAAAGCAAATGGACAAGTGATAAATATGTAGCATTATAACAGGGGGTTTTTTTTTTGTTTTTGTACTGTTTTCTCTAAGGTTTTCATATGATTTGGTGGCCGTATTCATCCAGGTGTACTAAATAGTATTTCTAGAGTGCACCCTTTTGTTAGCCGTTGATTTTAGAAAAGGGAGCAAATCCTGTGGTGAATATCCTCCCATTAGTTTTAGGGTTTTGTTTAGGGTTGTGTGGCCTATTATTTTATCTATCTACTAGCCTATGATTTTGTTGTCAGATTATGAATGCCATGGCAGATTATGATTTTGTGTTGGCTATGGCGCGGAGGGGTTTCTTAGCTTCTTTGAAGCTTAAGGCCATTGAAGGCCGAACTTTTTGAAGCTTAAGGCCAGATTGTCGCATCAGGGATTGTTTTCAAGCATGTAAAGTTGGATCTTTGAAGCTTAAGGCATCCGTTGCTTAAGGATCTGGCTTTGGTTTTGAAGCTTAAAGATCTGCCGGATCTGTTGCTTAGGGGACGCATTAGCGGTGGGAAAACAGGGAAACAAGCATTCGGGGTGCCCACGATCCTCTGGCATAGACATCTCTTTAAAGATACTGCTTTGACTGATTTTCCCGAGCTTCTACTCCATGGATTCCTCAAAAACAGATGTTAAGAGTTAAGGTTAAGGGTTTGCAGCGTCTTTTGTATGTCCCTGATATTCTTTTAGGCGATTGAGATGGCTTTGCGGGGTGTCTTACAATCGAGATGGTTAAGGGTTTTGCGGTACGGGATGGTTTTCACAAGAGAGATCGTTCAAAACAGAGACACGAGATCAATGTCCATGCTAGATATTGGAATAACTTTGTCTAACCGCTCGGACTGTGTAAATCGTGCAGACTTTGAATATTCAACTGTTCTTACTCTTCAACAAAACAAAATTGCCTGAAGAAGTTATCATCACCCGACTTTTAGTCGCTTTTTGATGTGATAGAGAACTGTGTGTTTAATGGAACATTTTGCAAGTTAGCGACCTCGAGAGGAGTGGGAATGGGAACTACTATGGATCATTGTTTTCACAAGCCACACAAGTTTCACAAGCACCTATTTGAACATAGGTATTTCCTGCCAAACCTCATCTACAAGTCATAGCTTTCATATCGCTCGGTGTGACAAGCCGTCTATTTTATCGTGTAATGATCCTAAGGTTTGTAAAGAGCAAATCAAGGACGACTCCAAAGAGCCCCATGTTTTGGCGCCTCACATGCTATGCACATTGGAAATAGTGAGACAAAACTTTGGGAAAAGATTTTAAACTAAGTCTCGCACCCGGTTTGCATGTCCGAAATGGATGCGGTATTACACCGCAATAATCCATGGTGTTTTCTTGCGACCTTCCGAATGATATAGTAGGGGACATGAGTTTTGAAGAACTTCGGCTCAATTGCATATGAAGGTGCACAACAAGGGATTCCACCACCGATTTGGTGGGTGCAATTGTGTACTTGTTTACGAAAGTTAATTGTGTACTTGTGCAATAAAGTCTTGATGGCATTTTATATTTATATAGATCCAAAGAGAAATGAACATGTTCATGGCAAAGAACTCTGAATTTGAGATGCTCCTTAGAAATCCTTATAATGGTCCTGCTGCTCATCCTCCACAAGGAACAACAATGCTTTTTGGGAAGATTGTGCCTCTCCATTCCAAAGTTCTGGACCCACTGGAATTATGGGATCTAGCAGTCCTCCTCCATTCCAAAGTTCTGGAAGTTCTGGACCCACTGGAATTATGGGATCTAGCAGTCCTTTTTCTATGTCACAGAACTCTGTACCAACAGTGACTTTCTTTGGTGGTATGTAGTCTAGCTAAATTTAGAATGATGAAAACATCCATCATTAGAGTATTATCCATCGTTAGAGTATTAGGTAATGTGATCTACACCCCTACACCATTAAGAAGGCCCGAAGGGGCAAAAAAAAAAAAAAAATTTCAGTTAACACAAACTATTAACACACAACTACCATTAACATTATTAACACAAACCATTGCATTTGACACATTTAAATAAAAATCCCCCTTAAACCCCCTTTGGTTTGGGTGCATATTCACACGGGGGGTTACGTAGGGCAGCGAGAGCCCCAAAAAATTTACAACACATGTACAAAATTAACACCATTAAGTACATTCTCTAAAACCTTATAGTATTCTGTAAATTTTAATATACGATATACAAAAACTTGTACATGCATACCCCACAAACGAGGATCGCTATGTACGGTCCAGATCTTGGAATAAAGGGCAAATATACCCATCCGACAGCTCTCGTTGCACGGAGTAACCCCCCGTGTGAATATGCACCCAAACCAAAGGGGGTTTAAGGGGGATTTTTATTTAAATATGTCAAATGCAATGGTTTGTGTTAATAATGTTAATGGTAGTTGTGTGTTAATAGTTTGTGTTAGCAATATATTAGGGAATGGAACAGAATAGAACATTGTGGAAGGAACCAAGAAGAGAGAAAAAGGAACAAAGGAGCCTAAGATGACTGTATCGCTAGATCAACTCAAATCTCGAAGTAATGTGCATGTCCTACATATATGCCACCAAAACAAATGTGCCAACTATGAACAAATGATATAAATTATTCAAAATGACTACAAGACCAGCATAATGGTTATAGCGACAGACGAGTATCATCAGAACCTACGAAAAAGAATATAGCACCACCACGACTCAAAAAACAAAGTCACCAATTAAGAAGTACTAGCAATGCCTAAGATGCATCAGTTAATAACGTTTCTTCGAAGTCGCAAAAACCAAGCGATGATACTGCAAAACCTTGAGAGTGGAAGTACATCTAACCATGCAAAACGCCCTGCAAAGGACTGGTACCTTGCACCTGCTACCTCGAGCTGCGGTCTCCAAATAAAAAATAAAAAATAAAATACCTCGATCCGTGGAAAGTGAAGCTCTTCAGAGTACAACCAAGAGAACTTAACAATATCTCTAACAAAGAGACGATGGAAGGTCCTTGTGGTATATGACATTGTATGGCCGCATAGCTCCTGAAAAAACACTGCACTAAAAAGAAAAACAATATCTACCATAAAGCGAAATCGGCAAATTTCATCTATATTAAGTTGCAATAAATGTGGATCTATGGTACAAAACCCAACATATAATTACATGTTGTTCCAAAATACCATCAATATCATTAGTAAGAAAGAAAACTATTCATGAAGCAAAAGTTGGCACGAGACTATACTTACCTAGAGAAGGGGCATCAATAATGCCACTGCACAAACGAAAGAACCAAATCACACGAATTATCATTTTACAGGGATGCTTGGGGGATCCCAATCGTTAGACCAAAGTAAAACCATTTAATTAACTTGAAACTGGATACCTAGTGCCAGTGTCCCTTGAACAAAGGAAATGGCCGGCACCATTACCACTTGCTCTTAAACAAGACGAAACCAGAATTCCTTATCCTAATCCCCTATCTACGCCGCAACCTCATAAACGAATTGAAAGTACTTCAATATGAAAGAATGAGTTGTGCTATAGTGCTCTATATGCACCGGCATAAGACGATGTTCTAAAAGCCCAATTGTAAATGCTCAAAGACTACTACGAGAACAAATGCAGACCTTATGGATAAGCCAAGCAAGAACATGGTAAAAACAGGACAACATGGAATAAGAACCAAGGAAACAATTCGAAAACAAGAAACCATAAGGAGGGACCTGGTATCGCAGCCTAAAGAAAAACAAGGGGAACCGAACTCCCGCTATCCCCTGAAGATATTTATGACAGAGGCGGCGATTAAGGTCGTGGAAGAAACGATAGGGATAGGGCAAGGAGTTCGCAGTCGGATAAGGATGGGAAAGCCACAAGCAACAGAGTCGGCCAACACCAAAACTGACAGAACCGGCTATGGAGACATGATGCAAGCCAGGAAAACTCCATGAAAAACTGGAAAATCGAAATGATAGAGAGGAAATCGGAACTCAGAAAGCAGATTGATTTAAGAAAGAATGGAACAAGAGCTATCCGATTTGCTAGCAAGGAAAGGCCGACGCTCATCCTGCCTGCCAGAACATTCCGAAAAAAGGCAGAGCCAAGACAAACTAGCTCAAGAAATCGCATGCATCAACAAAGGATGGGGAGGGGAAAAACGGCAGGAAGAAAAATGCAGCAGATCCAAACAAAACTGAGAACAGGTCGGCCAAAGGAAGGAAAAGAACCCGAAGCAGAAACTATAAAGCAGACCCAGATGCACCCAAAACAAACCGAAAAAACAGAAAAAGATAAACTCACCGCTGAAGATGAATCTTGAAAACCACAGCCCGTTGCAGAGCCCGAAACTCGAAAACAGTGTATAGCAAAGGACCAAAGGACCACAGATCCAGAGCCACCAACGTCTGCAACCTGATTAACCTATTCGATTCGATGCCCTAATCTAGATGTGCAACTGGTAGGAAAAGATAGTACGGCTTTGGTGATTGGTGAGAATAGAAAACTTGTAGAGGCAAAAGGGAAAGAATGAAAATGAGCTCAAGAGAACGCCGATGGCCGAAAAAGAAAAATGAAGTAGTATAAATAGGAGAGGCGAGGAAGGGCGTCCCCATCCAAGGAATGTCGAGCAATAGAACCGTGGCATTGTATCAAATGGTGCGCCCGCGCTATTCACTATAGGATTCATGTGCTTGTGTTGTGTAGATACTACATATTACACACATCCATTTAGTTTATATATTCCAATACTATGAATTCCTGTTTACCTATTGTGCTTGTACCATCTGTATGGAGGTAGTCTTATTAAGACTATATGGCCACGATCCAGTTGAAATAGGAAGTTATTAGCAAGGACGAGGTCTTTCCAGCTGAAATAGGAAGTCGTTAGCAAAGAGGGGGAATAACTTGGAGAGGAAATAACTCAAGCTTAGTTCAATAATAGCGCGGCCACGCGGCCACACCATTTTATACAGAATATAGCTAGCCATTAAATGTATAGAACTTATTATATTTGGTTAAGCACTTTCATTTCTCATGGTTCACCCTTTCCTACTACCTGCAGGGTCTGAAAAACTGTTGCTCGGTTTAAATGAGGTCTTTGCACCTCCAACCAGATTTGTCGGCACATCACGCGTGTCAACAGACAAGAACACAAATATGTATGCGCATCTGTGGTGCGTTAGAGCTATACCATGCGAGGAAGGCGTTGAGGCCTTTGGAGATAAAAGAAGAGAACTTTGTCTTCTTGTCAATAAAGTGGACAGCTCAGAGGTCTCTCGTTTGGGCATCATCCTCAACATGAGACTCGTAAATAGACAGAAGCGGCTAGAGTTCTTTGCCGTCACGGTAGAGGACACCGTCGATTATAAGATTCTGTGCTTCGTGTTTGACTTCCAAAAATACGAGCCGTCCCTCATGGAAGATTCCAAGACGAATCATAAAGCATCTGCAAGAAACTATGGTTGGCCCCTGACAGCGTATACCTCATTGGCGGATTCCGGTATCGAGAGTCCAGAAGATATCCTCAAAGCTTTTCAAACTCTTAGATCTGTGCTGGAGGGGAAGAAGAACCTCGTGTCTTTCGTTAGGCGTGCTTTATTAAATAAGAACGCGCCTAATGTCATGAATACTGCATGGCTACAAGCTCAGAGAGATTTACACAAGAGGGCTCCAAATCAGATGGTGGAGAGGGATCAGTTTGAAGATGAAGATGTCGAGGTGGAATCAGAAAGTAAAACCGGCGAGGAAACAGATACAGGTGAAAATGTACACAAAAGGAAGGCTGAGGTTCAGGGGAACCGTAAAAGGTACAAGGGAAAGAAGCAATCGAGAGTACTACCAGTATCTTCAATAGCTCCAACAGCTGCAGTTAAAGGAAAGAATCCGAAGGCAAAGCATGGTGAGAGTTCAAAGCAAAAAGCAGAAGGGAGGTCTGGATCTGAGAGTTCAAAGCAAAAAGCAGAAGGGAGGTCTGGATCTCAAAGTGATCTGGATGAGAGCCAACAAGATACGAACGCCACCGAAGATCGTCCAGCAAAGAGGGTAAAACTTGCTATGCCCCGGGTAGAGGTCCCGAAGGGCTTGAAGATGGACCGCGCCGAGGAAGTCAAGCTAGCAGAAGAGACAGTTAGGCGCATCCAAAATCACTCCCATCTTTTCCCTCTTGGCATAAACTTCGCCAAAAGGATAGACATCTTTAAGTGCGTGGAAGGACCACCAACCATGACAGCACGCAAACGGAGCCAGGAACATACCAAAGCACTCTGCCATTCCTTTAAAGCAAATCCGCACCCCGTGTTTACCCCTGCGGATGTTGTTCCATTCGACCCAAAGACGAGGACACTGCTTGATTGGCAGAGAGAGGAAGACCTAGAAAATGCAAACTTCTATATCATCAACGGGAATCATTCCATCCATGCAGCAAGGATAGTCTGCACAAAGGTTGGAACCCCAGAGTCGCAGGCTGAGTTGAGTAAAGTTTATGGGTACAGGATGTGCAGAGTTCTCTCTGGTACACTGGAAGACAAGGACTACCTGCAGCTCAGTTGTGACGTAAACGATATTGTGGCTAACACTATTTATAAGGAGCCCTTTGTGGACCTGATTGGTCATCTGAGATCGCAATATTCGTCATGTGGCAAGCCAGATCCTCCACGGAAAGGCCAAACAAGAAATGGGGACTTCAAGGTATGCACCTGTTTTTAGTAGCATACAAGGTTTCTCTTACCCATTCCTATTTTCTTAGCCATTTGTTTACTCGGTTTCAACCATTCCCTTTGGTTAGCTAAAGAAATGGCGCGCCCCCGCCATTTGTCTCATACTATATACTGGTTTTCCTTAACTGTATCGTTTCTTTGCAGAGATATCTTGCTTTGGCAGAAATGACACTGCGAGGGAAGTCGTCCAAGGAAATTAACCAGTTCGTCTTCATCCCTGACGATGTTTATGATAAAATGATGGAGATGGTTGAGGCGTGGAAGGAAGGCCGTTTGTCTGATAACAAGGGGACCCGTATTGTTCCCAATTGGGAAAAGGATAAAGATTACTTCAGCCAAAATTATCTCCATGCACTTAGAGAGCTTGACGAGACCGACATGCAGAAGCTGTTTCAGGAAGTTATAGACGGCAAGACCTTTGTCAAGTGCACTGCAGACTACACTGGCAATGCCTCTATGAAGGGAAGAGCCAAAGACCTCCGGATGTTGACATTTCTAAAAAGGGAGATCCTTGATTATGCATCCGAGACCTTGGACATGCATTATTCGGGCTGGCAAGAGCTAAGGTCGGAAAACAAGGGTAAGGGTAAATTTAACGAGGCAACACTTCTAAACTGGGCTACTGTATACAATGGATGGGTCATAGCTGGCCTTAAGAAGGAACGCCATCATGGTAACGTGCCTTATGCACTAGGCAGGTCCATCAAGAACCTGCTTATTCCCTCGGATGAAGAAGAAACATCTCGCTATCTAGTTGAACTAGTCCATTCAAGACTATTGCAGACAGCTACTGGATTGTTTGCTTTCTAAAGCCGGAACATACTGGATTATTCTCTGCGGCTTTAGAGAACCTGGTGTCGAGGTCCAAAGTTTATCTTGGCTCATATGACGACGAGTGGGGTGCCGGCAGTTCCACGAGTCCCAAAGGCGTTGTTGAGCCAGACTCAGACTCAGTTATCTTGGCAACGAAGATATCCCCGGCAGGTGCAGAAGCTTCAGAGCTTTTGGACCCCAGGTTCACATCTGAGCATCCTAGGCAGCTTCCTAACTTTCCAACCAACATCCTAAGCGATGAAGATGGAGAGAAGGAGTCCCGACAAAGCAAGCTATTGCGAGGTAAATTTAAATATGCCATGCAAGGAATGGAGGGTGACTCGCTTGTCAAGAATCAGATAGGAGCTGCTACTGCATCTTACTTGGTTGAGAAGCTTTGTACACCAGATAGTGGAACATTTTATTTCTTTTCAGGCGGAGCATTTGCAAGGGCTGCCTTATGTCATGATCGTGTGACTATTGCTTTCGAGTCCAACCAGACAAAACATAGGTGTCTTTCCGGCATAATGGGGAGAATAGATGACTTGTTACACCCGGCGATAGACGAGGAACCAATAACAGCCATTCTACCACCTCCAGAGGTGCTACCCATTGAAGGCAATGCCGAAGAAGTTGATGGAGCTGTCGATATGTCTAAACTGCAGGACTTGGACTTCGATAAAGTGGACCAGGATGTATTTAAGTGATTTTTATTAGGATATTTATTGCCGAATTCATGTTCATCATAAAGATCGCGAATCAAATGGTGCGTCCGCGGAATTTGCTCGCGCCATTCTGCGGCAAATGGGGCGGCCGCACTATTTAGAATGCATTCGCCTCTATTTTATGTTAAAAGAAAGACATTGTGATTATTATCTGCTCGCACCATTCTGCGTCAAATGGGGCGGCCGCTCCATTTATGAGGCAATCGCCTCTATTTTCTGTTAAAAATAAAGACATTGTCATTATTTTCTTCTGTGATTCTTTGAAACACTCTCATAAATACAAAAAATGTTGTACTAATATGGTCGCTATGTAGTTAAAATGCTTGGACTTTCGTGCTGCTACTAACCAAGGTGTTCTCAAATATGTCGATTTCTCATCTGCCATGGATGAAGTAGCTCCAAAATTTGTGCCACTGGAGTCCAGTAGATTTTTAAATGACGGCTATTTTTAATAAAAACCACTCATTTCCGTTTCTTATTCTGCTATTTTATAACAAAAACCGCTCCATTTCCGTTTCTTATTCTGCTATTTTCTAACGAAAACCGCTCCATTTCGTTAACTGTTGTGCGTCTTTGGTCTGTAATTTGTATATTCTCGCTCCATTTCAGTTACTGTTCTGCCGTTATTGCCTTTATTTAACCTGTTTTTTGCTGTTTTTAGCAATTTGGGTGTCGACTTGGACTCGCGAAATTTCCCATTTTAATGAAAGTGTGCTTTAAGGTGAAGCTGGCAAGCAGAGCCAGTATTTCACAAAGATTGGAGATATCTTTATATGATAGACGGGAGGAAAGAACAAAGGTTGTGGATCATAAGAGACCCGGCATACGGCGACAATGTTTTGTTGTGGAGTTCGGGTCAAACTACCAGGAGCAGGTTCAGTAGCAGAATACTGACCTTATGTGCTCAAGGAACTCGGCCTGAGGGCAGTAGTGTCACGCGGGATTTTTTCCAAACAGAATAACTCAACTCACTGAACAATGAAAGAACCCTCCTACTCAATCAAAGACTTAGCAAGAGAATACTCAATGAACAGCTCAATGATGTAACAAGATAGAACAATACACCATGATAAGAACAGTAGAAACATAAATGACAGTCGGCTCAAGGCCAAAACACATGTATATATAACAAGAAAGTGAGATACAGATCAAACAGTTCGAGCACCGCTCAAGAACTGTGAATCAGGTGTCTACTGGAAGTCGGCCAAGGCTTAACTGCACATGCATGAACACTGATCAAAAAACATCCTTCGCTGCATCAGATATATATAGTGCCAAAAAGGCGCTAATCATTGGCACTCCTTGGCCGTTCTGACAGAATCCAGTAAAAAATATTGAGTTGTAGGGTCAAGATAGGTCGAAGTGTGAGAACAACTGTGAGAACGACCTCTGCAACTCAGGTACAAAGATGGCAGACAACCGTTTCACGTCTGGACTTGCGCTGAAAGTGACTGGTAGCGCTAGAGCTCTGAGTCGCGCTGAAGTCCGGGTGACGTCAGTGATGGCGTAGCGTTGATGACGTCTGAGTCGCACTGAGTACCCAGAGTCGCGCTGACGCTGCTGGAGTCGCGCTAGGTTGGTCCCTTGTAAAGCATTGACTTGGGGTCAATGCTTACAAGTCTAAGTTTATAGCTAATTAATGAGATCAATTTTCCATTGCAAAGCGAATCCAAGGGTGGGGTGTTTTTTTTGGGGGCAATGTTGGTGTGGTGTGTGCGCCTCATAGAACAATTGGTCTCCGGTGGACATAAGAAATACTTTCCTCCTCTTCCTCTTCAATAATCACCTTAATGTTTTTCAAAACATGTTTATACATAGTTTTGGCTAACATAGTTTATACATAGTCTGATATCAATGAGTTGGACTCTGAATAACGAATAACGGCTAAATAACATTCTTGGAGAGAAGCCCAGGCTTTGAAAACATGGTGTTAGTTTTGCTAACATGTCGAAAGGAATTTTTATTTTATTTTGTTTAAAAAAGTAACACGTTATATTAGGTTAATAGTTTAGACTTAATCTCATAAAAACCGGTACGGCGGCGACCATCTGGCGGAATCATTCATTTTGCTTCGCATCTCGTGTGCTTCTTGCAAATATTTGCTATGTTCCCGATATTTTCGCAGTTCTTCTAGCACCAAATCACAACGAATAGTGATCGCAGTAACCCAAATGCCAGCCACTGTTGTTCCATGTTGTACCAATACAGTGCTTGTTGTGTTGCAACACTCTCAGTTGAGTCGATAGAGAAATCAAGTGTCAACTCTGTACGAAACTGGTTCCAGAGATCCACAGCAGGGGCACCGTCAAGTATTAGAAGTGCGAACAGGAAACGGAGTTGTGCCGGTGTACGAAGAGACGAGATTGCATCTTGCATGGTCAATATGGGTTCTGTTGTGTTTTGTAACAAACCCATAGCAGTAAGAGTTTCTTGGTATGTCTCATATCTATGTCCATTATATACCTTTAGGTCTTCCCATGTCCTCGGCGATGTATGCAGCAGCAACTGTCGTAAATAGAAAAGTTCACCTTGAGCTGGCATCACTAGCCTTATTCTACAAACTAACTCCCTTTTGCTCGTTTGCGTACTACACATCTACTAATGCCTGGTTGCACAACCTCTAAGTATTCACCAGCAACATTGGTTGCTCGCTGCAGAGGAGACAATAAATATTGTTCGTAATAATCTATGTATGTGAGCTCTGCAAACTCTGTCACATATGGTCGCAAAAAATACCGCTCAAGCAATGATGCAGTATTTTGTCTTCTATATCGCACATGGCCTCTCTCTTGCAAATGGACTGGAAGACACTTCACACCTGGACACTTTTCTGATACATGATAGCAAAACAAACGCCATGCTGCCTCTGTCGACGATATATATCTTGCTGCTACATAATCATCCATCTCCGGTCGATTCTCTGATTGAGTCTCAATTCTGTACTGTACCTTATCATAACCCTTGTAGATGTATGTATACAAATACATAAACACTTGAACAGTAGCTAGTAGCTGCTATGTCTACATTGATGTGACAATTAAGCTCTTTTAAAAGGAAAGGGGAATATGGAACAACATACACATCCTCCTCACTACGTCTTCGATACTGAACATATCCCCTCGAATCCACATAAGTTACTTCACATAGAGGTCGTGGATACTTCCAAGTACATGTGCCATTTTGCTGGCAACGTGTAGAGTGCCGATGGATCATGTATTTTCGCACTAGAGAGGCAAGCTCCTCATTATGAGGCATCTCAGCTGAAATTAAACTATCTATCACTCGCATTGGTATCTCATGTTCAGTTTTCACAATCATATGAACATGTGGGAGCCCCCTTTTCTGGAATTCAACTACATGCATCATGTACGCAAGCGGTCCAAAATGTGACCGGAGCAGCTTCTTCAAATGTTGCAGATAAGCATGGAAGACCCGCACAACCACAGTTAAAATCTCAGCCGCAGTTTGCCCTGGCCTGAGCATAGCTTCTATTTCGGGCCATTGCGGATTTGTAGTCATCGTTATGAATAGTGTAGGACGTCCTTTGGCTCTTGCAAGTGCTAGCGCATCTGCCATCTGAACTGAGCACCACAACTTTGAACCAAGGAACGATGATGGCAGCATAACACGTGACTGGGTAGACCCATCATCTTCAGCAAAGTCATCACTCATATCTGTATTAGCTCTATTGTACCCGTTAGTTGCTAGAAAGTTTAACTTCTCCTCCTCATATCTAGAATACATATCGACTAGATACTCACAAGTAAGCCGTCCTAGTAACAGAAATCTACTCTCATGCAATAACCGTGACCTATACCATTCAATTTGTGAAAAATGATGCTCATTGAAGGGAAACCAACCAGGTGTGCCATGCGGAAAAAGCAATGGATACTGCAGGGGTTCATATTGCGCATCCAATATGCTGATATAAACTTGGTGTTCTTCATTATGAAGCCAAAACACACCAAGCCTCGGGTTAAGTGTTACACTATTGTTTCCATGCATAATAGCAGCAACCTCATCTTCCACAATGGCACCATTCAATCTTAGCAAAGCAGTTTCTGCTCGCATCTCTTTCATCTGCCTTATAAGTCTGCAGTATGGATTTATATCCTGTAATACCCCACCCACTTGCATAACCCATTGCGCTGGAAGCAACTGGGTATCAGCAGTTGTGATCCTTTCACTTTGATCATATATGTACCAATGCAATGGCTGGTTTGGCCGTGTAATTGGCATGAGTTGATGATAGGTTCGTCCCATCATAGCAACTGAAGATGGCGTTTCCAAATGAACAAACAGTCCTTGCACACATAACGCAGTGAAGCAAAAAAGACGGTTCAATTTTCGACTATTCTTGCTTAAACCCCTCTCTTCAAAAAGACGTCCAAGAATTGCAGGCAGCTCAGGCAGCTTTGGAAGAATGCGTTGACCATTTTTGCAACAGAACAACTCCGTCTCACATTCCAGTAATACCGTGTGGCAAAATCTACATACTTTGCTCCATCCAAACTGTCTATTGGAAGCAGCTACATAATTTTCCATTCTTGATATTTGTCGACGCCAATGTTCCCCTGCCAGTGTCGTTCCCATTTCATCTGCTGCATCAATACCACTTTCAAGCTCAATAGAAACACTAGTTCCTATCTGTCCACTATGTTCAATATGGACACTAACTTCTCCTGCTTGTCCACTACCTCCGGTACCAACATGAGTTCTTATCTGTTCGCTATTTTCAACAGAAATACCAGTTCTTATCCGTCCACTATCTTCAATAGAATCACTAGTTCCTAAGTGTGCACCATCTTCCACACACCCGCCAAGCGTAACCTCACGGCATTCTTCATTTTGACCAAGATTCCCTGGCAATTCCCTTTCACCTACACTATTACCCCCTTCGTCGGCAGCATTTACACGTTGCCTCGATCGACGTGCGTATTCCCTTTTCGTTTGCCTCATTGCAGCTTTACGCTCCTCGGAAAGGCTAGCTCTCCACCTACGCTGATATTCATTCCGCCTTAACCTTCTCCACTCCTCATCTGAATAATTTTGCGTTGGGTCTATCTCTATACTCTGTCTCGGCATCACAACAATCAACACCCACCACTTCCTCACCGCAGTTATCAACCTCTCATTAGATGCACTATACAGCTGCCCCCATCACACTTAGAAACATAAGACAACAACAAAATAAAATTAAAAAAACTAGCATACAATATGAAGCGAAAACAACAGTCCACCCACAAGGGCTACTAATATAACACAACAAACAGATTATCACAATCTGAATCCAAAGACAAACAAATAACGCAACAACACACATCCATACAACTGATCCAATCTATCGAGTACCTTTCCTCACGATTCAACTCAATACTTGGTTGATTGGCTGCCTCCATTATAGTCCGCAAACTTCACAATGAACACCTTGCCAAAACCTGTAGTCAAGCTAAACCAAGTTAACACATGAGCATCATATATCACAATAGCGTAACCTTTAGCAAGACCACAAATCCACAAATACACTTAAGGAATCCAAAACATTATATATAAACAGTCGCAAAATACTCAATTAACAATACAAAATAGCATTTCCATCAGCAAAAGATGGCAGATGATGAAGATTAATGTCTGCAGATTACAATCACGGATTTCCATCCATGTTGTGCTTACTCTTACCAGCTATGCATAAGATGCGTCCAGCACACACTTTTTAGACTTGTTCATCAAATACTCTAATGCATGGTGCAGGTCAGTCGTATAACCAGCTCTATGTCGGCCAATAAGCCATCAGGAAAATGTATTTAATGCAAACTTCATTAAGGACACTCAGGCATTTCAATTAAAATATCAGAAGGCTTATGAGCACAGTCAGCTATGCAAAAAAACCAAATTATTTTCATAATTTTGTAACTGCTTTGTCATGCACAAAGATACCAGTGATGGCTTATCCATAATATGCTTAACAGTGTCTTTATAGAGATATGGAGACAGAACTAGGTTCCTTCTTCAACATGCATGCATAGTTATATGCACAAAGAGATACTGGCAATTAGAAGACAGCACGAGAAAGACATATAATGAATAAACTTTTCCATAGAGTAGTCAAAGCAAAAAGCAATTTTTGTCCCAAAGGAAATGAATCAGACTGTTGATATTAGCCACAAGTTATTTATGGATCAAAACTAGAAACCAGCTTTTTACAAAAATGTCATTCCACATTAAGACAGAGACTATGCCCTTCCATGTGCAGATCCGTTTCAAATACCCAAGGGGTTATTTAACCAAGTTAAAGGTTAACTATGCAAGGCAAGGCTAAGGTAAAGGGGTAACAAAGGAATACGCTACTATTGACAAACACCAAAACGAAAAGGCTAAATGATGATCTGGATTTGATTGACAGCTGTATTTCTCTTCTTCAAGAACTGTTGCACAGAATAAACGTGGCTGTACCAAGGCCAAGATGCTTTGCCTAGGCCAACAACCATTACACGCCTGTAAGCTGCAGGACAATTGTTGTATGAAGAACATTAGCCGGGATCTAGGTGCGCTGACATAGTTTGGCTGACGTAACGCTCGCCTGAAAGGTTTGTCTTGATGCAATATTTCCATAAAGCCCTTAAACCTGTTTCTTGTACCTTGCCAGAATCCTCTTACTGAAAGACAGTTGGGTGAAGAGCACTATAGAAGCTAGCAGCGACTACTAAATATTGTTCACCGAGAGCCGAGGGAAATTTGATTAAATCACAAAAAAGCAACAAGATAAAACCACCACCTACCACTGTGGGACGATTTGTTTTGCCAACTCTTACTGCAGGAAAATACACCTCGCTCCCAAAGAGCCCCTCGATTATAGATCTCTAGAAGCACAAGCGTTTCGTATTAGTGTGAGTACAAACATTAACATGACAGGAAAGATAGACTTAATAGACAACATCAACAATCTATCAAAGATGCACTTTCTTTACGTTGTCAAAGGCATAAGATTGGAGTCCAAATTATAAGAATAGCCTCAACAGATATATCTCAGGCTCTTTCCACATAGTATACCATGCGTACAACTCCTAGCCAAAACCCTTCTCTTATAAGCAGCTTCATTGGACACAGAAACGAGGATGAAACAAAATCTGATATGTCTCCAGAAGGAGGAAAGCATGTTTCACTATCTGATAATGCTAGGAATAATAAAGAAAAGAAGGTTATCAGTATAAAGATTGTAAAGGCCTATCTGCAGAGTTGGACGGACCACCTCTGTATAGAGAAATCAGTGATCTTAAACTATGTATGGGCAGGAGGTATTAATTTGAGTGCTGCTGATAAGCAGTTTGTAGCTCAGAAATTAGCTAGCTTGCAGGTTAATGGTGTTTGCAATGGATTTTCCTTCTTCGAAGCAATGAATAGATTCTGACCCATGGCTGCTGTCAACCTGGATTTTTTCCGAGACATTCTCTGTTTTTTGCTTGGAACATTCCAAGTAGAGCTGCAAGCCAGGCAACATCTTTCTTGCATCCAGATTCAGTGTTCAGCTCAAACATAGATATTCGAATTCTCTATCAACAATTTGGAGTGTATCTACGCATTTTACTTGACATTTGATTTTACAACGCTGGGAATCTTCAAATACAAAGACCATAGAGCACTTTCTTACCTATAACTCCTCCAGATCGAAATCCCTCAACTCCTATCGCCACACAAGTTAACAAGGCACAGTCGACCTATTAACCAATTACAGAATGATATGAACGCAATGCTTTCATCACAGAACACCATTTATATATCCCTACCATAAACCAATACCGCCCTTCCAAAATGTTCTGCACCGGATGTCCCATCTCCTCTTATCTCGCAGAAAGGACTCGCCGCAGTGATTAAATTCCACCATCTTCGATCCACCTTCGTTACACCCAAATCCCTGTCAGGTAATAGGCATGACGCGCCAATATCCTATCGGGCTATAGCCACGACAACAAAATGGATCCTGTTGGGATGGCTCACTTCACTATCGTCATTAGAAGTGACATCACCTTTAACAATGTTTAAAAATCTTAATGCTCTCACCCCTCATATATTTTCATGTAAGGCAAGGATGAATGTAGGCCAGGCACCTATGCCACGTCACAAGGGATATATACCTCTTTTTTTTTTTTCTTTTTTTTCCCTCTGTATTCCTTTTGATACCTTCATGCCATGTACTTAATGCTCCATAAAGATTGTTGCCACCTCATCACAATAGCATTGATTGCACTCCATATTCGTGTCAACATTGGGGCCATTCATGCAGCACATTCGACGGCTGAGATTGAGTCCAACTTAAGCTGCCCCCCTTGTGGGTAGAGATTTGGGTGTCGCCGCCTGGACCGTCGATGCAGCACATTCAACGGCCCAGATTCAGTGACATCTTTTAAGGCACCTTCCTCGCACCTTCCCTAAAGAAAATCAAGGGCCAAGATTTCTCGCGTGCCCGATCAACGGTCCAGGGATGGGGTGCATGCCCCATGCATGCCCCATGCATGCCCCCCATCAAATCCAAGGGCTATTGTCGCGCCACCTCAGAAAATGGACGGCTGGGATGAATCTTTACCCACATTCACCCCCCCATAGGACCCATCAAATAATTGTATATATATAAGAGATAAGGATATATATAAGGATAAGGATATGGGCGAAATCAAGGATTGAACTTGTGTCCTCCAAGGCTCCAACCAATAAATTAGCATGCAACTTATTAATGTAAAATAGAACTCAACTAATTCTAAACTGTTATCTGCGACCAACATAGCAACAATTTGCCTAATATCACTGTAGCACGATAGTTTTAATTAAGCACGACTGTAACACCGCAGTAGGAAGACCCGACCCTTTTCCCAGAGATTCGAAGGTGTAATTCAAGCATATTGCAGTTCAAAGCTTCATCAGATAGATCAAGAACAGTCATAATTAGTAATAGAGTCATAGGAGGACATGGAAGCTGGGAAACTCTAGATTGGGTTCAAAATTATCAATGACGGCATGCGCGAGACAAAGCCTACAGGAACTAATACATTCTAAGCTTATAGAATTGATAACAAGGATGGATTTGCGCAGCTGACAACTGACAACCATGGAAAAGGCGCTGGACTTGTAAGAATATCTTGAGAGATTTATGACTCAGTGGGTCGTTATTCCCTTTCAAATCTGACTGCACAGCTAGACGACCTGACAACCCAATAATCTGAACACAATACGCAGGAACAACAGAGAATTGTATAGATTCAAAATTTAGGAATCAGAAGTTTATAACATACACGCACTATCTTAATTCAGGTCTACAACCGTATACAGATCCACATTTATAATCTGCAAGAGAATAATTATTTAAACAAGTAAAACATACAACAAGACCCAACCATGAAAAACCAACACCAAATTTCAAAACGTAATAATCTATATGAATATCTCAACAAGAATTCAATGCACAAAGGCTCTCACTACTTGCAAGCTTAATCTGCAAACGAATTCTTCCTTCTAGCTTCCTCTCCTTTCATGATTCCTTAATTTCTATCAATTCACTCCCCATTTATATAGTTTTCCAACTTCAGTTTGCATGAAATTTCTAGTTTGCATCAAAAAATAATTTGCATGCATTCCCTATTTTGAGTATTTGAATTTTTCTAAACCGTAATATTAAATATCTTATATTTTAATTATCTCTACCATTGAAATGAAATGATTCTAGAATGAAAACTCATTCCCTACTATTAGCTAGATAAGTTCCAGTTTTCAATACAAAAATCTGAAGACTTACGTAATTCTCTCGTACCCTCTGATTGACCTCCACCTGTATAGTCCGTGCTTGGCTAGGCCAAAAAGGAGTGGCTCAAGACTTTCACGTTACTTCTTGCATTCATTCATGAATTTGTTAAAAAAACAATTGAACAAGAAAAACAATATGAATAATAGCTAGTTCTAAATGTCAGACAGATGAACATACTTAGGTTTCTTTTGAAAATAAAAGGCTTACACAAAACATGTACCAAATGAACAAAATTTCCAAAACCACATCTCAAAATAAAATATGAAAATGCAATAAGACATCAAAATCGTGTAGTATTATTTGACTTGGAATCTAAAATTCAAGTGAACTTAATTGACACATACCATCCTAACTACTACCATTGCTACACTAAACATCTATTTGGTGAAGGGACGCTCAGATAAAGACCACAACACAAATGGGACTACAAATCAACCTTATTGGTATCACTTGTACTTATTGCATCTCGTATACTTCATAAGTAGGAACATGGTACACACTATAAGAAACTGTGAAGTTAACCATCAAAAATAAGATGCAAGCTAAAAGCAAAAGTCGGGACGTTCAAGACTACAAAATTAAAATGCATATACCTCTTGCCAACACATACAAGCCATAAAAGAAACGTAAAGCACTTATTGAAGCATCTACACCTAGATGAGTCAATATATATAAACATTTAAACCCTAGTTGCTCAACCCATAAGCAACTACAAGAGAGGATCAGAACTAGAACGTTGGCATCATTATCAACACGCAATCCCACTTTTGCGATGCCTAAGAAGGAAAAATAACCATAAAAATTACCTTGAATGCTATAAAGAGAAAATACAAACAAATTAGAGATGAAAGTTTGGGCCGTAGGGAAGAAAGTTATCTGCCTTAAGAACTAAAAATACACTTTTGAGTCTCAAATCCATTAGTCTTAAGCCCATGCCACGTACATGAAAAATTGTACTTGGGGCAAGACCTATGTAATCGGTCTTGTCAGCAGTTCCAAATAACAGGTTTGACTACTACTTACCTTGAATAAACTAATCGATGATGCGGACATAGGTGGGAATTAAAAACATTTATAACGGGATAGACATCTATTGCTTGCAGCGACAAACTCACGCCATTAAAACTAATACTACATATACTCAACAAAAACTAAAAAAGCACTTTGACCAAGCATATGACATCAAGCGAAACACCCAACTCGAAGTCAAAGGCCGTATGGCATATACTCTGCCCTGAAATGTGTCCCATTCCCATAGCACCCTGAAACATAGTAAGAAATGAGAATAAAGCAATCAATTAGTACTAACTGTCAAAACCACAAATGGGCTTGAATCGCCAGCACTTTGTTAAATAATCTTAAGATCCATATTCCAGTGACTGCTTTAACTTTCCAGCCAACATACCTGGACAAACTGTGGTTTATACAAATCTGCATGCGGGAAACTTGAAGCCTCTTGCATAGGCTATTATGAAAAGCATGCACCTACCACACAAAATATAAGCATAGCAAGCTTGAAGACTCTTGCATAGGCTACTGTACTGCCTCTCGTGGGGTTTGCAGGGTTCTGCTCTTGCTGCCAGCACCATAGCCATAAATCCAATCTAACATGCAAATCCATCCAAACACAGTTCTATTGAATCTAGAGAAGAGATCATGCCAAAATAACCTATAATGTAGCTACAACTGTCTGCAAACTGAATTCTAAACCTGCATAACTTGTACTGTGCAAAAAACAAGCTAGATAGTATGCAAGTAAGTCCAAGGAAGCTAGATGGGGACATAGCTATCAAAACCAGATCAATCTTGCAACCTTTTATCGCATTTGTAGCTTTTTAAGTTACCAAGATCACTCATCATAAAGCATTGCAACCTGGAGAGGACATCTTGAGACAAGAAGTCAAACGAGAAACCAACATCCGAGCAAGACAAAGATGAGCTCTGCAAGTAATAAAGCGATTAGAACCAGCAAAAATAAGATTGATGAAAGAGGTTATTAAATACTTTGCCCAAGGAACCAAAATGGCAGAAAATGTATTGCCATTAAACCTGGCCCTTACCTAGCCACAATATTCAAACAAGTGTCCACGCAACCTAAAAACCTTCAGACAAAAGATGGCTCACAAGCTAAGACTTTAAGACTGTTCCACAAGTGATTCTTAGGCAGTTCAGACGAGCTAAATGGAATTGTAAGGAAACAGACTGTAGTACAGATATAAAAACCAGTATCTTTCAATTTGGGTCTAGTAAATTCTATAAAGTATCTGTGCAATTTTTGGATATTTCAATATATAGTATTACTGTAATACATACGTAAACACAAACAATAAAGGTATGTTATTCTCAGATGGATCAAATGCAAAAATCCATTATCTTCCATTTTGGTACGTGCAATCCAAAATCAAACACTAATTTCCAGGTACCTGTAAATGTTTAGTCCAGCAGGAATAAAGGCTCAAAGAATTAACAAGTATAGTGTATGCAAGATGGTGCGCGAGCTATAATTTGGTGGAGTTTCAATAAACCTTATAAAACCAACCTTGTAAAGTGCTACGCTATAAAACCTGGAGTATTAACAAGCATTGAGCTGTGATATGCACTTTGCAGCTTGTTTCACGATAACACCATCGGCTGAAGTTGCTGCTGAGCAAATTCGAAATTCTGGCCAAGGTCATAGGTACAAGAAGCTTACACGAATCTAAGATCAAATGCCAATAAAGAAAGACCTGCCATACTGAAGAAGGTCGCTAAACAAGCTAGAAAATAGAGAAAACTAGAACTTCAAAAATAATGCAATATTACAGTGATAGGCTATTCAGATGCTTTCAAACATAGCAACTACTTAGAAAGGAAACATACATCCTCATCAATACAAACTGTTGCTCGATTTTCCCAAGAAATAAGCATCGGATGCCAGTCCATATGACTCCGCAATGGCAAAAACATAGCATCCAATCAGTCTTACACTTTGCTATGGTACAAATGAAATAGCTCTGCCTGAAGACAAATTCTAAGATCAACTCAAGCTCAAATATGAAGCCACTTTGCATAGTATGATCAAGAAGAAGACAAGGCAAAAGAAAAGCAAATAATAAAACACGCACTGGGACATGTTGGGAAGCAAAAACTCCAAGAAAGTGTACAGACCAACCAGTCCTTGGGAACAAAAAGGGGACACCATGAATGACAATGTAGATGACTAAGCACAGCTTCAGGCATGCTGGAGAAATATATTGGTGAGCTTAGATACTAGCAAAGCGAGCCGAATTAGAAACAAAAATTGCAACTGCACAAAAATTTTGCGCTGGAAAGGAGTTTGACTAGAAAGATACTCCACCATATGCTATAGTAGAGCACAAACAAACGTGAAGAAGAAACTTCAAATTTTGCTCTGGAATGGAGTTTGACTAGAAAGATACTCCCAAATATGCTCTAGTCGAATCATAGAATAGACCGAAAAAAAATGCATGGAAGCCATCCAGAAGAAAAGTGTTGCCTGCTATGGAAGTGAGCAAAGCAATAAGGTAAACCTGGAAAAACGACTTGAACCCATCCAGAAAGAAATAAAATGTTGCTTGCTATATGGAACCAAAAACAAAGCAAACAATAAGGTAAACCTGAAAAGCAAATGGAAGAGAAAGGAGGATGCATGCATACACGAAGTCGCGTGGGTCTATCCCTGATCTATGAGCTCCATAAGAATCAAGGTTTCATTCGCAAATCCAACCAGGACTAGATAAGAAAATCATGTAACGAAGGTTCTAACGGCTTTTGCTGTGATCATACTCCTAGACGACAAAGAAGTGCATGAAATCAAACGAGGCGAGGTACAATAACCAGCAAGACCAAATTCTCAAGATACCAACCGAGCATTCAATGATCAAATAGGATGAACTTCAACAAAATTCGATGGGGACAAATCGATTGTAAAAGCTAAGGCGATGGCTTTAAGAAGAGGGGCTCAAGCATTCGACCACAAAACCAGCTAACATGCGTCTAACTGGGGAGAGGCTCAAACGGCTGATACAAATTACAATTGGGCTAGATGGAATTAAATATTATGTTAGAGATAATGTTCGCCCGCAGGCCCTTACGCGGGGTAAGGACCTGGCGAGCCCACCCCGCATAAGGGCCTGCGGGCGAACATTTTCTAACGTAAAGTTAAGGGGGGAGGATATTTCCTGCCACGTGGCGCCATCGTAGCCACACAAGTCTGGTCAATCCGTTATCAGCCAGCACCGGAGGAGAGGAAGCGAGCTGCAGCACATTATATGTTTAAGATTGCTTGTAATATGGCGAAATATCCTCCCCCCTAACTTTACAAGGAGGAATCCTCAACTAGCATCATATTTATCTGCTAATCTTGAAACGCACATAAATCACACTTCTAGAGCCTAGTGAAGCGCACACACAAACCAAATAATCCTGATCAGCATGGTTCATTTGTATTTTGGAATCGTACTCAATTAGGCTCTAGAAACAATAAGTTTGAGAGTTGATTCATTCATTTTAGTCTCGAATAATATCGTTATCCTTTAATTACTACACATTGACATGTTATTGGAACTTCTTGATTGATTTTAATGGAAGGAAAAAGCGAAAGTACCAATTTTAAAAAGTATCTATTTTAAGGGGTTCCAAAAGTGGTATATCTTAACATGCTTTCACTCATCATGGAAAAGGGGCCTTACTTTAGTCCACAAGCGTAAAGGAGTTCCTTATTTTAAAGAGGAGGTAATTGTTCGTTTGTGCATATAATAGCAATAGCACGGTTTACGCCCAAAATGACTTACTCAAACTAAGCGTGAATAAGCACACAACAAACAACACCGATTACCCTAGGATTCTTTCTCTCAACAACTATCTTTAAAAGAGAATGGTATACTCATTAGCTATATCATGCTCTTCAAGAGATTTTGTAAAGATAAAATATACAAATGCTACGTGTGGGAAATCATCCACAAACATTAGAAAATAACGTGCACTACTCAAACAGGGAAGGCAATTGGGCCTCACACATCGGCATGTACAAGTTCCAAGAGTTTTGTTTCACGTGTAGCTTTCACATAGAAAGGACGCCGATGTTGCTTTCCAATAGCACATGCCTCACATACACTCATTGATGCGGTGCTACTCAATGACACACCATCAGCGGTTCTATCGGAAGCTATATCCAACAAATATTGGAAATTAAAATGTGCAAAATGATGATGCCACAGTATATTAGATACATCTCCACCGACAATCATGAGATTCACAAAGTATTGGTCAACTTAAGCTCATAAAGGCGTCCTCCTCTTACTACGATTAGAATCCACTTCAAAAATTTTTGTGCGAAGACTATATTGCCATTGTTCTAGGCGAGATGCCAATGCGGAGATCACCATCACGCAGAAATACGAACAAGAAACAATGCGGGAGGATCCGAACCCCTGCGCATTATTGCGACTCAAAGCGACACACGCCCCTTAAAGGGCGAGGCTAATCCCATGCATATGTAAATGCAAACACTCATCCATTTTCTTTTTATTTTTAAAGTTTTCATAATTCTCTTCATCAGACAAGCAATGCAAATCACATAATCAGAAATTTATGGTTTTATTCAATCAGAGATCACTCTTTTTTTTAGCATATGAAAACAATTTCCACTACTATCTTGGGGCAACTCCAAGAACAAATCTACCTTGGATAAATCTGCACAATCATCTATCAAATTGAATTGTTAGTCAAAATTAGCAAATCTAAAAATTGAGATGCGATTGCGGCATAAATTGGACACATGCAAAATGCAACTTAATACTTGTACATGTGACGTTCGGCCACGATATCACGGTCCCAAGGCATTATCTTTTGCTTGCCTAAAATCCGCAGCGTGCCAATCTCGCCTCCCAAAGTGCATGCGGCGGTTTAGCTCATCGGCTTCCCTTTCTAGCGTCATCTTCTAGCGGTTAGCGGCATGGTCGAGGAGTTGAGCGGGAGGAGCAAGCCAGAGATCAGGTATTTTGTCAATTCAATAGTCTAATCCGCCTCCCAGACTTAGAATAAGTAGGTTTAGCCTATTGAATTGCCCATAGCAACCATCTAGATCTCTAGATACCAAGCCATAACTAAAGAACCTAACTCTGTGATTTAGATTAAATCTCATTCTTTAGTTCTTCTATGATATGTATGTGATGATGATCTCTGTGGACTCCTTGTATTGGGAAGGGGGGTAGAGGCCTTAAAAGCCTAGTAGTATGATGCTCCTAGCCAACCCTCTTTAATGCACTATTAAATTCGGCCTGTGTACAAGAACCAAACCTGGTTGTGGATGAAGGGGCCAGACTGCTTACAAGGAGGTTCATGTCCTGACTCATGATCATGTCCCTCTGGTAGTAAAGCCTATCGGGGACTATTGTGGACTAGACCTAATGCTCTGCCACTGCGTGAGGGCTTTGCATGGGTTCGACACTCTTGGGGTGGTGGACACCTTCCATGGAGTTCAGTCGAGTACGGGCAGTGGCCCTCTAGTCACCTTGAGTCAGCATGCCAACCTCTGGTGGGAGCAATCCCTACCTGCCCCATCGGAACTGGGGAGATGAAACTCAGGCATAGCCCCTTTGGCTATGCATCCGGCGGGCTACAGTCAAGTCCCAACACTTTTCAACCTACTCTGCAAAGTGTGCACAGGAGGGGCGGATGGAGTGGACTACCCCAAGCGGATGTTTATACATAGTTTTGGCTAACATAGTTTATACATAGTCTGATATCAATGAGTTGGACTCTGAATAACGAATAACGGCTAAATAACATTCTTGGAGAGAAGCCCAGGCTTTGAAAACATGGTGTTAGTTTTGCTAACATGTCGAAAGGAATTTTTATTTTATTTTGTTTAAAAAAGTAACACGTTATATTAGGTTAATAGTTTAGACTTAATCTCATAAAAACCGGCCGACGGCGACCATACGAGCGGAATCATTCATTTTGCTTCGCATCTCGTGTGCTTCTTGCAAATATTTGCTATGTTCCCGATATTTTCGCAGTTCTTCTAGCACCAAATCACAACGAATAGTGATCGCAGGTAACCCAAATGCAGTCACTGTTGTTCCATGTTGTACCAATACAGTGCTTGTTGTGTTGCAACACTCTCAGTTGAGTCGATAGAGAAATCAAGTGTCAACTCTGTACGAAACTGGTTCCAGAGATCCACAGCAGGGGCACCGTCAAGTATTAGAAGTGCGAACAGGAAACGGAGTTGTCTTGGGTGTCTGAAGAGGCGAGATTGCATCTTGCATGGTCAATATGGGTTCTGTTGTGTTTTGTAACAAACCCATAGCAGTAAGAGTTTCTTGGTATGTCTCATATCTATGTCCATTATATACCTTTAGGTCTTCCCATGTCCTCGGCGATGTATGCAGCAGCAACTGTCGTAAATAGAAAAGTTCACCTTGAGCTGGCATCACTAGCCTTATTCTACAAACTAACTCCCTTTTGCTCGTTTGCGTACTACACATCTACTAATGCCCTGGTTGCACAACCTCTAAGTATTCACAAAGCAACATTGGTTGCTTTCATTGCAGAGGAGACAATAAATATTGTTCGTAATAATCTATGTATGTGAGCTCTGCAAACTCAAATGCCACATATGGTCGCATAAAAAATACCGCTCAAGCAATGATGCGATTATTTTGTCTTCTATATCGCACATGGCCTCTCTCTTGCAAATGGACTGGAAGACACTTCACACTGGACACTTTTCCGATACATGATAGCAAAACAAAGCGCCATCTTTGCCCTCCAGCCGACGATATATATCTTCTTTGCTACATAATCATCCATCTCCTGGTCGATTCTCCGATTGAGTCTCATTAGATCTGTACTGTACCTTATCATAACCCTTGTAGATGTATGTATACAAATACATAAACACTTGAACAGTAGCTAGTAGCTGCTATGTCTACATTGATGTGACAATTAAGCTCTTTTAAAAGGAAAGGGGAATATGGAACAACATACACATCCTCCTCACTACGTCTTCGATCTTGAACATATCCCCTCGAATCCACATAAGTTACTTCACATAGAGGTCGTGGATACTTCCAAGTACATGTGCCATTTTCTTCGGCAGCGTGTAGAGTCTTAGATGGATCATGTATTTTTAAGCACTAGAGAGGCAAGCTCCTCATTATGAGGCATCTCAATTTGAAATTAAACTATCTATCACTTCGCATTGGTATCTCATGTTAGGTTTTCACAATCATATGAACATGTGGGAGCCCCCTTTTCTGGAATTCAACTACATGCATCATGTACGCAAGCGGTCCAAAATGTGACCGGAGCAGCTTCTTCAAATGTTGCAGATAAGCATGGAAGACCCGCACAACCACAGTTAAAATCTCAGCCGCAGTTTGCCCTGGCCTGAGCATAGCTTCTATTTCGGGCCATTGCGGATTTGTAGTCATCGTTATGAATAGTGTAGGACGTCCTTTGGCTCTTGCAAGTGCTAGCGCATCTGCCATCTGAACTGAGCACCACAACTTTGAACCAAGGAACGATGATGGCAGCATAACACATGACTGGGTAGACCCATCGTCTTCAGCAAAGTCATCACTCATATCTGTATTAGCTCTATTGTACCCATTAGTTGCTAGAAAGTTTAACTTCTCCTCCTCATATCTAGAATACATATCGACCAGATACTCACAAGTAAGCCGTCCTAGTAACAGAAATCTACTCTCATGCAATAACCGTGACCTATACCATTCAATTTGTGAAAAATGATGCTCATTGAAGGGAAACCAACCAGGTGTGCCATGCGGGAAAAAAGCAATGGATATCGCAGGGGTTCATATTGCGCATCCAATATGCTGATATAAACTTGGTGTTCTTCATTATGAAGCCAAAACACACCAAGCCTCGGGTTAAGTGTTACACTATTGTTTCCATGCATAATAGCAGCAACCTCATCTTCCACAATGGCACCATTCAATCTTAGCAAAGCAGTTTCTGCTCGCATCTCTTTCATCTGCCTTATAAGTCTGCGGTATGGATTTATATCCTTTAATACCCACCCACTTGCATAACCCATTGCGCTGGAAGCAACTGGGTATCAGCAGTTGTGATCCTTTCACTTTGATCATATATGTACCAATGCAATGGCTGGTTTGGCCCGTAATTGGCATGAGTTGATGATAGGTTCGTCCCATCATAGCAACTGAAGATGGCGTTTCCAAATGAACAAACAGTCCTTGCACACATAACGCAGTTGAAGCAAAAAGGCGGTTCAATTTTCGACTATTCTTGCTTAAACCATTCTCCTCAAAAGGCGTCCAAGAATTGCAGGCAGCTCAGGCAGCTTTGGAAGAATCGTTGACCATTTTTGCAACAGAACAACTCCGTCTCACATTCCAGTAATACCGTGTGGCAAAATCTACATACTTTGCTCCATCCAAACTGTTCATTGGAAGCAGCTACATAATTTTCCATTCTTGATATTTGTCGACGCCAATGTTCCCTGCCAGTGTCGTTCCCATTTCATCTGCTGCATCAATACCACTTTCAAGCTCAATAGAAACACTAGTTCCTATCTGTCCACTATGTTCAATATGGACACTAACTTCTCCTGCTTGTCCACTACCTCCGGTACCAACATGAGTTCTTATCTGTTCGCTATTTTCAACAGAAATACCAGTTCTTATCCGTCCACTATCTTCAATAGAATCACTAGTTCCTAAGTGTGCACCATCTTCCACACACCCCGCCAAAGCGTAACCTCCACGGCATTCTTCATTTTGACCAAGATTCCTGGCAATTCCTTTCACCTACACTATTACCCCTTCGCCGGCAGCATTTACCGTTGCCTCGTCGGCGTCGCGTATTCCCTTTCCGTTTGACTCATTGCAGCTTTACGGCTCCTCGGAAGGCTAGCTCTCCACCCACGCTGATATTCATTCCGCCTTAACCTTCTCCACTCCTCATCTGAATAATTTTTGCGTTGGGTCTATCTCTATACTCTGTCACCGGCATCACAACAATCAACACCCACCACTCCCTCACCGCGCAGTTATCAACCTCTCATTAGATGCACTATACAGCTGCCCCCATCACACTTAGAAACATAAGACAACAACAAAATAAAATTAAAAAAACTAGCATACAATATGAAGCGAAAACAACAGCCCACCCACAAGGGCTACTAATATAACACAACAAACAGATTAACACAATCTGAATCCAAAGACAAACAAATAACGCAACAACACACATCCATACAACTGATCCAATCTATCGAGTACCTTTCCTCACGATTCAACTCAATACTTGGTTGATTGGCTGCCTCCATTATAGTCCGCAAACTTCACAATGAACACCTTGCCAAAACCTGTAGTCAAGCTAAACCAAGTTAACACATGAGCATCATATATTCATGTACACTTGCTTCAAATGTAACAGACCCTTTAATTCTGATTCATTCATACACCCTCTTCAGATTAAATTATCCACAATAGCGTAACCTTTAGCAAGACCACAAATCCACAAATACACTTAAGGAATCCAAAACATTATATATAAACAGTCGCAAAATACTCAATTAACAATACAAAATAGCATTTCCATCAGCAAAACATGGCAGACGATGAAGATTAATGTCTGCAGATTACAATCATGGATTTCCATCCATGTTGTGCTTACTCTTACCAGCTATGCATAAGATGCGTCTAGCACACACTTTTTAGACTTGTTCATCAAATACTCTAATGCATGGTGCAGGTCAGTCGTATAACCAGCTCTATGTCGGCCAATAAGCCATCAGGAAAATGTATTTAATGCAAACTTCATTAAGGACACTCATGCATTTCAATTAAAATATCAGAAGGCTTATGAGCACAGTCAGCTATGCAAAAAAACCAAATTATTTTCATAATTTCGTAACTGCTTTGTCATGCACAAAGATACCGGTGATGGCTTATCCATAATAGCTTAACAGTGTCTTTATAGAGATATGGAGACAGAACTAGGTTCCTTCTTCAACATGCATGCATAGTTATATGTACAAAGAGATACTGGCAATTAGAAGACAGCACGGGAAAGACATATAATGAATAAACTTTTCCATAGAGTAGTCAAAGCAAAAAGCAATTTTTGTCCCAAAGGAAATGAATCAGACTGTTGATATTAGCCACAAGTTATTTATGGATCAAAACTAGAAACCAGCTTTTTACAAAAATGTCATTCCACATTAAGACAGAGACTATGCCCTTCCATGTGCAGATCCGTTTCAAATACCCAAGGGGTTATTTAACCAAGTTAAAGGTTAACTATGCAAGGCAACGCTAAGGTAAAGGGGTAACAAAGGAATACGCTACTATTGACAAACACCAAAACGAAAAGGCTAAATGATGATCTGGATTTGATTGACAGCTGTATTTCTCTTCTTCAAGAACTGTTGCACAGAATAAACGTGGCTGTACCAAGGCCAAGATGCTTTGCCTAGGCCAACAACCATTACACGCCTGTAAGCTGCAGGACAATTGTTGTATGAAGAACATCAGCCGGGATCTAGGTGCGCTGACATAGTTTGGCTGACGTAACGCTCGCCTGAAAGGTTTGTCTTGATGCAATGTTTCCATAAAGCCCTTAAACCTGTTTCTTGTACCTTGCCAGAATCCTCTTACTGAAAGACAGTTGGGTGAAGAGCACTATAGAAGCTAGCAGCGACTACTAAATATTGTTTACCGAGAGCCGAGGGAAATTTGATTGAATCACAAAAAAGCAACAAGATAAAACCACCACCTACCACTGTGGGACGATTTGTTTTGCCAACTCTTACTGCAGGAAAATACACCTCGCTCCCAAAGAGCCCCTCGATTATAGATCTCTAGAAGCACAAGCGTTTCGTATTAGTGTGGGTACAAACATTAACATGACAGGAAAGATAGACTTAATAGACAACATCAACAATCTATCAAAGATGCATTTTCTTTGCTCTTTACATTTTCATATTTTCTGTGATGGCCCAAAATAAAATAGGTTCCCCTGAGTGTGATTGACTGTGCAAAAGTGTATAAGGAATTTCCAATTGAAACTTCTCAGTCTCAAATGTTTAGTGACGTTGTCAAAGGCATAAGATTGGAGTCCAAATTATAAGAATAGCCTCAACAGACATATCTCAGGCTCTTTCCACATAGTATACCATGCGTACAACTCCTAGCCAAAACCCTTCTCTTATAAGCAGCTTTATTGGACACAGAAACGAGGATGAAACAAAATCTGATATGTCTCCAGAAGGAGGAAAGCATGTTTCACTATCTGATAATGCTAGGAATAATAAAGAAAAGAAGGTTATCAGTATAAAGATTGTAAAGGCCTATCTGCAGAGTTGGACGGACCACCTCTGTATAGAGAAATCAGTGATCTTAAACTATGTATGGGCAGGAGGTATTAATTTGAGTGCTGCTGATAAGCAGTTTGTAGCTCGGAAATTAGCTAGCTTGCAGGTTAATGGTGTTTGCAATGGATTTTCCTTCTTCGAAGCAATGAATAGATTCTGACCCATGGCTGCTGTCAACCTGGATTTTTTTTCGAGACATTCTCTGTTTTTGCTTGGAACATTCCAAGTAGAGCTGCAAGCCAGGCAACATCTTTCTTGCATCCAGATTCAGTGTTCAGCTCAAACATAGATATTCGAATTCTCTATCAACAATTTGGAGTGTATCTACGCATTTTACTTGACATTTGATTTTACAACGCTGGGAATCTTCAAATACAAAGACCATAGAGCACTTTCTTACCTATAACTCCTCCAGATCGAAATCCCTTAACTCCTATCGCCACACAAGTTAACAAGGCACAGTCGACCTATTAACCAATTACAGAATGATATGAACGCAATGCTTTCATCACAGAACACCATTTATATATCCCTACCATAAACCAATACCGCCCTTCCAAAATGTTCTGCACCGGATGTCCCATCTCCTCTTATCTCGCAGAAAGGACTCGCCGCAGTGATTAAATTCCACCATCTTCGATCCACCTTCGTTACACCCAAATCCCTGTCAGGTAATAGGCATGACGCGCCAATATCCTATCGGGCTATAGCCACGACAACAAAATGGATCCTGTTGGGATGGCTCACTTCACTATCGTCATTAGAAGTGACATCACCTTTAACAATGTTTAAAAATCTTAATGCTCTCACCCCTCATATATTTTCATGTAAGGCAAAGGATGAATGTAGGCCAGGCACCTATGCCACGTCACAGGGGGATATATACCTTTTTTTTTTTTTTTTTTCTTTTTTTTCCCTCTGTATTCCTTTTGATACCTTCATGCCATGTACTTAATGCTCCATAAAGATTGTTGCCACCTCATCACAATAGCATTGATTGCACTCCATATTCGTGTCAACATTGGGGCCATTCATGCGGCAAAAGACATTCGGCGGTGAGATTGAGTCAACTTAATTTTGCCCCCTTGTGGGTAGAGATTTGGGTGTCGTGCTTTGGGCCGTCGATCACGGACATTCAACGGACCAGATTGTGACATCTTTTAAGGCACCTTCCTCGCACCTTCCTAAAAAGAAAATCAAGGGCCAAGATTTCTCGCGTGCGATCAAGCGATCGAGGGATGGGGTGCATGCCCCATGCATGCCCCATGCATGCCCCCATCAAATCCAAGGGCTATTGTCGCCGCCACCTCGAGAAAATGGGCCGGTGGGATGAATCTTTACCCACATTCACCCCCATAGGACCCATCAAATAATTGTATATATATAAGAGATAAGGATATATATAAGGATAAGGATATGGGCGAAATCAAGGATTGAACTTGTGTCCTCCAAGGCTCCAACCAATAAATTAGCATGCAACTTATTAATGTAAAATAGAACTCAACTAATTCTAAACTGTTATCTGCGACCAACATAGCAACAATTTGCCTAATATCAGCGAAAGCACGATAGTTTTAATTAAACCATCAGAATAACCGCAAGAGGGAAGACCCGACCCTTTTCCCAGAGATTCGAAGGTGTAATTCAAGCATATTGCAGTTCAAAGCTTCATCAGATAGATCAAGAACGGTCATAATTAGTAATAGAGTCATAGGAGGACATGGAAGTTTGGGAAACTCTAGATTGGGTTCAAAATTATCAATGGCGGCATCATCGCATGAGACAAAGCCCTCACTGGGAACTAATACATTCTAAGCTTATAGAATTGATAACAAGGATGGATTTGCGTAGCTGACAACTGACAACCATGGAAAAGGCGCTCGCTGGACTTGTAAGAATATCTTGAGAGATTTATGACTCAGTGGGTCGTTATTCCCTTTCAAATCGATTTGCACTGACTAGGCGACGACAACCCAATAATCCTGAACACAATCACGAGGAACAACAGGAGAATTGTATAGATTCAAAATTTAGGAATCGAAGTTTATAACATACACGCACTATCTTAATTCAGGTCTACAACCGTATCTGAGATCCACATTTATAATCGCAAGAGAATAATTATTTAAACAAGTAAAACATACAACAAGACCCAACCATGAAAAACCAACACCAAATTTCAAAACGTAATAATCTATATGAATATCTCAACAAGAATTCAATGCACAAAGGCTCTCACTACTTGCAAGCTTAATCTGCAAACGAATTCTTCCTTCTAGCTTCCTCTCCTTTCATGATTCCTTAATTTCTATCAATTCACTCCCCATTTATATAGTTTTCCAACTTCAGTTTGCATGAAATTTCTAGTTTGCATCAAAAAATAATTTGCATGCATTCCCTATTTTGAGTATTTGAATTTTTCTAAACCGTAATATTAAATATCTTATATTTTAATTATCTCTACCATTGAAATGAAATGATTCTAGAATGAAAACTCATTCCCTACTATTAGCTAGATAAGTTCCAGTTTTCAATACAAAAATCTGAAGACTTACGTAATTCTCTCGTACCCTCTGATTGACCTCCACCTGTATAGTCCGTGCTTGGCTAGGCCAAAAAGGAGTGGCTCAAGACTTTCACGTTACTTCTTGCATTCATTCATGAATTTGTTAAAAAAACAATTGAACAAGAAAAACAATATGAATAATAGCTAGTTCTAAATGTCAGACAGATGAACATACTTAGGTTTCTTTTGAAAATAAAAGGCTTACACAAAACATGTACCAAATGAACAAAATTTCCAAAACCACATCTCAAAATAAAATATGAAAATGCAATAAGACATCAAAATCGTGTAGTATTATTTGACTTGGAATCTAAAATTCAAGTGAACTTAATTGACACATACCATCCTAACTACTACCATTGCTACACTAAACATCTATTTGGTGAAGGGACGCTCAGATAAAGACCACAACACAAATGGGACTACAAATCAACCTTATTGGTATCACTTGTACTTATTGCATCTCGTATACTTCATAAGTAGGAACATGGTACACACTATAAGAAACTGTGAAGTTAACCATCAAAAATAAGATGCAAGCTAAAAGCAAAAGTCGGGACGTTCAAGACTACAAAATTAAAATGCATATACCTCTTGCCAACACATACAAGCCATAAAAGAAACGTAAAGCACTTATTGAAGCATCTACACCTAGATGAGTCAATATATATAAACATTTAAACCCTAGTTGCTCAACCCATAAGCAACTACAAGAGAGGATCAGAACTAGAACGTTGGCATCATTATCAACACGCAATCCCACTTTTGCGATGCCTAAGAAGGAAAAATAACCATAAAAATTACCTTGAATGCTATAAAGAGAAAATACAAACAAATTAGAGATGAAAGTTTGGGCCGTAGGGAAGAAAGTTATCTGCCTTAAGAACTAAAAATACACTTTTGAGTCTCAAATCCATTAGTCTTAAGCCCATGCCACGTACATGAAAAATTGTACTTGGGCCGCGCACCTATGTAATCAGTCTTGTCAACAGTTCCAAATAACAGTTTTGACTACTACTTACCTTGAATAAACTACTGATGACAGACATAGGTGGGAATTAAAAAACATTTATAACGGGATAGACATCTATTGCTTGCAGCGACAAACTCACGCCATTAAAACTAATACTACATATACTCAACAAAACTAAAAAAAAGCACTTTGACCAAGCATATGACATCAAGCGAAACACCCAACTCGAAGTCAAAGGCCGTATGGCATATACTCTGCCCTGAAATGTGTCCCATTCCCATAGCACCCTGAAACATAGTAAGAAATGAGAATAAAGCAATCAATTAGTACTAACTGTCAAAACCACAAATGGGCTTGAATCGCCAGCACTTTGTTAAATAATCTTAAGATCCATATTCCAGTGACTGCTTTAACTTTCCAGCCAACATACCTGGACAAACTGTGGTTTATACAAATCTGCATGCGGGAAACTTGAAGCCTCTTGCATAGGCTATTATGAAAAGCATGCACCTACCACACAAAATATAAGCATAGCAAGCTTGAAGACTCTTGCATAGGCATCGTGATTGCCTCTCGTGGGGTTTTGCGTGGGGTTACGCTTTCACTTGACACCATAGCCATAAATCCAATCTAACATGCAAATCCATCCAAACACAGTTCTATTGAATCTAGAGAAGAGATCATGCCAAAATAACCTATAATGTAGCTACAACTGTCTGCAAACTGAATTCTAAACCTGCATAACTTGTACTGTGCAAAAAACAAGCTAGATAGTATGCAAGTAAGTCCAAGGAAGCTAGATGGGGACATAGCTATCAAAACCAGATCAATCTTGCAACCTTTTATCGCATTTGTAGCTTTTTAAGTTACCAAGATCACTCATCATAAAGCATTGCAACCTGGAGAGGACATCTTGAGACAAGAAGTCAAACGAGAAACCAACATCCGAGCAAGACAAAGATGAGCTCTGCAAGTAATAAAGCGATTAGAACCAGCAAAAATAAGATTGATGAAAGAGGTTATTAAATACTTTGCCCAAGGAACCAGAAATGCAGAAAATGTATTGCCATTAAACCTGGCCCTTACCTAGCCACAATATTCAAACAAGTGTCCACGCAACCTAAAAACCTCCAGACAAAAGATGGCTCACAAGCTAAGACTTTAAGACTGTTCCACAAGTGATTCTTAGGCAGTTCAGACGAGCTAAATGGAATTGTAAGGAAACAGACTGTAGTACAGATATAAAAACCAGTATCTTTCAATTTGGGTCTAGTAAATTCTATAAAGTATCTGTGCAATTTTTGGATATTTCAATATATAGTATTACTGTAATACATACGTAAACACAAACAATAAAGGTATGTTATTCTCAGATGGATCAAATGCAAAAATCCATTATCTTCCATTTTGGTACGTGCAATCCAAAATCAAACACTAATTTCCAGGTACCTGTAAATGTTTAGTCCAGCAGGAATAAAGGCTCAAAGAATTAACAAGTATAGTGTATGCAAGATGGTGCGCGAGCTATAATTTGGTGGAGTTTCAATAAACCTTATAAAACCAACCTTGTAAAGTGCTACGCTATAAAACCTGGAGTATTAACAAGCATTGAGCTGTGATATGCACTTTGCAGCTTGTTTCACGATAACACCATCGGCTGAAGTTGCTGCTGAGCAAATTCGAAATTCTGGCCAAGGTCATAGGTACAAGAAGCTTACACGAATCTAAGATCAAATGCCAATAAAGAAAGACCTGCCATACTGAAGAAGGTCGCTAAACAAGCTAGAAAATAGAGAAAACTAGAACTTCAAAAATAATGCAATATTACAGTGATAGGCTATTCAGATGCTTTCAAACATAGCAACTACTTAGAAAGGAAACATACATCCTCATCCAATACAACTGTTGCTCGATTTTCCCAAGAAATAAGCATCGGATGCCAGTCCATATGACTCCGCAATGGCAAAAACATAGCATCCAATCAGTCTTACACTTTGCTATGGTACAAATGAAATAGCTCTGCCTGAAGACAAATTCTAAGATCAACTCAAGCTCAAATATGAAGCCACTTTGCATAGTATGATCAAGAAGAAGACAAGGCAAAAGAAAAGCAAATAATAAAACACATGTCCTCTACATCAATTGAGCACTGGGACATGTTGGGAAGCAAAAACTCCAAGAAAGTGTACAGACCAACCAGTCCTTGGGAACAAAAAGGGGACACCATGAATGACAATGTAGATGACTAAGCACAGCTTCAGGCATGCTGGAGAAATATATTGGTGAGCTTAGATACTAGCAAAGCGAGCCGAATTAGAAACAAAAATTGCAACTGCACAAAAATTTTGCGCTGGAAAGGAGTTTGACTAGAAAGATACTCCACCATATGCTATAGTAGAGCACAAACAAACGTGAAGAAGAAACTTCAAATTTTGCTCTGGAATGGAGTTTGACTAGAAAGATACTCCCAAATATGCTCTAGTCGAATCATAGAATAGACCGAAAAAAAATGCCTGGAAGCCATCCAGAAGAAAAGTGTTGCCTGCTATGGAAGTGAGCAAAGCAATAAGGTAAACCTGGAAAAACGACTTGAACCCATCCAGAAAGAAATAAAATGTTGCTTGCTATATGGAACCAAAAACAAAGCAAACAATAAGGTAAACCTGAAAAGCAAATGGAAGAGAAAGGAGGATGCATCGCCCTGAAGTGCGTAGGTCTATCCCTGATCTATGAGCTCCATAAGAATCCAAGGTTTCATTCGCAAATCCAACCAGGACTAGATAAGAAAATCATGTAACGAAGGTTCTAACGGCTTTTGCTGTGATCATACTCCTAGACGACAAAGAAGTGCATGAAATCAAACGAGGCGAGGTACAATAACCAGCAAGACCAAATTCTCAAGATACCAACCGAGCATTCAATGATCAAATAGGATGAACTTCAACAAAATTCGATAGGACAAATCTGATTGTAAAAAGCTAAGCTGATGGCTTTAAGAAGAGGGGGCTCAAACAGTCGACCACAAAACCAGCTAACATGCGTCTAACTGGGGAGAGGCTCAAACGGCTGATACAAATTACAATTGGGCTAGATGGAATTAAATATTATGTTAGAGATAATGTTCGCCCGCAGGCCCTTACGCGGGGTAAGGACCTGGCGAGCCCACCCCGCATAAGGGCCTGCGGGCGAACATTTTCTAACGTAAAGTTAAGGGGGGAGGATATTTCCTGCCACGTGGCGCCATCGTAGCCACACAAGTCTGGTCAATCCGTTATCAGCCAGCACCGGAGGAGAGGAAGCGAGCTGCAGCACATTATATGTTTAAGATTGCTTGTAATATGGCGAAATATCCTCCCCCCTAACTTTACAAGGAGGAATCCTCAACTAGCATCATATTTATCTGCTAATCTTGAAACGCACATAAATCACACTTCTAGAGCCTAGTGAAGCGCACACACAAACCAAATAATCCTGATCAGCATGGTTCATTTGTATTTTGGAATCGTACTCAATTAGGCTCTAGAAACAATAAGTTTGAGAGTTGATTCATTCATTTTAGTCTCGAATAATATCGTTATCCTTTAATTACTACACATTGACATGTTATTGGAACTTCTTGATTGATTTTAATGGAAGGAAAAAGCAGAAGTACCAATTTTAAAAGTATCTATTTTTAAGGGGTTCCAAAAGTGGTATATCTTAACATGCTTTCACTCATCATGGAAAAGGGGCCTTACTTCCGTCCACAACTGTAAAGGAGTTCCTTATTTTAAAGAGGAGGTAATTGTTCGTTTGTGCATATAATAGCAATAGCACAGTTTCTGCCCAAAATGACTTACTCAAACTAGCGTGAATAAGCACACAACAAACAACACCGATTACCCTAGGATTCTTTCTCTCAACAACACTATCTTTAAAAGAGAATGGTATACTCATTAGCTATATCATGCTCTTCAAGAGATTTTGTAAAGATAAAATATACAAATGCTCTGTGTGGGAAATCATCCACAAACATTAGAAAATAACGTGCACTACTCAAACAGGAAGACAGTGGGCCTCACACATCAGCATGTACAAGTTCCAAGAGTTTTGTTTCACGTGTAGCTTTCACATAGAAAGGACGCCGATGTTGCTTTCCAATAGCACATGCCTCACATACACTCATTGATGCGGTGCTACTCAATGACACACCATCAACGGTTCTATCAGAAGCTATATCCAACAAATATTGGAAATTAAAATGTGCAAAATGATGATGCCACAGTATATTAGATACATCTCCACTGACAATCATGAGATTCACAAAGTATTGGTCAACTTAAGCTCATAAAGACGTCCTCCTCTTACTACAGTCGAGAATCCACTTCAAAAATTTTTGTGCAGAAGACTATATTGCCATTGTTCTAGGCCGAGATGCCAATGCCAGAGATCACCATCTGCAAGTACGAACAAGAAACAATCTGGGAGGATCCGAACCCCCTGCGCATTGTGCAGCTCCAAGCAGCCTGCCTGCCCTTAAAGGGCAGAGGCTAATCCCATGCATATGTAAATGCAAACACTCATCCATTTTCCCTTTATTTTTAAAGTTTTTCATAATTCTCTTCATCAGGCAAGCAATGCAAATCACATAATCAGAAATTTATGGTTTTATTCAATCAGAGATCACTCTTTTTTTTAGCATATGAAAACAATTTCCACTACTATCTTGGGGCAACTCCAAGAACAAATCTACCTTGGATAAATCTGCACAATCATCTATCAAATTGAATTGTTAGTCAAAATTAGCAAATCTAAAAATTGAGATGCGATTGCGGCATAAATTGGACACATGCAAAATGCAACTTAATACTTGTACATGTGACGTTCCAGCACAGTATACGGTCCCAAGACGTATGCTGTACTGCCTCGTCACGCGTGCCAATCTCGCCTCCCAAAGTCTGTCTGAGCAGTTTAGCTCATCAGCTTCCCTTTCTAGCGTCATCTTCTAGCAGTTCTGCAGCATGGTCGAGTTCAGAGCAGGAGGAGCAAGCCAGAGATCAGGTATTTTGTCAATTCAATAGTCTAATCCGCCTCCCAGACTTAGAATAAGTAGGTTTAGCCTATTGAATTGCCCATAGCAACCATCTAGATCTCTAGATACCAAGCCATAACTAAAGAACCTAACTCTGTGATTTAGATTAAATCTCATTCTTTAGTTCTTCTATGATATGTATGTGATGATGATCTCTGTGGACTCCTTGTATTGGGAAGGGGGGTAGAGGCCTTAAAAGCCTAGTAGTATGATGCTCCTAGCCAACCCTCTTTAATGCACTATTAAATTCGGCCTGTGTACAAGAACCAAACCTGGTTGTGGATGAAGGGGCCAGACTGCTTACAAGGAGGTTCATGTCCTGACTCATGATCATGTCCCTCTGGTAGTAAAGCCTATCGGGGACTATTGTGGACTAGACCTAATGCTCTGCCACTGCGTGAGGGCTTTGCATGGGTTCGACACTCTTGGGGTGGTGGACACCTTCCATGGAGTTCAGTCGAGTACGGGCAGTGGCCCTCTAGTCACCTTGAGTCAGCATGCCAACCTCTGGTGGGAGCAATCCCTACCTGCCCCATCGGAACTGGGGAGATGAAACTCAGGCATAGCCCCTTTGGCTATGCATCCGGCGGGCTGCTACAGTCAAGTCCCAACACTTTTCAACCTACTCTGCAAAGTGTGCACAGGAGGGGCGGATGGAGTGGACTACCCCAAGCCCGCCCAAGCCATGTTCTATTGCCAGCCAAATCCATTGTCATGAATTCTGTCTGCAATGACTTCTGGAGGCCCAAGCCGTCAGTCATCCCCTCTCGAGTCTGAGCCTTGGGCAGGAACTCCTATGTGATGTGCTGATCTTTGTCTATGCAGATATGTGGTGAGCCATCCTTCGTGATGGTCATGTGATGTTGATGTTGTATACTGACATGTATGTTTACGCTTCTGCAGCTAGGTAGACCCTGAAGGGAGACAGGGTAAAATGACCCCTTCATTCTTCCCACTGGAACTCATCAAGGTTGCAGTGACACGTGGAGGGCCTTGTATCAGCATGGAGCTGGTATGGGGGATGAACTCCTGTTTGTATACGGTGAATGCACCGTATATGAGTAGGGGATGTCACAGTGGTATCAGAGCAATGTTCTTGGTGACCAAGAGCAAAGCACTGACCATGCTCCCAGTAGTACTAACTTAGTAGGATTCTCAAACCTCGAAAAAGTGGGAAATTTTTTTCTCATTTTTATGGTATATGCTAAGCTAGTAACAATTAGAAGAATTGAAGAACCAAGAAAACTAAAAAGTTGAATAAATTTTGACCTAAAGTAGCAAAGGTCTCACAGTATGCGCCCAGGCCAAAAACCAAATTCTGGTTTTGCCTCCCAGCGCACACCGTGAGACATGGGCCACAATCACCTTGAAACATGATGAATTTTAACAAACTAACATGATAAATCGAGTTTTAAGGTAAGAATTAATTAGATCTGTATGTTATACCCCTAGGAATATGCCTAGAAATCCCATAATTTAGTCATAAATGCCAAATGTCTCACGGTATGCGCCCAGGCCCAAAACCAGATTTTGGTTTTGCCTCCCAGCGCACACCGTGAGACCAATGGATTAGAAAAGTCTGAAGTAAGCATATGTTATAGGTTAATAGGTGCCTTGGCACATCAAAAAGAGTAACTTAGAATTTGACCTGAAATTGGCCAAACTATAAATAGACCTAGACCCCTCCCCCGTCATTTGTAGACTTCCTGTTTAGAGATTTGCTCTGCTTTTTGAGGCAATTTTTGGGCGTCCGACCTCCGATTGACGTGAAGTAAGACATGGCATGCACCAAACAGACTGCTCGGGTTCCTCGAGGAGATGAATCAGCCAAGCCAATGCTTCGGGAGCGACTTCTCGCGAGAGGAGGCCGACCTTCATCAAGTGAGGAGAGCACTTCAGAGGAGCGGCACGAGGAGGAATCCCAGCGGGGATCACAAGAGAAACTGGCCGACAGCATCGACCAGGAGTTAGAGGTGCAGTCGGAGGGCTCGACGGAAGTGCTCGAGGAAGAGGACATTGGATCTCCGAGTTCAATGGATGAAGAGACCCAAGGAGTGTACGAGCAGATAGAGCGGGAGATACAAGAAGAGGAGAGGGCAGATCGAGAGCGGGAGGCCAAGATTCAAGAAGAGCAGAGGGAGCCAACCCCCGAGCCGACCCTGGAGGAAGAACTCGCGGCATGGATTCAAATGCACGAGGCGAAGGAGCGACACCGCCAGAAAAAGGCCGAAAAGAAGAGGAAGAGAGAGGAGGCAAAGGAGGCCGAAGAGAAGAAGAAGCGCAAGGGCAAGAACGTAGAGCAGCCCAAAAGGAAGATGAAGAAGGCCCCGTCAAGGAAGATCGTCATCGAGGAACGGCCAGCTGACCAGCCCGCATCCTCCGATGATTCAGACGATGAAGACTTCAACCCCAACCTAGAAGGTGGGAGTTCCTCCAAGGCCCCAGGTGAAGGTCCAGCAGACCAGGAGCAGGCAGATGTCATGAACCTACTCGAAAAACAAGGAAAATACGTGGAAAATACGCAAGAAATACGCCAAGATCGGCAAAGAATCTGATATATGAACAGGAATCAATAATACAATAGCCCGAAGGCAAGCAGGAATACAAGACAGATGCCTAGAAGGCTCAAGACTGGCGTTGAACCGGAATGGTTTGACAAGAAGGAGATGCCTCCTTATATATCTAGACCAACAGTCAGGATCGCGCCACTCCAATGGATGAGATCGCGCCAAGTGTCGCGCACGCATTTAGGTTCTAGAACATTCTAGAACCTTCTGGAGATAGTCCCACATATAAGGAAGACGTGAAGAAATGTCTTCAACAAATATTGGTAGCGCACTTGACAAGGGTGTGTGACTCGCAACTGGAAGATTGCGAGTTCAAATCCTGTTTTGTGCAACTACCCTTTTGCATCCGTGTGACGACCATCTTTTGTACATAGGAGTATAATGTTCGTATGATACGAATATCCGTATGGTCGTCACACCATCCCCCTCCTACGATGGCGACGAGTCCTCGAAGCTGGGGCCGGAGTACTCAGACTTGGCTTATGCGGGTAACGTCGGTGAAACTCCGTAATTTTGTCAGGTGCATTAGTCAGATTCTCGGCAGGCTCCCAGGTTCTGTCACTTGGTGAGTAACCTTCCCAGTCGACAAAGTAATACAATCGTCGACGAAGAAACTTGGAGTCCAGAATCTCTCGAACCTCGAACTCCTCATGATCATCAATCTCGACTGGTGGTGGAGGTGGAGGTACTCGATCCGGAAATGGATTCGCCATATAGGGTTCTAACAAAGACACATGAAACACTGGGTGAAGCCGGACTGATGGCGGAAGCTCCAGACGGAAAGCAGCATCACCAACTCGTTCAATGATCCGATAGGGACCTAAGCGCCGGTAGTCGAGCTTGTTACAAGGGCGAGCTGTCGGCAAATCCCGACGCAAGAGCCAAACAAGATCACCAACTGCAAAATGAGGAGCGTCCTGACGATGCTGATCTGCATGATGACGATAACGTGCTTGGGCCTGGAGAAGATGGTGCTGAAGATCATCCTGAAGCATGCGGAGCTTCTCGAGCCTGTCCTCAGCACTGGGATTGACTGAGTCATATCCAGGAGCAATCAAAGACCACCGGGGATGCATGCCAAAATTAATAAAGAACGGAGTCTGGCCTGTGGAGGCATGGACAGAATTATTATAAGCAAATTCTGCCAGCGGTAGCCAATCAACCCAGTCATCCTGCTGATAATTGATGAAGCATCGCAAATACTGTTCAAGGGTTTGATTAGTGCGCTCCACCTGTCCATTGGTCTCTGGATGATGTCCTAAGAGAGCTTAACGCGTTCCACATGCAAGAGTTGCAATAGACGCTTCCAAAAGCGGCAACAAATTGAGGGGCCGCGATCGCGACAATGTTATCGGTAAGCCATGGAGTCGAACCACCTCTCGAAGCAAGAGAACCACTGTGTCTTCACTAGAGATAGAAGTGCTGCAAGGAATGAAATGTGCCATCTTGGAAAAACGGTCAACAACAACAAGGATGGCGTCATGGCCCTGGGAGGATGGAAGCTCGACAATAAAATCCATCGAAATACTCTTCCAAGGACCTACTGAACTGGTAAAGGCTGAAGCAGCCATGAGGAAGATGTCTTGGAACCTTGGCTCGACGCCAGATGTCACAGGATCGAATAAACGAAGACTCGGCCACCAATACTCGACTAATAAGTTCAAGAGTCTTGGCTACTCCAAAGTGTCCTAGGCCAGAGGTGAATCATGGCAAGCCCGAAGAACCCGAAGCCTAGAAGCACCATCCGCACATATAGAAGCCCATCACGGGCAAGTAGTGGAGTCCATCTCAAACCTCAAAACAATCATAGTCCGATCCCATCTGGCTTGAGAAGATGATGATGCACATATAGAAGCCAATGTGTGAGAATACATCTTGAGCCAATGGATCGGGAGGGCGTAGATGTTGAGAATACATTCCAACAAGGTCGTAGATATCATGAGGCCTCTCGAACAAAGTGAGAGCCATAAGCTGGAACCGATCAGGCCCTAAAATAACCTGTGATTGCTGACCATATGCAGGATCACCTAGTTTGGGCTCAAGGTAGGAGCGTCGAGACAAGGCATCAGGCTTTCCTTGGAGAGATCCAGAATGGTACTTGATCACGAAATCAATCCGGGATAATACTTGAGTATGCCACCGGGCCTGGCGACGGTTGAGCACTCGAGCAGACTGAAAATATTTGAGATTTCGGTGATCTGTGTAGACTGTGACCTTATAAGGGGATCCCTCCAGGAAACGTCTCCACTCCTCGAAAGAATCCACTATTGCCAACAACTCCTTGTCATAAATGGGATAGTTGATTTCAGCAGCCTGAAACTTTCGTGAATGATAGGCGATTGGATGCAATTCATGGTCACCCTTCTCCTCTGACAAGATCCCACCAAGCGCAAAATCAGAAGCATCTGCTTCAACAACATATGGGCGCAAAGGGTCTGCATGAGCAAGAACTGGCGCCGCGGTGAAAGCATGCTTCAGGGTAACAAAAGCAGATTCTGCTTCCACAGTCTATTCGAATGGCACGTCCTTGACAGTGAGGCGTGTCAAAGGAAGAGCAATCTCTGAATAATCCCGGATGAAACGCCGATAGAAATTGGCAAACCCAAGAAAACACTGAACATCTCGAATGGATGAAGGTGTTTGCCACTCCAGAACAGTGCTGACCTTTTCAGGATCCATAGAGACTCCATGTGGTGTGATGCGATAGCCAAGGAACTCCACATTATCCTGTTCAAACTGGCACTTCTCAAGTTTGACATATAATCCATGCTCACGAAGCTTTTGAAGGACCTGTCGAACATGTCTTTCATGTTCTTCGAGAGTCTTAGAATAAATAAGGATATCATCCAAATAGATGATAACAAAAGTGTCTAAGAACTCTCGAAAAACATCATTGGCCATATGCTGGAATACTGCCGGAGCATTGGTAAGTCCAAACGGCATAACTGTGTACTCAAAATGGCCATACCGAAAGTGAAAAGGCCGTTTTCCACTCATCACCCTCCGGATGCTTAATAAGATTATAGGCACCCCGAAGATCAATCTTCGTAAAATAGTGCGCGCATTTGAGTCGCCAGCAACTCTGGGATCGAGGAAGCGGATACCGATTCTAACCGCGGATTTTATTGAGGCCACGATAATCAACCCACCGTGACGCCGAACCAACCATCCTTCTTTTTTGACGAAGAAGATAGGCGCCCAAAGGGATCGAGAATGTCGAATGAAGCCAGTGGCTAAATTCTCTTCAATATAATCCCGCAAAACCTTCAACTCAGCGGGAGATAGACCATATATCGGACCATATGGCGGCGTGGTCCCCGGCTGCAAATCAATAGGACAATCATATGGACGATGCTCTGGGAGTTTACTGGCCTTGACTTTGTCAAACACATCAGAGAAATCGCCATATTTATCTGGGAGCATTGGAACAAGCTTCGATGGTGTCGAGCTAGCCGACGGGTGAACCTGGATTGCAAATACTGAACTTGGATCTTGCCTTCTAGATTTATCGAACTCACGAAGAGAAATCTTCGAGATGCGAAACGGAGGGCATGAAGAAGCCTTTACAAAAGCAGGGGCCGGAACATGAGCAGGAACAGGAACGTGAGCAGGAGCAATTGGAACATGAACTGGAGCATGGACTGGATCAGGAACTCGAGCGTAAAAAGTGGACGGATCAAGAGCCGGAGCAGGAACGTAGACCGGAGCAAGAACCGGAGCAGAACAGAACCGAACCGAGCGTAAACCGAGCTAGAGCTGGGACATCATCAAGAATATGATCAGAATCTGTGGCATGAACTGAAGCAGAGGCAAGAGGCGGATCAGAACATGGAATAGCAAGGAAGGAGTCAGGGGCCCACGATACTGCACGGATCGAAGTCGATGTTGGTGTAGAGACTTGATCTGCTGATGAACTGGAACTAGAGCTAGAACCAGCAAATCGAAATGATCTAGTACGCCAATCAATCAAGGGTTATGTAGCTCGAGCCGTATGTCAGACCCAAGACTATTGGCGCATGAGGGCTAGCAATGAGATTGAAGGAAATACTACAAGAAACTCCCTCGAATAAAACCTGAAGAGGCGCAGTACATTCTGTGACTGCACCCAAAGAGATCTCTCGTCCATCAATCACTTCGACAGAAGCAGGATGCTCAACCTTGCTTCTAGGGATGGCGTGCTTACTGGCGAACGCACTATCCATAAAGCAAGCATTTGCACCACAATCAAGTTGCACCAACACTTGCAATTCTCCAACTTCTGATTTCAATGATATAGGGATGAAGAATGCCTTGCTGACCTTATCTGATGGAATAAACATGTCAGGAAATGTGGAAGGAGTCTGAGAAAAGGCGGCCAGCCGACGAGAGACTCCTACTACTCGGACCGGCCCCTGAAGTTTTCCGACTGATTTAGGCACTTCACAGGGCATCCCCGAGCGATATGGCCCACTCCTCCACAGTAGATGCAAAGATTAGCCTCTCTCCGACGCTACTTCTCGGTGGCAGATAAGGGTCCTCGAATTGCCCGATCAATCTGCATAGGCTCAGGTCCAGATCTGCTAGATTCTACAGATGAGGCCGGAAAAGGCGTAGCTACAGGCGCTTGTGTAATTGGAAAGACCTGACTACGTCTCTCTTGCCTACGTTTGAAGAGCCGATTATCACATCGAACTGCAAATCTGATGGCTTCTTCCTAACTCTGGGGATCCTCCATAGACAACAACATATCTTTGACATCCTCTCGTGAACCCCCTTCGAAACAGCCTCGGCGCAATATCATCCCGTGCAGTATTCACCGCAATTTGACGAAATTTCGATGCATATATTGAAGTCGGGCGAAAGTGCCTTGCCTTAAGTTGCAAAGTTTTATGATGTGAGCAGCGCCGACGACGGTGTCTCCAAAGCATGCTTCGAAGTTCCGCAGTTGAAAGCAACAAAATCTTGTAACTCGGGGCTCCTTTCTCCAATAAAGGAGCAAACCAACTTAGAGCTGGCCCCGCGAGAAGAGAACCAATCAGCCCCACTTGTTCTTGAGCCGTGGGATATCTATGAGGATGAAGTCTGAATCACAAGCCCGATCCGATTCAAAACCGCGGAGTTTGGACCGAAAGTGCCGCCAAACTTCTCGGCAGGCTGATCTTAGGCTCGATAGCCTCAATCCCGAAGTTAGAAGCAGATTCATGTGAAGCAATACGTTCCTTAAGCTCTTTATTGTCCAACCGCGAATCTGCCGGCATACTTAAACAAAGTCTTTGGACCGCTTTGTAATAAAAGTCGAACCTCCTCCATAGATATAAAATCACCAAATATGAGCAAAAAAAAATGCTTAGGATCGAAAGCGCATAAGAACCAGAAGGGATTCCGGTTCAAACCGGCCATGAACCTACCGAAAAACAAGGAAAATACGTGGAAAATACGCAAGAAATACGGAAGAAATACGCCAAGATCGGCAAAGAATCTGATATATGAACAGGAATCAATAATACAATAGCCCGAAGGCAAGCAGGAATACAAGACAGATGCCTAGAAGGCTCAAGACTGGCGTTGAACCGGAATGGTTTGACAAGAAGGAGATGCCTCCTTATATATCTAGACCAACAGTCAGGATCGCGCCACTCCAATGGATGAGATCGCGCCAAGTGTCGCGCAGCATTTAGGTTCTAGAACATTCTAGAACCTTCTGGAGATAGTCCCACATATAAGGAAGACGTGAAGGAATGTCTTCAACAAATATTGGTAGCGCACTTGGCAAGGGTGTGTGACTCGCAACTGGAAGGTTGCGAGTTCAAATCCTGTCTTGTGCAACTACCCTTTTGCATCCGTGTGACGACCATCTTTTGTATCCATATGGTCGTCACAGCAGACCAGAATGCACAGGTCCAGGTACCCCCAACCTACCCGACTTGGGATAAGGACTTGAAGAAGCCGCCGCGACCTGCCTGGGAGTCCTACGTGATAGACTCTATCAGGGTCTACCAGAAGAAGCTGAAGGCGCATCAGGAGTTCATGAAGAAGTGGGAGGCTTACAACTCCTACTATCAGGCGAACAAGGTCACTTTTATAGCAGGTGGACGGCCATCCAAGAAGCAGACGCTCAAGCCGCCGCCAGAGAAGCTTGTTCCTCCAAAGAAGCCAGCGAAAAGGAAAGCCAAGTCAAATCTGAATCGAGGAATCAGGAAGATTCGACACTTCCAGAGAAGCTCAGTATCAGGTAATCTCCACAGTAGGGAAGGCCAAGACCAAGTCATTCATATAGACTCGGGAAGTACCCACAACTTTGCGTCCCCAAGAATGGTTGAGATGCTGAAGCTCAAGCCATTGAAGTCCAAGCCAAGACCCGTGGTGTTAGCAAGTGGGGCAGTAAGACACACGGCAGGCAAGAGGATAAACTTCGACATCGACTTGTCAGGAATCAACGTTCAAATGGGGGCAGAAGTGATGAGCATTGGGAAGTACGATTTGATCATAGAAATGGAGTATCTTGGTCCAGCAGGCGCCCTCATTGATTGTGGGAAGCGGAAGGTGAGCCTCACGGCGCCCAACGGCAAAATCATAGAGATTGCAGGTAAAGAAGTTGTTCCTATCATGCAGTGTATGTCTAGTAAGCGGCTGCTCAAGAGCATAACGAGCGATCATATAGCATATATCTTCAAGCTTCAGATCGAAGAGCCCGAGTCAGAAGAAAGCAAGGAAGATAAGGTGTTCAGTAAGTTGCCAAAGCAGATAGCTAAGTTGATCAAGGAGTTCCATGATCTCTTTCCAGACGAGATCAAGCAGCTTCCTCCTTACAGGGGAGTCGAGTGTGAGATAGCACTCGAACCAGGTATGAAGACGATAAGCAAGGCTCCGTATAGGATGACGACGCAAGAGCTGACCGAGTTGAAGAAGCAATTGCAGGAGTTGCTTGACCTAGGGTTCATTAGACCTAGCGTCTCACCATTTGGGGCACCCATTCTTTTTGTGAAGAAGAAGGATGGCAGCTTGAGGATGTGCATAGATTACAGGCAGTTGAACAAGCACACCATCAAGAATAAGTATGCACTCCCCAGATCGGACGACCTGATGGATCAGTTCCAAGGGGCGAAGGTTTTCTCCAAGATAGACCTGAGGTTGGGGTACCATCAGATCAGGATCAAGGAAGAAGACGTCCACAAAACAGCATTCAGGACCAGGTATGGGCATTACGAGTTCACAGTAATGCCGTTTGCTTTGTCAAACGCCCCAGTAACGTTCATGAGGCTTATGAACGACATCTTCAAGGAGTTCTTGGATACTTTTGTGATAGTATTTTTTGATGATATTCTGGTGTATAGCAGATCCCTGGAAGAATACGTACAACACCTAAGGAGAGTGCTCGAGAAGCTAAGGAGGCACCAGTTGTACGCTAAGTTGAAGTACCACTTCGCAACGGAGAGGGTGGAATATCTGGGTCATGTGATCTCATCGGAGGGGATTTCGACGGATCCCGCCAAGATTGAAGCAGTCATACAGTGGCCGGCACCAAAGAATGTCTATAAGTTCAGAAGCTTTCTTGGCCTAGCAGGGTACTACAGGAAGTTTGTGAAGAACTTTGCAAAGATAGCGGCCCCGCTAACAGATTTGACGAGGGCGGAAAAAGTGAAGGATTGGGCAGATCATTGGCACAAGAAAGCCCAAGCAGGGTTTGAATTGTTGAAGGAAGCTTTGACAACCGCCCCCGTCTTGACCCTGCCAGACCCAGAGAAGGACAAGCTTGTGGCGACAGACGCAAGTAAGATTGCCACAGGTGCAGTGCTCATGCAGGAAGAGCTAGTAGTAGCCTATGACTCCCGAAAGATGAACGACGTCGAAACGCGCTACCCGACGCACGATAAAGAGTTGCTTGCAGTTGTCAGGGCACTAAGAATTTGGAGGCACTACCTGTTGGGGAGGAAGTTCCAGTTGGACACAGACCATCAGAGTCTCCAATATGTATCCACACAACCACATCTCAACCTGAGACAGCGAAGGTGGATGGAGTTCCTCGAAGAATATGACTTTGATATAGTTTATAAGCCGGGGAAGCTCAATGTGGTAGCAGATGCGCTTTCAAGGCATCCTCTGACAACAAGAGTGCACTGCAATGCAATCTCGACGCTCAACAGCGACTTCGGTAAGAAGATCGAAGAAACCTTGCCGACAGATGCAGACTTCAAGGAAGTGTGGGCGAGCTTGTGCAAAGAGGCAATAACAGGTAAGGAGAGGGAGACCTTCAAGAATTTTAAGAAGGTAACCTTTTGTACCATAAGAACAAGTTGTGTGTGCCTGAATCATCAGGGGTGAGGAAGTTGATTCTCCACGACACCCACAACAGTCCAATAGCTGGCCGCGTAGGATTTATGAAGACATATTTCAAAGTGCGCAGCAGCTATTATTGGCCAGGGATGAAGAAGCAGATAGCTCGCTACATCAAAGAGTGTCAGCTATGTCAGCAGACGAAAGCAGAGCAGCTTCGAATTCCATGAGCATTGGAACCACTAGTGGTTCCGAACGCTAAGTGGGAGGTCATCAGTATGGACTTCATAACATGGCTCCCGATGACAGTAAGAGGGAAAGATGCCTTGATGGTTGTGGTCGACAAGTTGTCGAAGATGGCACACTTCGTGCCTTGCAGGACTACCGACACAGCCATGGATACAGCGAAGCTCTTCACCAAAGAAATCTTCAGGCTCCATGGCATGCCAAGAGAGATCATCTCTGACAGAGACCCGAAGTTCATGAGTGCCTTTTGGCAGGATCTTTTTGCGACGATTCAGACGAAGTTGTCCATGAGCACGGCCTATCATCCTCAGACGGATGGGCAAACAGAATGGACCAACAGAATTTTGGAAGATATACTACGAAACTATGTCTGGAATAAGCAGAGTATGTGGGAAGAGTATATTCACTTGGTTGAGTTCGCTTATAATAGCATCAAGCATGAATCATCTTAGATGTCGCTGTTCATGATCAACTACGGCTTCCAATGTCTAACTCCAGACACTTGGCACAATCCTGTGTCAAAAGTAGAGGTTTCGCAGCAAATGTTGGTCGACATGCAGCAGCTAGTAGAAGAGGTCCGAGGATATCTTCTTGCAGCAAGGAGTCGACAAAAGAGCGTCGCCGACAAGCATCGGACGGTCAGAGAGTTCCAAGTTGGCGACAACGTTTGGCTCAAGATCAAAGTGAAGCAGGCGAAGCTCCGCATCGGAAATTGTAAGAAGCTTGCTCCAAGGTGGGCTGGACCTTTCAGAATAGCCAAGAGAGTAGGTAACAATCCTACAAGTTAGAGCTGCCAGCACAGCTGAAAATTCATAAAGTCTTCCACGTGAATTTGTTGAAGAAGCATACTCCAAATCCAGAAGTCTTGGACACTCCAACGTTGTTGGAAATGACAGAAGAGCAGCTAGAGATAGTTCCAGAATTGATTCTTGATAAAGCATTCAAGAAAACAAGGAGATCAGAGTTTCTCCAATATTTGGTCAAGTGGAAACACTTGCCAGTGGAAGACGCGACATGGGTACTTAAGAGGATCTAATAAAGCAATACCCACAGTTTATGGAGCAATGGGACGGCAAGGTCATCTCTGAAGAAATCGGCTCAGGCATGTCGATTTGTGTTTAGATTAATTTCATGTGTAGCTAGGATTAATCTACGCATGCAGCCTATGCTAGGTATGGGTTGCATGCGTTGTTACGGATGATGGGACCACGACGCTGATCTCTAGGACGTGGTATTAATGTCAATGTAGGCATGACCGCGGTTTTGCTTGGATGGTAGATTAAAAAGTCTACTTCCGTCCCATGGAAGTAGATGCCCTCGAGAGATAAGAGGCCATTCAGGCATGCATTGATAGGAAAGCACCTCTAGTCAATGCCTACGGGGAGGACCCTATCCTTCACGCCCCAAATACGGGAAGGACCCTATCCTCCACGCTTGGGCAACTAAAGGTGTAGGCATGAGCGTCATTGTTAGTCCTGTATGTCCTGGTACAAGACTATTCATGCACACGATGGACCAGGTCAAGGCTAAGGATCCACAGTCAGGCACATGTCAGTCGTCAAAGGCCCCGCAGAAGACCAAGCAGCAGACCACGCAGAAGGCCACACCCGTGCCAAAGAAGAGGCAACGCACAGACAAGTGACGCGCTGTCACCGTCAGTGTCATTTCAGGCTTTCCAAGAGGCACTGCCAACAGGCCTACAAATCAGGCCTCCTTCCAGGAGTCGGCACCGAGAATTGACAGAGTGTCTATACTGGGCCAAAGGCCATTGTACTATATATACGAGTAGAGCTAGCCTTCACGGGTTAGATGAGTTTTGGGTCTTATCTCACTTCTGCTTTCTCTCGATTGCGAGAGCTCATGTATCATCATTGATATCAAAGAGTTTTGTTCTCATCATTTTGATCTTATTGTTTTCTTTTGTTCTCTCTCTTTTCCTTTTCCTTTGTTTCTTTTGCAAATCCCGCGTGACACAGCTACCGGATTCTCCTGTTTGATCCACGGGTCCTCACAGAGGGCTGTCTTGCAGGAGTTCCCGAACCCAGACCCCAAACACTGTCGCCGCTGCCGGGTCTGATTTTCTTTTATTTCCTTCTTTTACCATGTCTGCCCGAGCTTTCACTCCCGAGGAGCTTCTTAGCCAGACGACGTCTCGGTTGGAGCGCCATCAACGTCGCGAAGTTGCAAGAGATATGTATGACACTGGTTATGATATTGAGGGCGTCCATATTCGCTCACGAGCTCAATCGGCGCCACCTACTCCTCGTGTTCACTCTCGTCCTGGCTCTCCTCCAGCGTGTAAACATTGTTCACAACCTCAGTCACCACATCATACACCTGTTCAGCCCCCTCCAGCTTATTTCCACACTCCAGAGAGTCATTCATATCTCCTCTGGCCATACTCCTCTGCCTTCACAACCATCATCTCCCCCTGGCGGAATGGGTTACCCCCATATCTCTTTCGGCCCTCCCCAGATTCAGACATATCCCCAATCCCCTTCTTTTCACCAGACTCTTCCAGTCTACACTCTTGCTGATCTCAAGCCACACGAACAAAGCTCTCAAGGACCATCCCCACAGGATGCTCCTTTTCAAGACTCTCAAGGTTTTTCTGCCCCTCTGACACACCATACCAAGACTATGGCTGTACCACCTCATTATATGCCTCCTCCTACTCAGCCGCTCTATGCGCACGGTCCGTCACAATCTTCTTTTCAGACTCTCAAACTGACCTATCCCACTTTTGGAAGTACTAAAGGCAAACCCTTAGATCAAAGTGCTCAAGCCTACATGGAAGAATTTGAGGCTCTGGCTATCCTAAATGGTCACGCTCAACCTCAACTGAAGTTCCACATCTTTTCCACCACGCTGCGTGGCTCTCCTCATCAATGGCACCACAGATGATGACCAACTTCTTCTCAAGCAACTCAATGATCTTCAGCAAGAACCCACGGAGTCAGCCCGGGATTTTGCGGATCGTCTTCACATCCTCCTCAGCAAACTTCAAGAGTACCCCACGCAAAGCCAGATCCTTGTCTGGTTTTTCCAGGGACTTCCTCCGGCTATTCGTCTCATGACTGAATAATTGCGCCCCAAGACTTTGGAGCAGGCCATCGAACTTGTCAATCATTCAGTTAATGTTTCCTCCCGCAGCGTGGCCCTTCAGGAGCTACCCTTCATTCCTCCTGTCATGGTACCTCAGACTGCAGTTCAGCCTCAACACTCAAATCCTCAACGCAGTCAAATTTGGTGCCACATCTGCAAATATCAAGGCCATTTGGCCAATGAGTGCAACTCCTCCAATGGCCCTCCTCATTGTAAACGCTGCAACATGTGCAATCATGCTACAGAAGAATGCACTCGTGCTCATCCTACACCCTTCTGGCAAAAGATGGTTTATCAAGTCTAGACCACGCCTCAGCAACAGACGTCATACCAACCTCAGCCATTTCAAGTTCAACCACTTCAATAGTATCCACAATCTCAGCAATCTCAGCCGTCACGAGGACAAGGCAACCGACCTCCTTTTGATCCTTCTAAAGCCCAGTGCTATCATTGTCTGGAATGGGGTCATACCACCACGGCGTGCCCTCAACTTCCTCAAGTTCAAGTCCAACTTCCAGGCACGAATCAAACCACGTCAGTACGCCTCACGGCCTATCAACTTTGGATCGCTAATGGCAAACAAGGCCCTCGTCCTGTTCTAAGAAAGCCACCATGCGTACCGCAACAACAAAGGTATCAACCAGCTCCTTCGTCAATTCCTCCTCTAGATCAACAAGCTCAGGAAGAAATTTACCAAGCTCTCAATCCTCCGGTCCAACAGTCAAACTGGGTTGGTTTGGTCTCGCGACAGACCAGGACTTCATGCCCCTTGACCATCATTCCTCATGATACGCGCCCTGCTTTTGCCGTAGATATGATCCCTCATGAAGAGGAAAAAAAGGTTCACTTTGTACCAGACTTGGATAAACTCATGCCTCATGTCATGCCCAAGGTAAGACAAAGTATCCTCAACCTCATGCAGGCTGCAGAAGGCCGCACACTTGCTAATGTGCACGCCACCACCAGGGCTCAACAGCGTCATGAAGCACCTCCGTCATCTCACACTCCACGCTCTCAGACATATCCGAATATTGCTGCAGAGGTGGAGCTTCTCAAAGAAGTTTCTGCTTCTTTACCTCAGACTTTAGCTCCCTTGGATCCTGCTAATTCGTTTTCTCATGTTCCTTTGGAACTCCAAGAAGAACTTGCAAAAATCAAAATTCCTTTGAGTTTAGCCACCATTTTGAAACTTTGTCCTGCTCTCAAGGACCAGTTGCCCCTTTCCACGGTTCTGGTTGGGGCTGTGGCTACCTCTACACCATGCCACGGTGGGCAATCACAAAGACAATCATGTCCAGATTGATGGTGGAAGTGCTGTCAATCTCATTACTGATAAGCTCAGAAAGCAATTGGGCATCACACAACTTTACCGTGCCCCTTATGATATCAAGTTGGCCAATGGTCATATCACGCGCCCTCAAGGCGTCACACCCCTTCTTCACATCAATATTGGCGAACTCAGATTCCCTCTAGAATTTGGTGTTTGGAACGCTGGCGAAGATCCCGGTGATATGAAATGTTGGTCGGCAGACCTTTTATCCGTCAGGCAAAAAGTATTCATTATTGGGCCACGGACCAGTCGTCATTACAGATGGTCATCTCAATGCTACTATGGATTTGGAAACTGGCAAGATCATCTCTGTTGAACATGCCGAACCTTCTCTCTTAGACACCGATTCTAATGAAGCCCAGAATATCTATCATGTTCAGGCTCCACCTGCGAGTCTGCCTCTTTCATCCTACCCTGAATATGCTGATCCTTGGGGTGAGATGACTCTGGATCAGGACCAGGCTGTGGCTGCGCTGCTCGACCCTTACCTGGCTCCTTGCAATCGTATCCAAAGACTTGACCATTTTTCCGACACTGTACTTCCTCCAGAAACGGTGGACGTCAACCACTGCTCGATGACGCTCAGCAACCGCTTTTCTTCACCACACAAAATGCAGCTCATCCAGTCATGTTTCAACCTCATGCTCACGTTGTTCAAGACAAGGAAGTTGTTCCACACATTCAGACTCCGGAGGTGGAGATTGTGGACGTTGGCAACAATCAGCCAGTCCGCCTTGCTGCAAATCTCCCAACCACCTATCGCGCACGCACCCTCACGCTGTTCAAAAAATTCAAACACATTTTTGCCTGGAGCTATAAAGATCTTCGGGGTATCAACAAAGACTTGGGGGAACTCACCATTCCTACCAAACCAGATGCACGTCCTGTCTAGCAACGACAGTACCGGCTCAACCCCAACTACCGTGACCGTGTCAAGGCCGAAATTGATAAACTCCTAACTGCCGGCTTGATTTATGAGGTCAAACATTCTGAATGGGTGAGCCCCATCGTCATTGCTCTCAAACACAACGGTAAGATCCGCGTCTACGTGGACTATCGCCAAACTCAATCGGGGCCACGGGCGTGATCACTTCCCGCTTCCTTCATCGACCGGGTTGGAAGAGGTTCTTTGGTCATGAAATGTACTCCTTCATGGATGGTTTTTCAGGCTACAATCAAATTTCAATCAAAGAGGCAGATCAACTCAAGACTACCTTTACCACCCCATGGGGCACTTTTGCCTACAAGGTGGTTCCTTTTGGTTTATCCAACTCTCCATCTACGTTTCAACGCATCATGCTCTCGATTTTTCACGATTACATGAAGGAGAAACCCTTTCTCCAGATTTTTCAAGATGACTTTTCCGCCTACAGTTCCATGGATGACCACCTGGATAAATTAGAACTTGTCTTTTAGAAATGTGATGAGTCTGGCATTAGTCTCAATCCCGAGAAATGCACCTTCTGCGTCACCTCTGGTGTTCTGTTAGGACACGTGGTCAGTAAAGCAGGTATCACCACAGATCCTGCTAAAATCAGTTGCGTGCTTAAAGCTCAAGCACCATCTAATATCAAGGAGACACGTTCTTTCTTGGGCAAGGTAAATTATTATTCCACTTTCATTCGTGGCCTTGCAGCCATTGCTAAAATATGTTTCTCTACTTCTATCATCCAATTTTGATATATTGTCATCTATTACCTTTGAATATACTAAACAACCAAAAGCTTTGAAGTCTTTTACCAATTGACGTTTGCCTGTCTATAACTCGTCTGGAATCTGACCATTTAAAGCTTTGCTTGAAATTTTATTTTGAACATAGAATGCGGTATTTACAGCGACACGCCCACAAAAACTTTGGAAGACCTGCATGCTTTAACATAGCTCGTGCTGCTTCCATTACCGTTCGATTCTTTCTTTCAGAGACACCGTTCTGCTGAGGAGTACAGCTACAAGTTAATTGTCTTTTGATTCCTGTTTCTAAACAAAATATTTTAAACTCATCGATAAGTACTCCCCCCTCTATCGATCTTAAACATTTTAGTTTAGCTTTTTGTTTCACGTTCTACTTACGCAAGATAAGCTTTAAATGAGTTGAACACCTGACTTTTATGAGTTAAGAAGTACCACTTAGCTTTTCTTGTATAGTCATCAATAAATGACACAAAATAGTATTTTCCACTAGCACTTCTAACTCTCATAGGCCCACATACATCGGAATGGACTAGGGCTAATTTTTCATTTACCCGTTCACCCTTCATGAGAAAGGGTTTCCTACTTTGCTTGCCCAACATGCATCCATGACACGGAGTGCTTTCCTCACTATTATCTGTAAAATCTGTAAAATCTAAACCATCCAATAACTTGTGTTTTCTCATAAACATTATATTTTTCAAATTTGTGTGGCCTAATCTTTGATGCCATAATTCCATTGAGTTTTCCTTTCCAACTTCACTTAATAAAATGTTTATATTTCTAGGACAAAGCTCAAACCGATTTCCAATTCTTTTTGCATATAAAACTATTTTTCCATTATCAAGAACTACGCACATATGCTTGTCAAACAAGACTTTATAATTTTTATCAACTAGATCTGCTACAGAGATTATCATCCCTGGTACACATAACACATTATTAATAGTAATAACTTTCCCATTCTCTCCTATGAGTTCTAACACACCACAAGCTTCTACATTTTGATTTTCTCCATTAGCCATACGCACGCATCTGAGCTTACTAGTTTCAAGATTTCTTAATATCTTTGAACTTTGCATCACGGATTTTTCAGCTCCAGAATCTATAACCACAGGGTTAGACACATTGTCATCACATAAATTTGATAAAGCATATGACTTTACCTCCTCCTCAGGAATTTCTTCCGATACAACACCTATGGTTGGCTTTGAAAAGGTAACACTTCTGGATGCACCTCTACTAGAGGATCCCCTAAAGCTTCCACGTCCTCTTCCTCTTTTTGTACACATATTGGCCAGGTGGCCAGCTCCTCTACAAGCATAGCATGAACGTCCTCTGATTTTAGTACAGTTGGGCTTAATATGCCCGGTCTCTCCACAACTATAGCACGTTACATCCTTGCTTCTACCTCTTCCTCTCCCAAAATATAAAATACTATCTCCCCCTTGATCATAACTCCTTCTAGCTTCTCTTTGTGTAATTTCAGTCCCTGCAATACTTATAGCTTCTTCTTTAGTTCTAGACATAGTACGAATTAAAGATGCAAGATTTTCATCATATGCAGCAAATACATCTGAAATATAAAGTATTTTTGATTGAGCAGAAAGGGGTGCAGGGTGTAAATTCTATACTGGTGATCAAAAAAACGCGACAGCACCCAGCACCTAAAGCACTTGGGTCCCGTCGGCCTTGTGTCACGCATTTAATGCTGGCAGTTCCCGCGCCATAACCGTACGCCATAGCCATAAGCGCTAGCTATAACTTTGTCGCGCCATAGCCATAGCTTTTAGACGAATTTTCTCGCGCCATAGCCATACCGAAAGCCAAACTCTTTGCATCAGAATGGGCGAAGCAGTGACAGTAGAAGATTTTGTGGAAATGCATGGATTGTCGGATGATGGTCTAATTCCGGCCCTAAAAATGAAATATTTGGAGAAAAAAATCACCACTGAAATTGGCTATCAGTTTGGAGAGAAGAGATAAATTCCAGGCAGAGTATAAAAATCTCGCTGGTACAGCCACATCTGAAAGAAGAATTACAAACATTGATAAAAAAGCTTTATCAAAGTGAGGGATTATGCAACAATGAGGTCAGAAAACAGATAGCCTATGCTTTTGCATGGAAAAATTGCATATCTGCACAAAGAAATCCTAAAAAGCACAAGGTAAATTGGGCTACTGCTGGAGCTCAAATTATGAAATACAGGAGGTGTAGGAAGCCTGAAACATTGGAACCAAAAAAGTATCTGAGAGAAGAAGGCGGTAGAAGTTTTGAAGAGAAAAAAAAAAGTTGGCAGTAGAATCTTTCATTCTGAACACAAAAATTTTACAGAATGTAGAACTGATCGAGAATGAGATCACCAGAATTTCTAGTGAGAGAGAAACTTGTGCATTGGAGTTGAATATCCTTGTCACATTGGCAGCAGAGGATCTCTCAAACCAGGCTTTAAGTGGTAATGTGGCAGAAGCAAACAATAATAGTGAGCAAATGAAAAAGGAATTAGAACTCAAAAAATCTTTGCAGGTAACTCCAGAGTTAGAGAAAGACATTACTGAGCTTGAAACAAGTATTATGCTTGAGACCTATGCAGCAAAGAAAATGGCAAGTTTCAGGAAGATCAATCCAAACACAGCATCAAGAAGGGATGAATTGCAAGGTGAACTTCACATGAAGGATGCTAACCTCTCAATACTGAGATCAAACCTCAAAAACTTGGAAGATCTGAAAGGTATGAAATTTTCACCAATCAGAGTCAATGCAGTTAGTAGAGACTTTACGTGCTATTTGAGGACGCTTGTCTTTGCATGTGGATTAGCATTCTCTAGCAATTACAGGTTATCAGTAAAACTAAAATGTGGTCATGAGTATCACTTAATGTGCATGCGCCTTTGTTGGCTAAAGGTAAATGCATTGTTTGCACTCTGACTATCGGTTACGCTTTATTTTTAGAGCTTGGTATGACAAATTACTGTGGAGGAGACGGTGCTTGAAAATACTGGGATCACCTTCCATTGTACATGATAGCAGATCAACTCTTGGAAATCTTGCTCTGATGCCCTCAACTTCAAGATCTCCTTTTAAGATTGGAGCAAATAATGTTATATTAACAGATGATGAGGGTGAAGCTGCTATAGAAAACCTTGGGAATGTTGTTGAGGGGATAGCTAATTCTGAGTCACATGTACAGATTGACACAGAGATGGAAGTGGTGAAGGAACATTCGAAGAAAAGGAGAATTTCACCCAAATCAAAAGTGCAGGTTCCAAAGAAACAGAAAAGCAAAGAAACAGCAAGCATGAAAGGAGAAGCACCTAAGAGGACTTATCCATTCAGAAGCAAGAAGAATTTGAAAGATGCATTAGAGGCTGATGAAAATACAAGTTTAGAGTTGCAACAGACAACAGATGAAGCACTTGTAGCACTTAATAATGCTTCTACTTGGGAAAGCATCATCTCTACAGGTCAATCTGCTGCCACTGCTGCTGTTGAAGTAGAAGATCAGGTTCCAACTCCAAAAGAAGGTATTCTATTTCAAGCTATACTTGATGCTCTGAATGACAAAAATGAATCTGTCTCACTCAAGAGTCTGTTACATGAAAATTAGCTGGCCTTGATTCCATGCAGGGACAATTGGAGATAATTCCATATCAATGAAAAGAAGTGTTGTAGCCATTAGAAGGTATTTGAGTGTTCATTGTAACCATTTGAGTGTTATTAATCATAAAAATTTAAATTGCTTTGTAATGGTTGTTTGAATTTGTTTTGTTCTAATGTAGGTCTGCATGAAATTCAAACAAATTTGATAATGAAAAAGAGAAATCAAACATCATCAATAAAGTGAAGAAAAGTAGTGAAAACAAAAGTGAAGCCAATGACTCTTGAATTTACACTTGAGACTCAAGCACTTGACAAATCAACAAGTGTTGAGCGACTTTTGTTCGAGAAAATATAGTTGAGCCAACAATGGTTCAACATTGTGTTGATCTGATTGCCAAAACATTTGAAACAGGTGTTGAGCCAGCAAGTTTGCCAGCAAGTGTTGAGCCAGCAAGTTTGCCAGCAAGTGTGCCCGGCAAGTGTTGAGCCAGCAAGTGTGCCGGCAAGTGTTGAGCCGGCGAGGTTCAACAAGTGAAGAATTAGGTAAAGCAACACATAGCAGAGATATCATGGTGAGTAGAAAGCTATTGATTATGGACCTAAATGGTGTTTTGGTTAAAACATATTCAAAGTCGAAAAACTTGAAATACCGCCCACACATTATAGAGTATACAAAAACAAGATAGTTTTATTCGGGCCCACGGTGTTTGAGAATTTTTGAACAAGGTAAGTGTTTACTATGACTTGGCTATATGGTCATCTATGACTTCTTTCAATACAAATGAAGTGTTGAAGTTGTGTCCATTACTTAAGCAGAGGTTTGTTTTATTTGGGGACAAGAGTTTTGTGACAAAATGCCTTTCACGTTACCTGGACATGACAAACCAGTGTTCATGAAACCTTTGGAAAAGGTGTTTGCCGATTTCCTCAATCTGATGACATATGTATTTTGGTTGATGACTCAGTTTATAAGACATTCTTGTCTCCACCTTATACAACTGTTATTGCAGCAAGCATGAGGATTGAAGAATTTAAGTCAAGTTCAAGTTTGCTAGTGGATTCCACATTTCCATTGTTGTATCAGCTTGCAATGGATGATAACTGGAAGACATTATTGAAGAGAGCACAATATGTGGATTTCTTTGACCTGCAGGCCGTGGACATTCTTGAGAGGTTGGATGCAGCAATGTTAACAGTTCCTCAGCAGGTTTCTTTTGATCTCTATTACTCTACATTTGTGAAGTGGTCGATCGAGCAGTGGATAGCAAGTTCATCAACAACTCGCCTTGCCTTTTGAAACAATTTGTAAATAGTTAGGTGAAACAAATTGTAAATAGTCAACAGATTGACCCGACCATTTTTTTGTTGTTCATGTAGGCTGGCCAATTTTGTATACATTTTGATATATCCTTTGGATCTGGATATAATTATTAAGTTATCAATGAATATTTTTATCTTCTTTGCACAATTGCTGCAATGAATTTTAGTTGTCCCTTTGATAAAATTTGCATTGTACCTTTCTGATCTATCTATACTATGAGGATCAATTTCCCAAAAGTACCTGCAGGCAACAAGTAATGGTGCTGTAAGTGCTTAACTGCTTTGTAAAAATCTTGTAAGTCTTTGTGCATGTGTAAGTAAACATTCAATAACAAAAAAAGTTCAAAATGTTATATTTGTACATAAATGGCCTTCAATATGTACAAAACTAGTAAAGTATCACCAAACATACATAAAAGCATGCACAATAATGCCTATAAAAATGGGTCTAAGTGCTTTCAAGTGCTTCAAGTGCTACAAGTGCAAGACTTACCATGTGTATATCGGAATCGGATGAGATTTGTTGGTAAAGAATTCATTTAAAAATCAAACGACATCTGCTGCTCCTAAACTGTTATCAACTTGAAGGCAGGCTGCTCATTATTTGTTGGCATGTCTGCTCATCCATATTATACATGTTGTCTTTCACCAAAGTCATGTCAAATTTGCAAAGCCTAACGAGGTGGGGTGACAATCGCGTGGCCGATGGTTTGTCTAAAAGAAGTTGAAAACGTAATTCTCCTTCCAATTGTTTGTAATAGTAGCCAGAAAGTATGACCTCACCAATTCCAAAAACATTGCCCCAGCCATCTTCATAATCATCTAGTAATGTGTTCTTTGTCTCAATACATTTTGAACATAAAAGTCTACACCCTCATCATTGCCTTCTTCGCAGATTGCATTGCAAAATTGTCACCTACTTCTACATTAGAACCGATCGGATCATGGTCACCATCATCTTCACTATCAGTCTCCTCGTCTTCAGACTCAACCTCATTGTCGGGAATTTCTGCACTTACGCTCTTTTGGGACCAACTCATTTGTCTCCCAACCTCCTATACGAGATTTAGTGCTACACGAGTCCCATTTCCCTTTGGGGCAAGACATGCAAAAACATGACAAAGGTCTATGTGCAAGCTTCAAAGGATTTTCTCTATCAAAAGGCCTGATGCAATGAATTTTAGTTGTCCCTTTGAGAGTCTGAGCATCATACCTTTCTGATCTATCTATATTATGAGGATCAATTTCCCAAAAGTACCTGCAGGCAACAATTAATCAAATCTTTGTAAGTGCTTAAGCTACTTTGTAAATCTTGTAAGTGTTATGTAATGTAAGTAAACATTCCAATAACAAAAAAAAGTTCAAAAGTTATATTTGTACATAAATGGCCTTCAATATGTACAAAACTAGTAAAGTATCACCAAACATACATAAAAACATGCACAATAATGCCTATAAAATACAGGTCTAAGTGCTTCAAGTGCTACAAGTCAAGATTTACTTACGTGTATATATCGAATCGAGATGAGTTTGTTGGTAAAGAATTCATTTAAAAATCTAACGACATCTGCAGCACACTGGAGTTTTCTCCCATTATACTTCAGTTGTTCCTTTGTGAGAAATCTTTTTATCACTACTCCTTGGCCATCATGCTCATCTTTTCCATGCGAGCTGGCAAAGAAATTCCAAATAATATCCTTCCCAAGATCTCTGTACCATCTACCCAAGAAATAGAATGGTCTTGAAGACTTAAATTGAGATGAACAACCATCTGACCATACGTAATGCTTGGAATATTGAATACCATTTACCTCCAACCAAGTGGCATGTTTTAAGAGGCAATGCTGTACAAATTCAGTGTCATGAGACTTATCATCTGAAATATAGAAGTGACACTCTTTTATAATTTCTCTGTTATCATCTTTTTGCTTCATATCTTTTCTTTTCTTCTTGATGTCATTGCCATCCACCTCTTGTTTCCTTCCAAACCTGTAAGTGATATGAACTAAAATGGATACCTGGTCAGTGTGCCAATGCCATGATTGCGCTTCCTACTGAACTTTGAAACCATAGTTTTCTGCAAAGTCAATTACAGAAACTATTGTGTCTTCTCCAAAACTTGCCAAACATTGTCTGAATTGTTTTGCTTGCCAATGAGCCTTATAGTTGTGTGGCACAAATGCTGTCATTGTTTTTCTTGCATGTTCCTGAAATTCAAAAGGGGTACCAGTCTTGTAGGCCAATCTTGTAACTTTAGTTGGTTCCTTCTTAGGGTTTCTCTTAGAAACAGCTTCTTGCTGCAAGTAGTAGAATCAACAAATTAGTATTTCTGACGTGATCCTTCTAACACAAACTCAACACTAACTTTTTCAAAAACTTTCCAATCCACCAGGTGTTCTAATGATTTACTTGTTTCCCTTGGACACTTTGGAATCCTGTATAAAGTGGATTAGAGAAAGTACTGTAAGAGAATATTTAGAAGCTAGATATCATAGAAATGAAAAGTTAAACAATATATGAGATATGTTATCTAGATATCATAGAAATGAAAAGTTAAATAATATATATGAGCTATGTTAATAACTTACCTCTTGAGACCACATTTCTTGCAGGTCTGCATCAAACATGCATGTTTGTGCCATTCATCTGCTTCTACTTTGGGGCATACCACATTTCTCCAATACTCGCTTGTAGATTTGAAAATATTGTCCTTGGCATTGCATGTTGGACCTGGACCACATAGTACCCTGCATGCGCATTTGCAATCTTTGTGCACACCATAAGGATCAGACCTCATGTTATTAATTGCCTGCATGACAAAATCAAGGTGCATGTGGTACTGGCAGCAGCAAGTCTCTCTTTCTTGCAATCTCCTAATATAGCTGGGTTTAAGCTTCTCAAAAGTTTGCTGGCATATATTGATCTCATGATACTCTTTCCTGAATTGAAGATAAAACTGCAACTGATCATAACACAGATTCAGCAACAATATCATGCAAAATACAGAAAAAAAAGAGGCAGAATGTGCTTACTTGTGTCACCTCCAGCAAATGAATAGGATGGTCAATCTTTTCACCTGTTTCACTAACATGTTTTCTCACATGTTTTTTATATGGTGAGATCCTAGTATTCTCATCCCAAAAATTCTTTATCTTACCTATTGCTTCATCTGAAAGTGCATCAGACCTTTTTCTCCTCTGAAACATTGACCAGGGACCTGCTTCAAATTCAGCATACACACGTCTCTGAAATGCTCTTGCCACAGTTCTTCTTGGAATAGATAGAAGCCTTGCTATTGCTGATTGATTCACTCCCTTTGTTGAAGATGCAGCCATTTGCAGTGTACTCCTTTTTGCTTGAAGAACATCAGTATTTCTATCATATTTTTGAGCTTGAAAAGTCTCTTTCACATTCAAAATTAAATCCCTCATAAGGGCATTTTCCTTTGGATCTGCTACATCACCATCGAGTGGAAGATGTTTAATCTTTTTGAAGAATCTCGATGCTAACTTCCCTTTGTCCACATTCGAGGCAAAAGTATTTGTAAGTTCATTGAAATAATCTTCCAAATTCTTCGACAATTCCTGTAATCTTCTTTCACTCAAAACACCACAATCTTTGGTATTGGAAGGAGGATTGTTTTCCTTCTCTCTCTGTCTCTTTCTTTCTCGGGATTGTCTTCTATTTTCAGCTTGAATTTGCAAGAAAATCCTTCTTCTAGTTGAATCGATGCTTTCAGGGGAGCTTTCCATTGAAATTCACGAGACAGATTTCACGACTCGAATTACAATTCCAAATTGAGAATTCAATTGGAACAATGCAAAATTTGTTCGAATTGTATGAATTGGTATTGCAATTCTCTAATTGCAATTCCGAATTCTGATTTCTCCCGCCAACCACTAAAGGAAACTCCATCCATCCTCCCCGCCAACGGAGTTCCCGCGTCTTTGGAGATCCTAGTCACTGATCCCTGTCATTCCGGAATTCCATATACTATTCTTGGTGCATGCCAATTCTGTTTTAATTCGGTTGGACGTCACACGTCCAGGAGGTACTAAGCGGTTTCAACACATAAAGCACATGTCCGGACAGTGCTTTCTGTACACCACTAAAGAATTTACACCCTGCAGCCCCTTCTAAATCCATAAATATTCCGTCCATTTTATCAAATAACTCAACCAAATCCTGACCACTTTCATATTTCAACATTCTTAATTCTTGTTCCAATTTATGTCTCTGAGATGCAGTTAGCTGTTCATATTCATTCAACAAATACTGCCACATATCTCGTGGATCCATGCTATGAATTGAAGCAATAATACCATAGCCAAGTTTTGAAATAATAATACCTTTTGCTTGAGCTAAATCTCTTGCAGCATCCTTTGCAGCCTTAGCTGATTCCGGCTTTGATGACTCTCCAGCTTCATTCTTCACAGAAACCCGCCTTTGCTTCTCCGTTTCTGTGAGAGGACGGACCAAATCCCACAGCCTTTTTGCTTCCAAAGCCTTTTCAACCTTCATCTTCCATGCTTGGAAACCAGAACCTCCTTTATATACCTTAACATCAGCAAGTATTGAGGCAACAATCTTATTAGATGCCATCTCCCTTTTAGACTCAAAGGCTCTGATACCAGATGTTAGAATCAAAAGCTTTGAGCCTGGGAATTGAACCCAAGAGAAAACCAAACACAATCTTCTCCCTTAGCTCCTCCTTTAAATCCACAAAGGATGTTCCTGCTCAAACCAAATCAAAACCCACAGAGAATTCCACACAGGACTTGATTACAGTACCACACAGAACTGATAAACAGACTGTCTTCTACTACAGAAAACCTCATATTACAAGTAATCACCTGCTCTATCCTGCTCCAACATCAAATTCGGCAGCATATAGAAGCTCCAAGACAGGTTCCGGCAGCAGATGCCAGGTTCAACAGATTCGGCCCACAAAAGGACGACGTCGGTGCTTTTCCTGTTCAAAAAACAACTTCTGTACTATTCCTGTTATAATTTTTGTTTGCTTTGCCCTTTTTTTATCATTTTCTTCCATGCAAAACCTATATGCAAGCGCTAACCAGGTGTCATTTGAGCCAAAATGCCACCACTTAGGCATGTAATTCCAACAGGTGGGGAGACCCACGATGCTGCGGACAGCATCATTTCAAGGTGGGGAGACTATGACGTTCCAGTACAGTATATGGTCCCAGGACGTATACTGTACTGCCTCGTCACGCGTACACGCCATCCCGATTGACGTGTACGCCGACGTGTAGCCAAGCAGGTAGCACCCTAGGGGGCAACTTGCAAGGTGTGTACATTTATTTATGTGCACATTTATTCATGTGCACATTTATCCATGTGTACACATTTACCCATGTGGACACTTTATGCCACTTAGTTAATAAAGGCAAGTGGGCCACACCATTTATCCCACATGCTCAAAGGAATAATGGGAAACCCTAGCCCTAACCCTTAGTCTATATAAGTATAGGAAACCCTAAGTTTCTATTTTCGTCCACAGCCTTCTAGGGCTCTGTTTTGCTTGCTCCAAGAGCCAATCTCGCCTCCCAAAGTCTGTCTGAGCAGTCTAGCTCATCAGTTTCCCTTTCTAGCGTCATCTTCTAGCAGTTCTGCAGCATGGTCGAGTTCAGAGCAGGAGGAGCAAGCCAGGGATCAGGTATTTTGTCAATTCAATAGTCTAATCCGCCTCCTAGACTTAGAATAAGTAGGTTTAGCCTATTGAATTGCCCATAGCAGCCATCTAAATCTCTAGATACCAAGCCATAACTAAAGAACCTAACTCTGTGATTTAGATTAAATCTCATTCTTTAGTTCTTCTATGATATGTATGTGATGATGATCTCTGTGGACTCCTTGTATTGGGAAGGGGGGTAGAGGCCTTAAAAGCCTAGTAGTATGATGCTCCTAGCCAACCATCTTTAATGCACTATTAAATTCGGCCTGTATACAAGAACCAAACCTGGTTGTGGGTGAAGGGGCCAAACTGGCTTACAAGGAGGTTCATGTTCTGACTCATGATCATGTCCCTCTGGTAGTAAAGCCTATCGGGGACTATTGTGGACTAGGCCTAATGCTCTTCCACTGCGTGAGGGCTTTGCATGGGTTCGACACTCTTGGGGTGGTGGACACCTTCCATGGAGTTCAGTCGAGTACGGGCAGTGGCCCTCTAGTCACCTTGAGTCAGCATGCCAACCTCTGGTGGGAGCAATCCCTACCTGCCCCATCGGAACTGGGGAGATGAAACCCAGGAATATCCCCTTTGGCTATGCATCCGGCGGGCTACAGTCAAGTCCCAACACTTTTCAACCTACTCTGCAAAGTGTACACAGGAGGGGCGGATGGAGTGGACTACCCCAAGCCATGTTCTATTGCCAGCCAAATCCATTGTCATGAAGTCTGTCTGCAATGACTTCTGGAGGTCCAAGCCGTCAGTCATCCCCTCTCGAGTCTGAGCCTTGGCAGGAACTCCGTGATGTGCTGATCTTTGTCTATGCAGATATGTGGTGAGCCATCCTTCGTGATGGTCATGTGATGTTGATGTTGTATACTGACATGTATGTTTACGCTTCTGCAGCTAGGTAGACCCTGAAGGGAGACAGGGTAAAATGACCCCTTCATTCTTCCCACTGGAACTCATCAAGGTTGCAGTGACACGTGGAGGGCCTTGTATCAGCATGGAGCTGGTAAGGGGGATGAACTCCTGTTTGTATACGGTGAGTGCACCGTATATGAGTAGGGGACGTCACAGTACAACATTGTGGTGCTCCAGAATAACTAGTCATAGAAACAATAGTCCCTGCCACAATAGTTGCTTCACGAATATTTCTAGCAAGTGTTGCATATCTGCCAACAACTGTTGAGACACTTCTACCTTTGACACGGGATTGTGCCAGGTGTCTGGTGTAAGGCATTGATAGCCGTAGCTGATCATAATGGGGGACATCTAAGATGATTCATGCTTGGTACTATTATATGCGAATTCAACCAAGTAGATATAGTCCTCCCATTTTGATTGCTTGTTCTGAATGTAGTGCCTCAACATATCTTCTAAGATCCTATTCATGCTTTCTGTCTGCCCATCAGTTTGGGATGATATGATGTGCTCATACAAAGCTTCATCCCAATGGTGTTGAAGAAGTCTCTCCAAAATGCACTTATGAACTTTGGATCTCTATCTGAGATGATCCCTATAAGCGTCCCATGCAACCTAAAGATTTCCTTGGCAAAAAGCAAGGTTGTATAGCCTTCAAAAAAAGGGGGAGGCAAGGTTGTATCTAAGGCCATGTCTGTGGTCTTTGCATGGCAAGAAATGTGTCATCTTATACAACTTGTCAACCACCACCATCAAACCGTCATGGCCCCTAGATGTTCGAGGAAAACCCGTGATGAAGTCCATACTCACCATCTCCCACTTGGCGTCTGACACTACCAATGGTTCAAGATCCCCTGAAATTCGAAGTCGCTCTGCCTTCGTTTGCTGGCATTACTGGTACTCCCGAATATACTTGGCGATGTGTCAGGAGGCAAGGAGCAAACTTCCACAGAACTGCATTTGCAAACCAAAATGGAATAAGTAGATGTTCAGGAATAAAAAAACGTGACTATTATGAACAAAAGCGAGCGGAGTTAATTGAGCAATTTAGAAAGTATTCAAAAAGCTTTTGGGACACGCTGCAGGGCAGACTAGAGCAAGCTATTTTGGACACTGAAGTCCTAGCTAACCTACTCAAAGATATTTATGAAGAGGAGGGCACAGATGGCATGCCAAAAATGGCTCTCATTGCCAATATATTTTCTAAAGCAGCGGTAGAAGATTGTTTATCAAGAACAACTAACAATAAGGCACATGATGTAGATGTCTTATGCATGGAACTTCTCAAATATTGGGGAGGAGGAGGGAGGGATGGCACATTAACTATCTTGACATATTTTATGTAAATAAGGGCCTCATGTAAGGGCTGCCATCTAATGGGAGAGTCAACCATGTCCATCCAATCCACAAGGGAGGAGACAAAAAGTAGCAAGCAATTATAGAACCATTTGATTGGCAAAAGCAGGTTTGCCAAAATTTTAGGCAGTTTACTAGAAAGAAAAATGAATGCTTGGGCAGAGCAAGCTGATGTGCTCTCTAAATGTCAAGCAGGTTTCAGAAGTGATCATAATACTCTGGATCACATGCTCACTCTCAGAACTCTGATAGAAAAGGCCAAAGCCCCAAATATTTCTTTGTATGTCACGTTCATAGATTTCACGAAAAGCTTTTGATACAGTGCCATGCAAAGAGTTTAGAGATCGCATGATTCAGACCAGTGTTCGTTATAATATTAGAGAGGCAATCTCACAGCTATATGCAGAAGTGTTGATTAAGGTCTCTTGGGATCTTGATACGGAGATAAGAAGCACTATTGGGGTATGCCAAGGCTGCCCGTTATCTCCGACGCTATTTGGAATTTTCATAGACGAACTATAGTAGATGATATGGTACTGTTGGCAAGCAATTGTAAGATTCTATGCGAAAAGAATGAGTGTAAATTTATGTAAATCTAATGTCATGGTATTTGAAACCAGAAAAAGACTGGAATTTACATATAAAGGGCAGGTTCTAGAGAGTGTGGAGAGTGTGGACAGCTACAAGTAATTGGGGATCGATATAGCACCCAATTACAGCTAGAAAAACTGTGTAAAAAGAAGAGCATCACTTATAGATTGGGGATTGAAAAAAATTATATTTAAGACTTTAGTGCAAACGGTTTTACTATATAGTGTACCCATCTGGGGAGTCGAAATTTCAACTCGATTATGGAAATAACTAAAAGCAGTTCAGAAAATGTTTTTGGAGGAACTTGGCATTCGATCCCAAATCTTATATGCCATAATGTTGGCAGAAGTGGACATGTTCCCACTCGAATTCGAAAGCTTGTATCAAGCAATTAATTTCTATAATCGAGTTTAGGAACAAAAATCAGGCCGCTTGTCTCACCGTGCCATGATGGAGTCGGATCAAGGATGGAAGAGAACATGATGCAATGGACTGGTAGATGGAGTTTGAACAGCTCGAATGGCCAACAGATAGGTAGGAAGCGAGGATTTTGCTTGAAAAGCTGGCAGTAGACTATCTATGAGCAGAATCTGGGAAAAGGATGTCTCAATATCAGGCAGCATTAATTATTTGGAGATTTATGAGTGCCAAAGCTATCTAAAGGCATGTATACCAAAAGGCTATAGACAGATAATAGCGAGATACAGAACATGCTCACATAAGTTGGAAGTAGAGACAGGAAGATGGACAAAGACTCCGTTGGAAGACATGCTATGTAAGGTATGCAATTCAGGGAATATCGAAGACAAACATCATGTATTCTTGCAATGTTTGGAATATGTACATATCAGGAATAGTTTTGGCATCCAGGTGACGGATTTTCATTCATTATTATATCTATGCCACCGATGCTTTTAGGACCTTACATAAAGGCAGTGGATGCATACTGTTCCTTATTACTGAAGCTGTAAACACTTTGTTCATGTGCTCCATGGTCTCTCTAGACCCAAGTGAGCAATAAACTTCAATTAAATTAAATTAAATTGTCTTGAAATATGTCTTCATAAATCCTGCGTGGCTGGCTATAGGGCTATTGTGAGTATCGTGGAGGATCAACTTCCTTACTCATAATACTTTCAGGACACAAAGCTTATCTTTATAGTACAAAAAGTTGTCTTCCTTCTTAAATTTCTTGTAGGCCTCCCTTTCCTTCTCTGTTCTTGCTTCTTTGCAAAGACTAGCTCGGGGATAGCATCTTCAATCTTCTTGCCAAACTCATTGCAGAGGGTCGAGATGGCATTGCAATGCACTCTAGTTGCCAACAATCGACGAGATAGTGCGTCCGCAACCACATTGATCTTTCCTGGCTTGTATGAAGGTGGCAACAGATGTCTTCGGAAAACGCAAGAGGCCCAGGAAGAGCAATGCTTTCAGGGCCTCAGTATGGTATGACGAGGAGTGTAGGGAACATAAAAGAAGAGTTAGAGAATACAGAGGCACAGAAACATATCAAATAGAAAGGGCAGCATACCTAAGGATGTTGAAATCGAAACGAAACAAGAACTTAATATAGCACCAATGGGGTTTGGCCAAAATGTTAAAAAAGCAATCCAGGAAGTTCTAGAAAGGACTTAAAGGGAGGAGGGAATAGAAAACCAGAGAATGCATCACACGATATCGTAAGAGCCGAATGGGAGAAATACCTTGAGAAACTATATAAGACAGGGGCATCGCCAATGCCAATACCCACTATACAGGAGATAGACAAACCATGTTTTAGCATGCAGGAAGTAATGGTCGCACTCCATAAGATGGCCAATAACAAAGCAGACCTTTACGGACTGACTGTGGAGCTACCGAAATGTGTGGATACAGTAATTGGGAAACAGGTCACCAACATTGTAGAAGGAATAATTTGTTCAAAATTGTGCATTTTGGGTGAAAACGTGATCATGCGAGCAATGCCATGTGATCTTATCATGTTAAGTTTCACAAAACGGGTCATATTAGCATGTTGGGATGTTATTTGAAGTTATAAACCTTAGGGGTTATATTATTTTAATGGTTGAGGAAAGGGATGTTATAAAAATAAAACCAAGGGTAGAGATTGAGATTGGAATGATCCAAGGGCTAGGAGCAAAAGCCCCTTTTGAATGGAAAAGGCACGAAGGCATTTAGGGAAGTCACGGTTGCGGAGTCTGGGCGGATCAGGGAAGAGAGGAGCAGAGATAGAAGAGAAGCCAGTGGATCTGGAAGGGCAGGAATGGATCAGAGGAGAAGGCAGACCCGTAGATCTGAGCATACAAGGGATCCGACCAGAGTTGGGCAACAAATCTCAGAGATGTATGGGAAGGAGCCGATTAGATTGTGAGGCAGCAGATTAGAGCAGAAGCATATCAGACCAGAGCAGAGGGATTCCGGATGGACCAGATGCATGGGAAGCAGATCGCTTTGAGAGGCATTCGCTGTTCAGAGATAAGTCTATCAAGTATTTTGTTATTCAATTCTAAAACTATGAATGTGATTCCTATTGCCAAACTGCCTGTGTTTATGGCTTGTTTATGAGATAAGTGCTATGAATATTTTGTGTATTCATGATCTGAAACTATGGAATATAACTCTGGTTCATTACCATATTACTTGTTATGAAATGTCTGCTGTGAATCTTTAAATCCTTATCGCTATATATCTGGATACCTGGGTTCAACTCCCTGTGTATTGATAATGAATTATCTGCTGGCTATGTTGTTCCTACACACACGAAAACCGTCTACATGTTTGGTGGCTTCGCCCGGACCAGGCTTAGAGTGAGCGAGATTATCTCATGCATAAACCTTGCATCTGGAAAGAACCGGGAATGATTAATAATTATTATTGCTTGTCTGAATAATTGCTTGCATACTTGCTGCTGAATAAATTATGTTAAGAGATTGAAAGAGGGGAAAACTTCACTGGGAATAGTAAATGGGGATAGAAGCGCCATGCTAAACAGAAGAGCGAGAGTGCCACTGTTATAGATGGGACATGCCACCCATAAAAAACCTGTGATGTATGTATCCACAATTCACTAAAGAGCAAAGAGAGAAGCAAGCTCGATTAAGACAAGAGAGATATAATAGACGCCAGCAACAACAAGAGGAGGAAGATCTTCAGTTAAAAACACTATTCCACAGGACTAGCCATTCTGAAAATCACAGTTCACAAAATACACAAAATATGAGCACATCAATCTGTCAAATCAGCACAAGCATGCGCTTATGGCACTTTTAGTGGTCGTAGGAGAAGACCCCCGATGCGCATGTTAGCCATTTTCTTACAATTGAGTGAGGCAAATCAAGAGAATACAAACACGAGCGATTAAGATGGTTTCCAACCACGCTGATGGGTGGAGCTTCGTGAGTGGTATCGCCACTCATTGAAAAATACCACTTATGCTACTTGGAAGGAATTGGAAGAAGCATTTCTAGAAACTTTTAGACCGGGGTTTATAGATAGACCGGATGACGAAGTTACAAGACTTCACCATGTTGCCAAACGAAGTCTATTCAAAGTTATGTTAATAGATTTCGTAGACTCTTGGGTAAGAAACCTAAACCACCGATGTCGAATATCGATTAGATGGTTTACTAAAGGACTTCCTAGCCACATGAGCTTTTATGTAAAAATGCAGCCCCCACGCCCTTAGAAGCAAGCAATTAAAATTGCATCCCAACTAGAACGGCAGGGGATGAATTATATGAGAAACCCACAAATGAATGCTAATATGACAAGCATCCCTAGTTTCTATGCGCCAATGGGGCAAAGTGCTGCTGCTACACCTAATATTCCAGACATACATGTCCATTATGCATCCCCTCAATTAGTTGATTATAGTAGAATGCCTTACGGAGCAACTTCTAGAGGGTTGGTGCAGCCGCAAATAGCTCCAAATCAGCCTCCTATATCTGATCTTCAGACAACTATTAGGCAAACTATTGATGAGGTCTTGAAAAAGGAGTTGAGTAAGCAATTATCTGCAATTAGAACACCTCGTAATTTAGAGCCCAAGCCCCGTAGAAATGTATGGTGTGTTCAATGTCAAGGTTATGGTCATTTTCCCAATGAGTGTCCTTTGACCAAGCCTAGGACATGGTGCAATTATTGTAGTAGGAGTAACCATAATGATAATGACTGTTATTTCCAGCAAGATAGGAGAGTTGATCCAGCAAGGACAAATGTGAGACCTGTTGTCTCAAAACCATCTAGCACCCCTAGCTATTATATCCAACCCGCTATGGTAGATGGTGGACAAATGCCGCCATTAGTTCCTGTTTATGCTGCTAATCCATCTACACAAGGGAGAAATAATACACCCAATAGGTTCTCAAGGCCAGCACCAAGACAATCAAGGTCCCAACAACCTATTAGATGTTTCAGATGCCAGGAAGAGGGACACATAGCTCCTAATTGTCCCAATCCACGAAAAGAAGTAGGTTTTGAACCTGTGTGTGGCATTTGCAATACCCAGGGGTTACACTCACAAGATAGGTGTCCACATGTATTGCCACCGCGATCTATGGAAAACGGATCTAAGGGGAAAGAAAAAATCCTTGACTCTAATTTATGTGAACCAATAGAGGAAAACTCATGCCCTATCTATCAAATGCAATTGAATCCTAATAATCGGAGAAGGAGTAGACGTGTGAGATTTGAAAAGCCCGAATTCTTAGGATTGGGTGACACCCAAAACACACCCAAGAGACTTTGCATGACACACCCACATTTAAAGAACTTAAAGGCATTATGGATGCAGGAAACTCCTCTTTTCCAAACGAGAAAGAGTCTGGCGAGCAACCTAGGAAACCAGGAAGGAATAAAAGGAAATACAAGAAAATTCTAAAACTTTCCAAGGACATGCCTACTTATGATATATTGGCTGATTTAGGTAATATCAGACCTACTATCACTTTTACCCAATTATTGTCATTATCCCCTTCCTGTAGAAAGGAAGTGGCTACGGCCCTACGATTGCAAAAGGACGTATCCGTTAATTCTATATGGCCCTCTTTGTTTGATATGAAATCTCCATCTGTGCATGTTGTTATAGGGGATTTAGGGCTAGATTCTGCTGTGATTGACGGCGGATCTGGAGTTAACATTATGCCAGAAGAAACTCTTCGAAGATTAGACTTACCTGCACCTTCTCCTGTCTATTTTAGAGTAAGGATGGCTGATCAGAGACGAGTAAAACCTTTAGGCATGATTACCGGTGTAAAAACCATGATTGCAAATCTTATATTCCATGTGGATTATGTAGTTCTGAAAGCTACCACCACGGTATGTTCTTATCCATTATTATTAGGCCGACCATGGTTGTTGCAGGCCAGAGCAATACACGATTGGCATAGAGGAATTTTAGTTATTGGTGATGGAAATAATAGGGTGGAAATTAGGGTGAGTGAAATGCCAAAAGCTGTCGCACAATTTGAAGTAGAATCTGATTCCAGTGACGATGATAGTGAAAGTAGTGACGACGATGATCATGATTATAATCCAGATAGTGCATATGCAAATGTAGCATCCTCTAGTGAGCCACAAGAGGATATGACCTTGAAAGAAGAAGGTGTGTACGGAGTTAATGATGACGCGGTTGTAGATCTGGAGGATACAATTCTAAATTTCATGGGTGTTATAGATGTTAACCAAGTTGAAGTGGAGAAGGAATGTGAAGAAGAAGAAGAAGATATTAAACAAGATAAATATCCTGATTATTTCACGAAGTGCACAATTCAAGAGATCAAGGTGGAAAAGAAGCCATGCATGAAATTAGTCAATATGAAACCTTCTCACAACCTCCCAAGGTGCAAGAAATTAAACCGGGGAAAGGAGGAGAAGTAAAGACAATAAAGTTAGGGGCTAATATCATCGGGATTTGTATGACAATTGTGTTGTTTTATTTTCAAAATATCACGATATTTTTTGCGTGGTCATATGATGATTTGAAGGGCATTAACCCGCCCTTATGTATGCATAAGATTGAGCTCCATGATAATGCTAAACCAGTAGTGCAAAACCTTATAGACTTAATCCTAAATTTGCCAAAGCAAAGTTAAGGAGGAGATTGATAAGTTGCTTAAGGTTGGCTTTATCTATCCCCTCAGATTATAGTGAATGGGTATCACCTATCATGTGTGTATATAAGAAAAATTTGAAAATACGTGTATGTGTTGATTATCGGAAGTTGAACGATGCCACTTTCGAAAAGACCATTTTCCTATTCCCTTCACGCACTAAGTGTTAGATGTCAGAAGGGTCAAGAGGTTTATTCATTTATGGATGGATTCTCGGGATATAACCAAGTATTGATTAGACCGGAAGATAGGAGAAGACAACATTTTGTAACTATTTGGGGAACTTACGCTTATCGAAAGTGATGCCCTTTGGTTCATGTAACGCTCCTGCTACATTCCAGCGTGTTATTACGCAAGCCTTCAAGGAGTTTGTGCAAGACTTTATGAAGGTATTCTTAGATGACTTTGCTGTGTTTGGGTCCTTGAGTTATCATCTAAGTAAATTGGAGTTATGCTTTGAGCGTTGTAGGGAATATGGAATCTCCTTGAACCCAGAAAAATGTACTTTTGTGGTTACACATGGTGTTTTGCTAGGTTTTGTTGTATCGATACATGGACTTACGATTGACCCACACAAAACTTCTAAAATCCTTGATTTGCAGACCTCCAACGAAAGTGTTAAAGAGTTGCAAGCTTTTCTAGGGCACGAGGATATCATAGGCGCTTTATTGATCATTATGCACAACGAGCTTTGCCACTTACTAAGTTATTAAAAATCGAAGGAATATGATTGGAATGATGCATGTCAAAAAGCATTTGAAGAACTAAAATTAGCCTTAGTTAAATCACCTATTTTAAAGTCTCCAGATTGGTCTAAAGAATTCCATGTGTTGATTGATGCATCAAACTATGCTATAGGCAGTATTTTGTGTCAAGCTGATGAAAAGAATATCGATCATCCCATATTCTATGCAAGTAGGCAATTAACTAAAGCTGAGCGAACTAACTACTCTACTACTCGAAGCGTGAGGCACTTGGCATGATTTTTTCGATCCAAAAATTTAGGCATTATCTCCTTGCTAATGAATTTGCATTTGTTGTTGACCACCAACCTTTGAAGTATTTGATCAACAAGCCTTGCCGCACGGGAAGGATTGCTCGTTGGTTGTTGTTATTGCAGGAATTCAAGTTTCGAATTGTTGTACGAGCTGGGAAGATACATTCAGCAGCTGATCATTTGTCAAGAATTCCAGGACCAAAAGAAGAAGGAGATATTCCAGATTGTTTGCCGGATGAAGTACTCTTTTCTGTAGAAGCTGTACTCGAATGGTATGAATGTATTGCGTCTTATTTATCTACAGGGGAATTTCCAGACGGTATGAGTGTTGTTGGTAAAAGACGATTAATAATTCAATCAAAGCCATATACACTTGTTGCGGGTCAATTATATAAATTAGGTCATGATGATGTGTTGAGACGATGCATAATGCCACATGAAATTAGAACTGTGTTGCAATCATGTCATGATGGACCTAGTGGTGGGCATTTCTCTATAGATACTACTATTAAGAAAATTCTTCAAGCTGGATTATGGTGGCCTAAATTGCATGCTGATGTTAGGGAGTATATTAGACATTGTGATGTATGTCGAAGGGTGGGGAAGCCTTCTAACAGAGACGTTATGCCCTTACATCCAATAATGCCTATTTTGCCTTTTGAAAAATGGGGAATCGATTTTGTAGGACCAATCAAGCCATCTGCTATGCATACTGGTAATAAATATATTTTGGTTTGTACTGACTATGTTACCAAGTGGGTGGAAGCACGGCGTTTAGGGAAGATCTGACCAATAATGTGGCTATATTCTTGTACCTAAAAATATCATAACACGTTTTGGCTGTCCTTTGGAATTGGTCAGCGACAGAGGTAAGCATTTCCTTAATGATACTATTGAAGCTTTAACTAATAGATATGGGGTGAAACATAGAAAGACAACTCCATATCATCCACGCCAAGAAACGCCAGTGGAGCGTGCATAAATAAAACTCTATGTACCATAATTACCAAAATTTGTAATGCCAACCGCATCGATTGGGATAAACGCCCTTTTCGATGCATTGTGGGCCTATCGCATTGCACATAAAGTTACAACAAATGCTACACCTTTTAAATTAGTATATGGGCAAGAAGCTATAGTTCCTATTGAGCTAGAACTCCCATCCTTGAGAATCGCTATTGAACATAAATTAGACTGGGATGGTAGTTTGCGAGCAAGATTAGCACAATTAGAAGCCCTTGATGAAAGCAGACTCTATGCTTATATATCACGGGAAGCAATTCAACAACGTCGCAAAGCATGGTATGATCGGCATCGAAACAATAAGCACTTCGATAAAGGTAACTTAGTTCTACTTTATGATAGTAAGCATTGGAAGAAACCGGGTAAACTCAGGATGCGTTGGAAAGGTCCTTATATTGTCAAAGAAATATATGATAATGGATCTGTATTACTAAAAGATTTTGCAGGAAATGAGCTTCCCACACGAGTGAACGGTGCGCGACTCAAAGTGTATCATATGCGAACAAATAGCGACCATCCATCAAATAAGGTGTAGTATTCATCGGGACGATGAATAAAAAAAGGGGGTAGTATTATTTTTTAAAAAAAAAAAAAAAAAAATACATACAAAAAATAAATAAAAAATCACTTTTCTGATAATCCATCAGTTTGTCTTCCATTGCTATATCAAATTCATCTCATTTTCTATCCTTTCGTTCACATCAATCCATTAAGACTGCCAATCAGCTCCGCGTCCAAGGCAAAGATCTTGTTTGTTAACTATTTTTGTTTCCATTGACAGTGCATTTGCTTTTTCTCCATCAAAATCAATCCATTTCATTGTACACTCATCCATCCCATTCAATACACCAAAGTTCCGCCATATAAGCTTTTACCACCGGGCAAAGAACTATTGTACTAATTTGTTGATATTGTTACCATGACATGTGGTCATCTCCGCTTTTCTCCATGATTATTCAATTCATTCATCTACACTCATTCATATCCTTCAACTCATAAAGTGCTGCAATCAGCTTCACCATATTAGCAGCCATATGTTCTACTAACGTTGTTTTTTCGCTGCAGGAGCATCCTTTTTTCTATCATTTCATGTTCATCTATTTTTAGTTGGCCTACCAACCATGACCACTGATTCTTTACCATTGTTTTTCCATTTCCGTATTTGTTGGCCATTTTCCCATCCCAAAGAAGTCCGTGTAGTAAAAGAGTCCAATAAACAAATAATCCAAAAGGTAGAAGGAAGAGTGGGGGATGGGGAGCCATACCGAGGTTGCGTGAGAGAGAGAGAGTCCCCGACACGGATGGGATTTGCCACCCTTGGAAGTATTTTATATTCGGTGAAGCCATAGAATCGCCGATGGAGGCAATGGTTTGGAAGAAAATATTTTGATCATGAAGAACAAGCTTGAAGAACTCGTCGGGACGTCGAGTTATTTGTTAGGGGAATAATGTAGAAGGAATAATTTGTTCAAAATTGTGCATTTTGGGTGAAAACGTGATCATGCGAGTAATGCCATGTGATCTTATCATGTTAAGTTTCACAAAACGGGTCATATTAGCATGTTGGGATGTTATTTGAAGTTATAAACCTTAGGGGTTATATTATTTTAATGGTTGAGGAAAGAGATGTTATAAAAATAAAACCAAGGGTAGAGATTGAGATTGGAATGATCCAAGGGCTAGGAGCAAAAGCCCCTTTTGAATGGAAAAGGCACGAAGGCATTTAGGGAAGTCACGGTGGCGGAGTCTGGGCGGATCAGGGAAGAGAGGAGCGGAGATAGAAGAGAAGCCAGTGGATCTGGAAGGGCAGGAATGGATCAGAGGAGAAGGCAGACCCGTAGATCTGAGCATACAAGGGATCCGACCAGAGTTGGGCAACAAATCTCAGAGATGTATGGGAAGGAGCCGATTAGATTGTGAGGCAGCAGATTAGAGCAGAAGCATATCAGACCAGAGCAGAGGGATTCCGGATGGACCAGATGCATGGGAAGCAGATCGCTTTGAGAGGCATTCGCTGTTCAGAGATAAGTCTATCAAGTATTTTGTTATTCAATTCTAAAACTATGAATGTGATTCCTATTGCCAAACTGCCTGTGTTTATGGCTTGTTTATGAGATAAGTGCTATGAATATTTTGTGTATTCATGATCTGAAACTATGGAATATAACTCTGGTTCATTACCATATTACTTGTTATGAAATGTCTGCTGTGAATCTTTAAATCCTTATCGCTATATATCTGGATACCTGGGTTCAACTCCCTGTGTATTGATAATGAATTATCTGCTGGCTATGTTGTTCCTACACACACGAAAACCGTCTACAAACATCTTCAATGGCATAGTCCACACAGGGCTCGTAGATAGATGGGCATACAACAAGGTAATACCCCTACACAAAAAGGGAGCAAGGAAGAGCCTGGAAACTATAGGACGATAATGGTGAGCTCTATTTTTGCAAAGTGGTTCGGGAAGGTACTGGACAGCAAATTGAAACAGTGGGCAGAAACAAGAAATTAACGTGAGAGCACAAGGACAGGCCGGCTTCAGACCGGAACACTCAATCATAGATCATCTGGTAACCCTCCGGATACTAATAGAGCAAAGCAAATCGCAGGGAAAGAAAGTAATATGTTGTTTTGTGGATTTTAGAAAAGCATTTGACACCGTCCCGAGGGAAAAGTTGTTACAAAGATTAATAGATATGCGGGCCTCAAAAGGCATGGTAGGATCAATTGCACGATTATACCAGAGAGTGTATGCAAAAATGGAACAGGAAGGGCAGATGATAGATTGTGACACATGAGTTAAACAAGGGTACCCTTTGTCCCCGACATTATTCGGTATATACATGGATGCGTTACAGGGTTTCATCGCGGAACAGCAAGGGGACACGGACGCCCCCACACTGGGGGACACCAAGGTACATATTATGCTATATGCTGATGACTTAAGCATGATGGCTACAAAAAATAAGGATATGCATAGGCTATTAAGGCTCCTAGGAGACCTTCTGCGAGAGAACATGGCTGACAGTGAATCTCACGAAAACCAAAATAGTTATGTTTGGCACCAGGAACAGACATAGACCCTTCAAGTATATGGGGACAGAATTGGAAGAACCAGGGAATACAAGTATCTAGGATACGATGCACACGGTACATGCAAATGGTCCAGGGGCACGGATACCAGATTCCAGGCAGCCATTGGAAACTACTTCAATATAAAAAATTTCTGTAATAGAAGCAGAATAATTGACTGGGAGATCAAGTGCTACATGTTCAATGCAGTGGTTGCGTCGACACAACTATATGGGACTGAGGCTTGGGGACCCAGCTTATCAGACCAAAAATGGGACAAGCAAGAAGGGATCTTTAGGCAATGGCATAGACAAAAATTCAGAGTGCGGGCAAGCACACCACTGACAGCTATGGTATATGAGACAGGCCAGAAACCAATGGAGGTAAGAGCATGGGAAAGGACCATCGGATATTTAATGAAGGACAACGCAGGAGGCCATTCAGGGAAGCTATCAACGATTGCGATCAGCGAGTCAGCCAAGGCACACATTATCATAGGCAGTCGATGGTTCAGGGATGTAGCTATATGGACTAGAAACATGGGGATGAATCTGAGTGATCTAGTAAACGAAGGGAAATGGAATGAAGACTGGGCCGACATGCCCACACGAGCATGGTTGCAAAAACACGCCGGACCCAAAACACTCTGGCTCACAGCAGTCTTCAACACGGAGCAATAGGACAACAGATGTACCGAGACAATCTGCTAGGGAAGGCCAAGAGAGACATCATGGCAAGATTTAGGATGGGGAGTCATGATCTAAGAATTGAAAAAGATAGATGGAGGACAGGAGTATAGGATGGGGACAGCCGGTACATATCCTAATGGCAAGTAGACACAATAAAAGACCTGGCAGATGCAATCCAGGAGATGATGACTAAGCATCAAAAGAACATAAAGAAAGAGGGCTTATAATATGATTCACCGGAGAGGTGAGGCATTGGAGCCGGCAAAAGCTCAGCTAAAAGCTGATGATAGCGATGCATCTTCGCACGGCTATGATGTCGATTATAAGGGAAGTGCCGGTATTAATAGAAACTAAGAAAAGCCCTCAGAAAGGGCTAGAACATATCAGCGTGTTGCGCTAGTAGCACCCTCTTCGGGAGCTCGCCTATGCTACATCAGTCCAGGGGCCTCAGGGCACTAGGGACAATAATTCTATTATTCTATTCTATTCTTCTAGGAACTCCAATTAATGTCTTTGTCTTAGATTGAGGAGTAGTTGCGTGAAGATGTACTGGAGGCTTTGGTGATCAGTATCTAACTGAAATTTTCTTCCCAGCAAATAGTGCCTCCAAATATATAGGGCCCTGACAACGGCTAGAAGCTCCTGATCATGAGTCGGGTAGCGTTGCTCGACGTCGTTCATTTTTTTGGAGTCATATGACACAACTCTGCCCTCTTACATAAGTACTCCTCCTGTGGCTATCTTACTTGCATCAGTTGCCACAAGTTTATCTTTGTCTAGGTCTAGCAATATCAACATCGGAGCTGTTGTCAAGGTTTCCTTGAGCTTGTCGAAGGAAGCTTGGACGTTCTTGACCCAATGATCCACCCAATCTTTAACTTTGTGATGTTTGGTGAGATCTGAGAGGGGGGCTACCCATTTGGCAAAGTCCTTCACAAAACTTCATATGATACCTTGCAAGGCCGAGGAAGCTTCTCACTTCATCTATATTTTTCCGTGCTGGCCAACTGCTTATTGCCTCGATCTTTGACGGATAGGTGGCGATACCCTCAACTGATAAAATATGGCCTAGGTAATCAACTTTTGTTGTAGCAAAATGGCACTTAGAAAGCTTGCCAAACAGATGGTGTCGTCTTAGCTTCTCCAAGACTTTCCTTAAGTGCACTACATGCTCTTCCATTGACTTGCTATAGATCAAAATATCGTCGAAGAAGATGACGGCAATTTTAATTCATCCAAGAATTCTCGAAGATGTCATTCATCAATCTCATGAAGGTTGTTGGAGCATTTGATAGACCGAAAGGCATAATTATGAATTCATAATGCCCACACCGCATTCTAAAAGTAGTCTTATGAATGTCTTCTTCTTTCGGTGGTAACGATCTTAGGTCAATCTTGGGAAAGATGTTTACTGCTTGAAGCTGGCCCATCAAGTCGTATGTCTAGCAGAGCGTATTTATTCTTTATTGTTCGCTTGTTCAACTGATGGTAATCATTACACATCCTCAAACTTCCGTCCTTCTTTTTTACAAAGAGGATAGGTGCCCCGAAGGGTGAGACGCTTGCCCTAATGAATCTGAGCTCTAGCAACTCCTGCAATTGCTTCTTGATCTCAGGTATTTTGGTCCTATAAGGAGTCTTACTGATAGATTTAGCACCTCGTGCTAGTGTAATCTCACATTCTACGCCTCTTGTGTAAGATGATAACTCGCGGATTTCATCCAGAAAAACATCATAGAACTCCTTAATTAGCCTTGCGAGTGCCCTAGACAATTGTTTCAAGCTTGCCTCCTCTTGAGGCTTCAGATCAGGCTCAATGGTCTCTAGCCTAAGAATATACTCAACCTTATCTTTCATTATGCATTTGTGTAATTGCTTCAAGGACATGCACTGCATTATAGAAGGGACTTCTTTACCTTTGACTACAAAATAGTTGCCGTCGGGCGCCAAGATTGAAATCTCATGTTTGTCGCAGTCGATCATGCCGACTATAAGATCATACCGACCTTAGCTGGCTTCAAGGACTCCATGCCGACTAAAAGGTCATACTTACCAATATCCATCACTTTTGCCCCCATAGTCAACTTGTTCCTGCTTAGATCTATGTCAAAATTGACTCTTCTTCCTTTGGCATGGCGGAATGCCCCACTCACCATACTAACTGGCCTTGGCTTCGATTTGAGAATCTTGGATTTCAGCAATGTTGTGCTAACCTGGGAGGTACCTGTGTCTATAAGGACTATATAGGGCTTATCATCTATGATCCTGCTGAGATAACTGTGAACTAACCTTCGGTATTACCTGTCTCAATTGCCGCACATATTCTACACTCACCCTCAATGTAGTCTTGTGCCTCTTGCTGGTCCTCTTCGTCATCCAGCTCTGTCGACGACTCCCAATCAATGAGTTTTACTGTGGCTGCTTGCATAATAAATGGGCAATCATGTGTACGGTGTCCCGGTTGGATGCTATCCAGAAGGTATTTTACTAGGCCCTACGGTCCTTGCTGATCCTTGTATGGGCCCTTCTTATCCATCTTACTCTGTTATTGCTGCTGCCCTGCTGTTGTGGTAGACATCTGCCTAGAGGGATAAGACCCTGATGCTTTTTCTTTATAGAAGGATTGCTTTTGTCCTCGGGTTGGGGGTGCTTCTTCTAGGCTCAACGCTTTGTCTTCTGCCTCTCCCATTATCCTGAATTGATGGCTTGGATAAGCCTTTTGATATTGTTGTTCAACCTTTCAATGTACCCATCTACCGCTTCTCTTTCCGTTGGTACATTTAATCTTAGTCTCATGAACTCTTCTCTATACTTAGCCACTGACAAGTTCCCTTGATCTAGTCTGTAGAATTGCTGGATTTGCCCGCTTGTGTGAGACCTTGGGACATAGTGCTTCTAGAAGGCTTTACTGAAAGTCTTGAACCTGCAATTGTTCCTTTTCAACTTATTAGACTTAGCATAACCATTCCACCATATGCATGCCTGGCCAATGAGATTTGCCGTTGCCATTTTGCTGATATCCTTATTCTTCATGCCATAGGAGTTTCCAAACTACTCCATCTCATCTAACCATGCTTTCGCTTCCATACTTGACCGGTCTTTCCCAGAAAACTGACCTGACTACAGATATCCAACACAACCCATGGATTCCTCGGCTTATGTTGCTAAAATAAATTACTTAGGCAGTAATGTGACTAAAATCACTTACTTTTGTGACAATGTGCTTATTGGCACTTGTACCACATCATTTCATTTATTCAAATAATGCTCCATTAAGGCCTCGATAAATTTGTATCCACTGGTCATGTTGTCATTGTCCCATCTTGAGTTATGTAGAATTATAAATTTGGGATTGAACTTTTTCATGGTATTACTTTTTGACCTAAACTTTTCCATGGCATTGCTTTTTGACCTATATGTGACGAGGCAACCTATGTCTCCTTTTTAACTTGTGGCGCCATTCATGCCACCAACAATCAACATAGAAAGCATAGACTTAAGTTGGAACAAAGTTCAAATGTCCACATGTATTCTAAGTTATACAATTCAAAGCAAGAAATGAGTCCGTTGGGAAGAGAAATAATTCGTGGTGGCCGCTGCAATACATTATTTGTGGACGATTAATATTGACCAAATAATAAATCATGTACACAAGACCAATAAACCTATGTAAATGTATCATTCAAATAACATAATGAAATGAATATTATATTTACTTCATGACAATGCAACTACACAAACCATCGATGAAAATATGTATACGAAATTTCTTTACTTGTAGGCTCTACTCTACAGGCCCAAAAAGTTTTGGGGGGCAGCAAGAGCATACGACCAACAGCCGGACAGATGCCAGTGCAGGCCAGAGCCAGGCGATCAAGTGGCATGTGGCATCGTATGATATGCTCAGTCACCTGACCGAGCATGCTTTGATGATTGGTATGAAATGACGAATAGGAGAGCAATGTCGCTCGAATAACTCCATTGGCATAAAATTTTAAACTATTGTCTTTTGTAATACATTTGGAAACTTGGTTATGTTACAAGCTCGTAATGGAAGTAATGTTCTTGTTTTATGTTTTTGATATAAGAAAAGATTTATGCCATTTGAAATTTTTGTCTTGCATTTGAAATGCTTGAATGCTTGGTTCGGGAAATACCGAGGTTTAAGCCCATGTGTCCGATTACTTTCTAAAATTAACATGTAGGCAAAATATCAGCAGGAAAATTTCACACTACAATTAGGAGTTTTTCTTGGTTTTTCTGGCAATTTTGAAGAATAGCTTTGTAGCTTGCCGGACAGGTTCAAAACTGCAAGAAACTTGATGTTTTAGGCTAAAAAGTTTCCCGAACCAAGCTAGAATGTATGGACTTCCTATGGCACAAACAACGGTGTGAATGCAAGGTTAAAATTTATGGAAGGAGAAATTTCACTCACCTTGAAATTTCTCCAGGAAATTTTGAGCTGACCTGGCGGGCCACGAGCGGCGGAGCCGCTGGTGGCGGCGCGGTGCCGCCAGATCTGCTCAAAATTTCCTGGAGAAATTTCAACGGTGAGTGAAATTCTCCGACAAATTTTTTCCACCTTAAAATTTAGCCCATATGTTTGCCCTTTGGCGGTTCTGTTTTTGCACTCTGGAGTAAAAAAACCTGAAGTAGTGGTTGAAAAGGGAAATGGGTCGGATCTTGAGTCGGCAAACTTAGAATCAGGGGACAACTTCGTTGGGATGGAGACAGATGACAGTAAGGATATATATGGTGAAGTAGGGGAGGATATCTCGATTTTAAACAACGGGCCCATCACTTCTGAAACAAAAACATGGCTGAAAACAGATATCTCTGTAACAGTAAAACCAGATTTGCAAACGGGGCCCTCTACTTCTGTAACAGGTGAGGCCTTCATTCAGTGGATTGGACTCGTCTGCAGGAATCAAGCCATGACTCCTGAAGAATCAAGCTAAAAAAAACTCCTGATAGGATCATTGCTTCTGGAAGAAGATAGAAAGGAAGTGAAAACAGGAATCGGCCCTGAAAAGGAAAGCCGAAGATCCGCCGTTTACGGTGTTTGCATCCCTGGCTTCGGTTTGCATCCCTGGCTTCTATCCCTGGCTATGGCGTTTGCATGAAACAGAGATGAAGAAGCTATGGCTATGGCTGTGCAAAAACAGAGTAGAAGGCGGCGCCACCCAAAAACGCCACCACAGTTCAACATAAAATTTCGTTGTATAAAATATTGTCGAATTAGGGCAAAATTTTAAGGTGGTCAAAATTTCGGACTTCTTGTATGGGGGGATGCCCACCGGGAGCACATTCCGGTGTGGACCGGTGGGGCCCCGCGACCGGCGGAGCCGGGAGCGGGTCACCGGCCACACCGGAATGTGCGACCGGTGGGCATCCCCCCACAACATGGAAATGGGGAGCTTTCTCTTTTTTCTGCCTTTTTTTCCTTCTAGCGGAGTTCTGGCGATGGCGCCCAGCAGCTATGGCGATGGCAGAGGTCTGGCGATGGCGCCCAGCAACTATGGCGCTTTGCAGCCCCTGGCGCTCGCGACGATGGAGCTCTGCAATCACGGTGGCTATGGCAGTCGATTCCTTAGCTTTTTTTTTTGTTTCTAGTGTTTTATCAGAAGCTTAGGTTTGCCGCTAACCATTTCTTGTTGATTTTCAGAAAACAGGGCAAAAACTAAAAGTTCGCAGTTCGTCAGTCCTGTGCCAGAAGCCTGATGTCGGATTTGTGCTGGAAAAGATGTATGATGCCATCTTAAGCCCCTGCATGCAAAGGAAGTCCATGCAAAAGAAGCATGCAAGCAGAAGCCTCTGCAAGGCCCTGCACTGGATTATTGGAGTCGAGGCCGTTGCTTTAGGATGCAAACAGAGCAGGGAAGGGCTTCTATGCGCCATCGCTCTTTGTGCTCAAGAAAAGCCCTTTCCATATTTTTCTTTATGCTTTCTAATGTTTGCTTGTTGTTGCAGCGTTAGCAGAGTTTCTTGATGTTCAGCAAAGTCAGCAGAGTTCAGCTTTTGCAAAGTTTCTTGAGTAGGTGCTGAGCAAGTCGTTTTGCAGCCATGCTTTCTTTTCTTGCTCTTGTGTATGCTTTCTTGGATTTTGAACTGTAATAGAGTTTTGATTTGTAAAACGGCACCTATGTTGTTGAGCAGATCGATTTGCAGCTGCTTGTAGTTCTTGAGTTTTTCTGACTTTCTTGCAGTGAAAGCAGAGTTTTGTTGCAGAAATTTATTGATTGTCTAAGGCCTACATTTCTAGGTTGCAACTGATTTAATCTGCTCCAGAGAACCTCGATGCTCTTGGATTTTATGGGTTCAAATCCCATAGTACATGAGTAACTGGCTATAACCTGTAACTTTTGTTGAGCACGGAATTTGCTTCCTTCTTTCCATTCCGGATTGTAGGCAGATGCCACATGGCAGCATGTGGTTAGGTCTCGCACGGAATTTGCGACCCATTTTCCATGTTGAATAAGGGAAAGTCCCTCCGGGCTTGATTTCAGAGGGTCAACCCTGGGGGGAGGCTAGGTTGACCCTCCGGAACCCAGGGTTGATCCTCCGGAATCGAGCCTGGAGGGACTTTGCCCTACCAGAAAAATTAGGCCTTTCGCATGACGGAAAGACTTCTTACCTTCAATTCCGCCATCGTGTCCAATAGCGCTTTGACTTGTGGCGATGTTTCTTTTACTCAAACATTGCATCTCGCGTGCTGCTGTTCTATAGAGATTTTTACTCCGCTTTCTGCTGTTTTTACCTGCAACCGGCAATTTCTACCACACATTCATCTGATTCTACTCTGCATTCTGGTCGCAGAATTGAAGGTAAGAAATCTTTCCGTTGCATGTCACAAAATTAGGGTAGCCCGTCAAATTAGAGTGCCAAAATATTTTACCTTTACAAGCTACTTTCTGGCCATACTTTTCCCCAAAAGAACAAAATCAGCAGGGTTATTTACCTACAACTTCCGTTAGACCAGCTCAAACCCGAGTTAAGCTTATTGATGGCTTGTGAGCACTATTAAAAAATACGTGCCAAAGCATAAATATTTGATAACAAGACAAATGCAGCATCATTCCAGGCCTCTAACTGACAGAGATTTTTCAATGCATATTCTGCTATGTTTATGTTTTGATGGACTTTACAAGCACCCATAAGAGATACCCATTCCAGTGGACGTGGTTGGAAAGGCATGGCATTGATAAGATCTTGTGCTGAATCTACATAGCCTGCACGACCAAGGAGATCGACAATGCAACCATAATTATGCACAGATTCTGTGATGCTATGATCCTGACTGATAGAAACAAAGTAGTGGCAACCTTCATGGACAAGGCATGCATGGCTGCAAGCAATCAAAATAGAACTAAATGAGATGTCATTGGGTTTCATGCCTTCCTGTTGCATTTGATTGTATATATCTATAGCTTCCTTTGCAAAACCTTGTTGAGAATAGCCTGCAACCATTGCATTCCAAGATACAATATCTCTTCCAAGCATTCTATCAAAAACATCACAGGCGTGATGCATCTTCCCACACTTGGCATACATGTCAACAAGGGAGCTTCCAAGGAAACAATCAATTTCATTCCCTCCTTTCAGGATGTCAGCATGAATCTTTTTGCCTTGCTGTAAACTTGATGTTGCTGCACATACAGCCAACACGTTCACTCGGGTTACGTCACTTGTGTCCACAATTTCCAATTGCATTTTCTTAAAAACACTTAAAGCGTCTATTGCAGATCCATTTTGAGTGTATCCTCCAATCATAGAATTCCAGGAAATCACATCATATTTGGGCATCCTACAAAAAACTTGGCATGCATACATTATGCTCCCACATTTGGCATACATGTCCACAAGGGCATTGGCAATAAATAAGTCAGATTCATAAATAGTGGGAAGGATGAAAGCATGAACCAACTTCCCCTTCTCCAGGGCAAGGATACCTGAACATGAACTCACTACACTAACAAAAGTTACCTCATTTGCTTCAATTGCTTCTTGATTCATATTGAAGAACAGGGCAATGGCTTCCGCCCCATTCGCATTGTGGTCATATGCTGCAATCATGGTAGTCCAAGAAACAACATTCTTCATCAACAACCTGTCAAAAATATTACGAGCGCTTTCTACATTTCCACAGATGGCATACATATCGATCAAACTATTGCCAATGGTCATGTTTGACACAAATTCAGCTTTTATTATTCTAGCATGAACAAGTTTCCCTTGCTCCAGCAATGACAAACTCACACATACACTCAATATAGTAACATACGTGACCTTATTTGGCTGCAACCCCCCTTGCTGCATCTTCAAGTAAAGCCTGAGAGCCTTATGGCCATGCCCATATCTCGAGTGTGCTGTAATTATACCGTTCCATGATATTGTGTCTCGAAATGACATCTCAGAAAAGATTTTGCATGCTTGTTCCAGGCTTCCACATTTTGCATACATGTTCACCAGAGCATTACTTATAATCATATCAGTTTCAAATCTGGATTTCAGGATCTTGGCATGGATTACTTTGGCATGCCCTATGAATTGTAAATCTGAACATGCACTAAGAACACTGACATATGTAACTTTGTCTGTTTTCATGCTTGGCATCTGCTGAAAGAAGTTGAGAGCTTCTTTACCATCTCCACAGTGCACAAGCCCTGCAATAATGGAATTCCATAACACAGTATCTGGTATTGACATTCTTTCAAACACTTTAAAGACATCTTCCTTGCTTCCACACTTTGCATACATATCAATAAGAGCACTTCCAATTAAAACATCTGAACCATATCCAACTAGTAGGATACATGCATGAATATATTTTCCATATTCAAAAATTGCTATCTCTACAGTGCAAGCTTTGAGAGAACTAAGAAAAGTAGCTTTGTTTGGTTTCAACCCCTCCTGTTGCATTTGCTGGAAAAGCTTGAGGCCTTGCTTGCCATTTCCATCTAGAGCATATGCTGATATCATCACATTCCACGAGACAGCATCTTGTGCATTCATCCTATCAAATGCATCATGCGCATCCTTCATGCTCCTGCATTTTGCGTACATATTAATGAGTGTGTTTCTGACAGAAATATCATAATGATAATGGGTTCTGGAAGTCCTAGCATGGACGAGTTTTCCTTGCCCAAAGGCTGTGAGTATGGAAAAGACAGTCAAAACGGTGATCACTGTCACCCTGTCTGGCTTGAAACCCTCATCTTCCATTTTCCTATACAAATTTAGAGCTTCCTTTGCATCCCCATCCTGAGTGTATCCTGTTAACATTATAGTCCAACTAAATACATTTCGCTCAGCCATCACATCAAATACCTTACGAGCATCACGTACACTATTACATTTTATATACATATTAATAATTTTATTGTCTAAGAAAATGGCTTCTGAGGATGGGTTTTTAACAAAATTAGCATGCACTTGCTTCCCTCCTGCAAGTGCCTTTGTTGTGATGCAAATCTCTAAATTATGAAGACAGCTAACTAATTGCCGTCTTGTTTCCTTTGGATCAACAAAGCTGACCATTTCCAGTGACTCACTCAGCATTTCCTCTTTGCACGCCATTTTGACTCCAAACTTTCCCACGCCTTTTTGACATTGCAAAGTCTGGTTCGATTTAACCAAACTGCCCAATTCATCCAGACCCATTGTTGGGTTATTTGTCAGACAAGTCGAATTCATGCGCACGAATTTTTATAGCAAATAAATTCAAGAGTCTAGGTTCAAGCTAAATCCCACCATTGCAGGACAAAGACCATTGGCCGTCATGCTGTTGGGTTACATGCTTGGACTATTAACAATAGCAGCCATTCAGAAATTGCATAAAGAAATCAGCAACGGATACCAGATTACTTCTAGTCAACAGAACCGCAATAAGCATTTGGCACCAAAATGATGCACGATTCAATTCTTCGTAGTTCTTGGCTTTGCTTGTAGTCCATTATCCAAAGAATTTTTTGATATTTCAGGCATTTTGTTTTTTGAGGAGTATTGGATATTCCAGGCATTTTGGGAGACCTCCGTTTTTGGGTTGCACGAAGGGCAAACCCTAGGCCCTAGGTGTGGATGGAAGGAAGGAAGGAAGGAAGGTACTTTTATCGTCCACGGAGACCAATCGGTCTATGGGACCCAATACAAAAACGCAGCAAGCGGATTACTGCCCGGATTAAAAAACCCCCGCCCCGAAGGGTTTTCGAGGGAAAAACCGTGGCAGCAATCAGCCTGCTGACAAACTGTGCTAATCATATAAAATGCAGAAACATCCCAATATATACAGTCATGCACCACCCCCGTAGTGCCTAGTCAGCGGACAGCCAGGCGGGGGCAAATGTGACCTCGCAGGTCCAGTACCTCCTGGATGTATGACCCCAGGGCCCGTACTGACGGTGTGTTCATCAACAAATGCAAGGGCACGTCCCGCCGCATTAGCGGGCGTGTCGGCCCGGATCGGACCGAACACCGGGCAACTTTGGAAAGTGTGAGACTCATCCTCAATGGCACCCGTTTGGCAAAGACCGACAGAGCTCCGTCTCGGGCGGGGCTCCCCAATCCACCGCCTGCCTCGATCGCGAAGATGGTGGGCACCTTTGGCGAATGGAGGCAATGAGTCTGCGCTTTTTGGGCAACCGGGAACGGGTAGATTTGTGGGCCGGGCTAACACTGGGGTTGATGTGCTCCTTGTAATGGGCCATTTTGACCGCTCTAGAGCAATGGGGTCCCGTGAGCTTGCCAAGGAAACAAGCATCTAGGTACTCCGCCAGTCGCCACGATGGTCAGCCGCGCCAAATTACCAGACGCAGGTTCTCGCGACGTTCCATCCGGGCGAACCACCGATCTCTCTTACCCTCCAACGGGCCCTAAGCCGCCGCGGACTCATGGCCACGGTGTAAGCCAGTCGCGGCGAAAGCATCACCCATAGTAACCACTTTACGAAAATAGACGATGTGTCTATCAAGGGCTGCCGTTTGCCGGCCGCAAGAATCCAGTTTCTGCAGCCAGAATCGATAGGGTGAAGGTTTCACCCCAAGTGCCCGTGCCAAAAATGCCTTCACTTTTGACTCGCCAAGTCATTCAGTCGCCAAAGAGCGACCGGGCCCCCAAACCTCGACCGTCTGAATTATGACGGGCTCGACCGGTGCGAACAGATGTGGCCCGATGGCCCCAATCATATAGCTCTTTTGGTGGCGTTGTTACGCATGGCATAAAGCGCTTTTCGGCCTGCATCACCATAAGCGGATAGACGCCTCCCAAACAGAAGGCGAGGAGGGGAACTCCACCCCTAGGTACTTGTAGGTGGGCGTGGCGTCCACAGCTGTCCCCGATATGTGAGTGCAGGAGGCATGGGGTGGCGTGAAGAGGATATGAGAACCACCCCGGTCTTGGCGATTGCCAGCATGCCCGTAGCGACAAAATGTGTCTAGGGCATCCGGTGAGGCCCCATAGCGGGGTGTGGGCAATGAGCCAACATCGTCCGGCGATAGATGGTGGCGGATGACACAGTGCAAAAGTCGTATGCCATCCCCCATGCTTTCTGTAAGCGGGGCTCTAACCGATCAATGTAGAGGCCAAAAGTGTTGGCGAGGGGCAAACCTCGGCCGGACCCGTCGATCTTGGTGAATGCTTGGCGCGTCGCCGCATCACGCCAAAACAACTCTCATACAACTTGTATATGGCATTCTCGCACGGCGGCTGGAGCCCCATTGACGGCAGTCTCAGCCTGACTTTTCGGGGCCGTATCAAAGCCTTTGCGAAGTCCACGACAAAGAATACAAGTCCAACCGATGATTCGGCCCGTTTCAATCGGTGCCGCGGCAAAGATATGGTCAATCGTTGAGTGGGGGGTCGAAGCTTTTGTGTGAGGGGCTCGCACATCGGCTGCCTCCGGCCGGCCGGGTCAGCTGGCGCTTCGAGAATGCCCGACCAACGGGTTTGGCAAATCTTGGCCGACCATGATCGTCCATTAATTGGCGGACAGGTGGGTCGCCCCTGTGAATGGGAACAACCCCCGCAGGGTCCATCGGGGAAACCCCCCACGCAATGCTACGTTGAACAGGTAGTGAGGACCGCACAAGCGCTGCCCCGCCCACTTGAGTAACTCGCCACGATACCATCGGAGGTCAGCCGCCTTCCCATTAGCTAGCCGCTGCGTGCCCTCCTCAACATCCTCGCCCACGAGAACCAATGGGGGCCATCCTGGTGGGGGGGTATGGGCGCACGCTGCCCCCGGGGCGGGTCATAGAGCCGCGCAGTACGCATTCCCACCGCCGGGTGTGATGTCCCTCAGTAGGGCTGGGCTGGCCTTCGAAGCACTCTTGCGCCAAAAGGTTCGAAGAATGAGTGTCCAAAGCAGGCGAACATCTCCCCCGATGCTTGGCAAGGGGTACCGCACCTTTGTGTCCTTCCCGATGGGTGGTGATCTTGTGTAGGGTGGCCCGCAAGCTGGGTGCTGGATCCGTATGTGGACGGAGCCGCCGCGTTCTTTACGATCCGCATCAAACCATCGGTTCGCGGGAATGTTGTCGACCTCGGCGGCGCGGGGGTTCGCCAAAGCACTGCCCCGTGCATCCGCATAATAAGTCGCTGGTGATGGCTCACTGCTCTAGTGTGGAGGTCTGCAAATGCGGGAGGGCGTCCATGAGCATTCGGCGTAGTCCTGCCGCTCATAATCGAAGTCTCAACCGAGGGCGGCGAGGGTTGGTGGTATAGTGGGGGGGGCATTTCGCCAAACCAGAGTCAAATAAAGTGGGAGGTGACGAAGTCGACCTCCTCATCCGCCCTGCGTGCCCACCCTAAACGAATCGGGATGAGATGCATATCTTGGCGCCAACTACAAGCACATAGTCCACCACACTAGACCCTCCCCCGATTGTCCACGCTCGCATGTGCACTTGCGAATCGGGCCCCTTTGTGAAAGGCCATTGCAAATTATCAAGTCAAAATGCCACATAGCAGAGCAACTACGCCAAAGCGAAAGTGACTGGGCGTCATCCGACCAGCGTGGCGGGCTACTGGCGGGCGAAGCCGCGGGGACATCGTCGCGAGGGGTCAAGAGTTTCGAGTTGGTGGAGATTTTTGGAGACACTTGAAATAAGGGCTTGGATTTTTTATCCTTTTTTTTGAAGGACAACAAACTCTTATTCAATATCCACATAGGCAATACAACCTTTAGACGTAAAGTTTGGTTAGGGTTCATTCTGACCAATCCGCCAATGACCTGTCGCCACGTGTCATCTTTTCTTTCCCGGAACGTCCTCTTAGCTTGCATTTTAAGTTTTTAATCGTTATACTAAAATTTCTTACCTGTATTCTGACGGTATTCTGAAATTTACTTGCATTCCCGTATTGTTACCTGCATTCTAAGATTTTTACCTGCATTTTGACTCGCATTCTGTTTTCTTGTTTTAGTTTTACAAAACATTGAAGATTTACTGCCCCAGGGAATTGAACCCCGGTCCAAAGCACCAGCAACAGATTTTTTAACAAAATGCTTCAGAGCACCTACAGATTCCTTCAAAAAAGACTTCAGAACGAAAGCAATCTTCAAAAGCTTCGAAAACTTCAGAAATGAAAATCTTTGAAAGAATAAAAGCTTCAAAAAAAAAACTTCGAAAAGAAAAGAAAAGAAAAGAAAAGCTTACCCATCGCCGGAGTTGTTGCACAGAAGGAAAGCATAAAAGCTTTGAAAGAATAAAAGCTTCAAAAGCTTCAAAAAAGCTTCGAAAAGAAAAGAAAAGAAAAGCTTACCCATCGCCGGAGTTGCTGCACAGAAGGAAAGCTTTGAAAGAATAAAAGCTTCGAAAAGAAAAGGAAAGCAAAGCTTACCCATCGTCGAAGTTGTTGCACAGAAAAAACACTCGTTAGAAAGAAAGAACAGAAAAAAATGGCTTTGTTACGCCATCGCCGGAGTCGCTGCACAGAAAGAACACAGTTAGAAAGAAAAAACAGAAACTAAGAACAGAGGGAACAACAGAGCCGTTGTACAAATCGCCATGGCCGGAGCAGGAACAGGGTGCCATCGCCGGTGCCATCGTCGGAGCCAAAATCGGAGCAGGGCGCCATCGCCATAGCCGGAGTTGCCAGAATAAACCCTAACCAAAACTTTACGTTGCAACAATGTCCCTTTAGGGGACATTCCGGCGTATCAGCCACGCCTCCGCGCTGACGCGCGTCGGCGTGGCTTCCATGCCGAAATGTCCCCTAAAGGGACATTCTTGTATACGAAAAATAGATTGATAGCAAACCCTGTTATGCTGGTAGTGCTTGGAGAAGTATTTCAAACATTAATGTTTTCCCAAAACATAGGGGGGCCATTTCCAATTCCAGATCTTAGCAAATTCACAAACTTCAAGCAAAGAAAAGACAAGGGCAGGAGGGGTTCAGTACCTACAGCCAAACATCATGACATTAGCAAAATATTGATAATGCATGAAGGGCCAAAAGGTACAATGGAGCCTCTCGGTTTATAGCCGATCAGCCCTTGTATCCTCTTGCCTAGTTAGTAGCATTAACTAGATCCTTATCGTAAATTGAACAATAAGTAACTTTGATAACTTGGTTGAAAAACTACCTTGTCATTTCACAGATTATAAGCACTATTCGCACAATATTTAGATCCTTATTGCTGTTTGGCCTTATTTATTCCAACCAAACTTACTTGGAGTTCGTCTTGGTCTGATGCATAGTCTTGATGCAGAACCCAATGGGTTCACGGTAACCAAACTTGGCCTCTTGTGAGGTGTTTAACATTGGTATCAGAGAGAAGTTCGTTCTCCTTCATTGGTAATTAACAAGGTTATTTGTGGGACGTTGAACAGGGAGTGAATCTTTTATTTTTTTATGTTGCGTGTTTGTTATAGGTTCTGAAGACATTTCAAAGAGCCAAGGGCTCTTGCATTGGTGAAAGAGGGCATGGACTCCGAGGGTAGCAATGGAATAGTTGGTCATATCTAGGTCATGAGAAACCTATTGAGGCTATGCATAACCATTCCAGTTAGCCATAGGAATTTTGCAAGCATTCGGGCAATGGAGCTAACCCGTAGAGGCTTGTCTCGGTGATATTATATTAGAGTTATTCTTTTGTCTAAGATTAATGGCTCAATACAACTATAAGACCTTATTTAAAGATGGCAAGGCTAGTCTTCTTGCAGTATAAGGTACCACATTCAGTATAGAGACTAGAAGTCTTATTACTCAACACTGAGTGTTGAATTATGTCAACTGGACTCACATAAGGTGTAGTCGATCTAGGAGTGATGCCTGTCCTTAGCACTTGGGCAGAGCAGAGTCGAGGACTCAGTAGTAGAAAGTAAGAATTATATGGTAATGGAGACCATGGGCCATACTTTAAAGCATGTATACTCATAGAGTTTTGGATCATAAATTTAGTTGATGACTAATCTATATACAAAACTAGGAGTTTGTGAAATTCATGTACCCAAGGGAACTTACAAGGAACTTACATCTTATTACCCAGTATGTTCAATGTGAGGCCCGGTGTGAAACATATGGGTTGCAATATATAAGTTGGGCTTGTATAGATATTGTAGTAATACCTCTTCTATAAAGTAAGACATGTATTACGCTTTGTAATGTTAGATTAGCAAAGCAGTGGCCATATGGTAGAACAAGTAATCAAGGAAATTGATTTTTGTAACACATAATTCAAGCAGAAAGGAGGCAAACTCGTAAGTTTACTCATAATTGGATCCTATCGATGATTTCCTCGATGATATGGTTATTCACTTTCGAGAACTGATCTCAGTAGAGCCATATAAGATGAAGTTTCACCTTTAAGAATGTCTTGGGGTTGAAAACTTTTCTGGGCTTGGCTACCATTGGTTGAAAGTGTATGAATAGATTCTAAGCCAAAGCAAGAGAAGCAAGGCTATGCACAACAAGAACCCATAATGAGAGTTCAGGTATGGAGAACATAGTGATATCACTTGGGAAGTGGTAGAAACCAATGTCCATGTAATTCCATAAGTTTTTGAGAGTTTGCAAGGCCAATTAGTCGTGCTAGACTGAATTATTTTTTTCATGCAATCACAAGGATTTCAGAATGGAATGTTAGGCAATCTGTAGATATGGAGGGCTTGGCCATGTTCAGCATATAAATATCATAAGGTTATGTCATGCTGAAAAAAGCCACAGGCCTGTGAAAACAAAAGAAAATACCATGCAATAAACACAAACATGTATTCAAAGCTTCAACTGGATCCATACCTAATATTGTCTGGACACAAAGAATTAGCATGATTCCAATCGCAACAAGAAGCTCAATTATTTAAAAACTTTCGATATCACATAAACATTCACAATCTGTAAGCATAAATGCTGGGCCAAAAATAGTAAGCCATATGAAGATGTTGTGCATGCATGCCCAGGAACACTCATGCACAAAACCAATAGTTCACAACACAAAACTTAACAAAAATACATAGCGCACTCTATAAATACTGTTAACAGATGCATACACAAATACAAGAACATAATCATATCAAAAACCATAGAAAAATAACCATGTAGTTACATTTTGTGTGACGAACCATTTTTTGATATTAGAAGCTCGCTTCTAATTTGATTCATGTGGGGTCTATGAGTGTTACCACTGTATTGATTATAGTCATAAAGGAGCGGGGCCGTTTGTAGCATAATATTCTTAGATCTAGGACCAGCTATTCAATTCACATTGGTTAGTGAATTCACCTGACTAGTATCAGGTACTTAGTTGCACTAAGTGTAGGCTTCCACTCTAGTCAAAAGAGTTAGAAAATGTATCATAAAGAACCCGAGGTTCTTGACGGGACAATAGGCGCAAGGTCCCAACTGGGTAATATGATCCTAGTGGCAAGATAAGAACCTTAAGACCATTTGTCAAAGTTGTCCTGATATGCGGGACTCGAAAAGGGTCAATGAAGACATCATATGAGTCGAGTTAGAACTATGAATGGATTAGGAGTGTACACTATATTCCACATAAGTCAACTCAAGAAAGCATTATAATCCATGGATAGCGACAATACTCCTAGCCCTTAGCTCTGAGGTAACTCCTGAGGCGATTCTAGACACTCGCATTCGGAGGCGACACAATGGGAATATTGTAGTATTGCATCTTGTGGCAAGATCAATCACTTCCCGAGGCCACATGGGAGAGTGAAGTACGTGCAGTCAAATCCTCACCTGACTCAAAACCCGAGGATGCATAGAAGGATTGGTGGAATCAATATGAGGTCACTTACCTAAACATAAAGAATTAGCGACTTGCATCAAGGATGACAAATAGGACATCTGCAAAAGAATGAGCTATGAAACCATGATCGCAAGGTGATCTAGGGAATGGGTTTTCGAAGGACTAGAGGATGAAACCATGATCACAAGGTGATCCAGAGAACGTGTTTTCGAAGGGACTAGAGGACGAAACCATGATCACGGGGTGATCTAGGGAACGAGTTTCCAAAGGGACTAGATGGTGAAACCATGGTCATCGGGTGACCCAGGGAATGGGTTTCAAGATACATATACTCGCATGATACTTGAGGACCATGGATTTGAAGGGGGGAGGTATGTTACGTACATATGTTAGGCCCTAGGTCATATAGGTATGCTACATATATATGTTGGGTCCTAGGTCGTGTAGGACCATTAAACCTAAGGATTATGTTATGACTCATGTATATTTGGGTTGTTGTAACATCAGAGAATCATAGAATCCACAATAAAATAATAGAACCCTGGACTAAAGAAACTTTATTCATGCACAATTGATATGGCATCACCATTAACCACCCAACCGGATCCACTGGGTTACGGCAAAACACAAGTGCTATGGAAAATACAAAGCTCTGGCATCTGGCTTATTGGCCCTCCAGGCTAGTCTCGCTACTCCGAGTAGCCACAGATCAGAAAACAACTACAAATCTGTAATGTCGTTGTAGCAGTAATTTGTGATCCATTGTCACGTTTTTGGCCATTACTCCCTCATACGGATGAACTACTACGAGATATGCCACCCAATTTGAAAACTAGACTCGAGAGCGGTTCCAACAAGGTAAAAGTCGCCTTCATGGGAGCTCTATTTGTGGAGATATCTTTAACTGAAATTTAGGTTCTATTTATAGATTTCTTCACGACTTTAACTTTTTTTTTAGTGGTTGCCTTTTATATCAAAATAGCTCCTTGCCTTTAATTAGATTACATGACTTATCATATGAAATATTATCTATGGGCTGCTCCCTCAACTAATAACCATCCCAGTAATAGTGCCTCGACCCCTTCCATAAATGTCAATGGTTCTTATAACTGTGTTAGACGTTTCCCTTTATTTGGATGTTATAGCTCAGCCCCTTTATATTATTAGATGTATTAGGAATAAAATTTACATAATATTTGCCATAATTTTTGCCGTATTCCAATAACCCATTTGCCGTAGACCACTTCCCCGTGCTTGCTCCGTATCAATCCATCCCTTCTCAAGATAGATCGTCTGCGATCGTCCAAGATACGCTCCATTTCAATCCATCCCTTCTCAAGAAGGATCACTCGCAACCATTCTAACCTGGAAGTTTCACAATCCTGCACAATCCAGCAATGGTTATGGATATCCGCGTACTTTCAAAGTACGATATATCCCTTAGTTATAGATATCGCCGTACTTCCAAAATATGATATATCCACTTCAACATTCTGCCATGAAGCGCCATCTCCACTATATCTGCAAGGTGCACCACATGGATGATGTTAGGTATCCTGTTCTTGCACTTGCCATGGCTGAATCTCCTCGGCGTTTGAAATGATGTTGGAAAGAGCATTGCACTACATGGTTTGCCTGTTGGGCTGTGCAACCAGAGCACTGCCTGATGCTTGCCAGTTCTGATCCTGAGCTTTTGCAACAATATCTCAATGGTCGTTTTTCTCAAAAGATATGGGACGCAGTTACTTTGGCCCAAGTGAAAACTGGTCATTATCATGCACACATAAATCCCACCTTGGTACCAAGGCCCCAAGCTTATTTGCTTGCTTCATTGTCCAGGAACAAGCTTGTAGCTATTGCATCAATTCGCACGGGGTCCCACAGGCTACAGATTGAGACAGGTAGATGGGAGCAGCCGCAATTGCCGCGAGAAGCGAGACTATGTGCCTGTTGCCAGTTACAGGTTATTGAAGATGAAAGCCATACTCTTCTGAGTTGCCCTGCTTTTGAGATAGTCCGGAATCATTTTTTGACCTTAGCATTCCATTCCACGCTTCCACAACTTGTCAGAGCACCATCTGTGCATGACTTGGCGTTATACATACTTGAGGTTCTAGATAAACGTCTGCAATTACTGAGCCCTCAGTAGTCATTATCTCCGCTTGTCTAGTATCATCATTACTGCAAAGGTTTTTCCCTTGAAAACCTTTCGAGGCAGGGGTTTTTTAATCCTAGTAGTAATGATTGTACTAGCCCATTGTATGGGTCCCATGACCTATTGGTCTCCGTGGACGTTAAAAAAACTATTCTATTCTATTCTATTACCACAGTACATCATTATCTTTCGTACCTCTGCGATATTATTTGATTGTATCGCCACCACGATACAGTGTATCTCCAAGATACAGATGCAGCTTTTATCAAGCCAATTGTGTTACAATCACAATTACTAATCTTCAAAAATATACATCTTAAGCACTCTTTTTAAGCCAATTGTGTTGCAGACACAATTACTAGTCTACCAAGAGGCATTCCCTATCTAGTATACCATGTTCAAGCCTACTACGTTGCAATCGTAGTTGCTAGTCTACCATGGGTATACACAACGAAAGTATCTATTATTCATTCCAAATAAAGGAACTCAACTTACGAATTTTACCCATAAGCCTGTTCCACAAGAATGCTTCTTTGCAGTTTTTCTCCTCAGGCTAGGAAGTTGTAATGATCAAAATAGGCTTTCAGAGTTTGCATGAGGTTATGGCAGGTAATTCGGCATTATGACAAAGCAATGCTCAATGTTGTGTAGCAAGTGTTACTTGTCTCCAAGACCGGCTTTTCCACGACAACCCCACATTCCATAATCCCCAAAGGATCACACAAGTTTCCCCGATAATCCAAACTCGTTCACAACAAGTCAGTCCATATACTTCGAGCATTCTCCACGAAAGCACTGAGTTTTCTCTGCTACTGATGCTCCACGCTTGCAGCAATAGTCGCCAAATCCACCCCAGTTTCACTAACCGCTCTAATATTGAAATCATATGATTTCCCTTCATGCACAAAGGCTTTTACTCCATTAAGATAATCCAACTATATTCTTGTGAACCCCAAAATGATAATGTCCTCTTCATTCCGATGCCATGCTCCAGCAAAATAAGAACTAATAGTAGTTCTTGCAGCACATACAAGAACAATGATCTTTTTTCTGACTTCTTTAATTCCTCTCACAGATTAGAGCGTCCAAATTCCGCTGGTGATCCCATTGCCCATAGTTCCCAAAAGAATCGCAAAGCTCCACTCTGATACCATTTGATACGACTCATGTATATTTGGGTTGTTGTAACGGCACAAAATCATAAAATCCACAATAAAATAATAGAACGCTAGACTAAAGAAACTTTATTCATGCACAATTGATATGGCAGCACCATTAACCACCCAACCGGATCCACTGAGTTACGGCAAAACACAAGTGCTATGGCAAATATAAAGCTCTGCTCTTGTGACGTTCCAAGTAGTTATACGGTATGCGTATAAATATACTGACACGTCACCCAGTAAAGGTACGCCACCTTGGGGTATTGTAACCTAGGGGGTTGACATAAAAGGGATTAAATAATTTAATCATTAAGGATAATAACCTATAATTAAGGGATTAATATCTAAATGGGTTAATTAAGTTGATTAATGCTTTGGGAAGGCGCTACCTGGCCTAAATCGATTGGCCAGCATGGGGAATTCCAAATTGGGCCATCAACTTGACCCCTATCCCTAATTGACCCCCCTAATCGACCAAGAGGAGTAGCAGCTGAGCGCCCACCTTTGCAAAGCACCCAATTTACCTGTGTGTCCAGTGCTGAGCGCCCAAGTCCAGGGAAGATGGAGATACCGAACGATAATGGATCTAGCAGGAACTCAGGTGGGTGGTTAGTATAGCTTGAGGATTCTAGAGTAGCGCCCCTGTTAGGCACTTGTTGTGTTCATTTCTTCTGTTCTCTCTGTGCTTTAATTGTAGGAACTAACCCTTGATTGCAAAGGTGAGTTCTTTTTATCTCTGATTCGATTCTTGCTCATAAATGATGGATTGATAGTTCTTTGCATAAGTATTGCTCTTGAAACGGGGGAATTAAGGGGGGGTAGAGACCTCTGAGCCATGTGTAGTGGTATTCTCCTAGGTGGATCCCTAAATTTCCCATTAGATGCGGCCTATGCGAGTCGTGGATGCTATGGAATTGCTTAGCACCAGATAAGGGACGCAGTGGTGAAGTGGGGGTGGGGTCTTGCACGAACATAAAAGGTTCCTGAGACTCCTACAGTGGGCTAGGCCTGATAGCCGGTCACGTAGAGGGTCGGGTATGGGTCTGACACTCCCTGGGTGCAGAGGTGTGACCCGTATGGGGCACCCTGTGCTTTGAGTAGATTTAGGGTGAGTAAGTCGGGTACGGATGCGGGGGTCGCTGATGCGGCACGTATTCTCTAGCTCACCCGTGGAACCACTGTGATCCTGGAAGGGGACGCTTCCCTGACCTGCCTCATTGGACGGGGCTTCATGAACCCTGGAGTAGGCTCGAAGGGTGATACCTTGAGTCTGCGTGTCCTGAAGGCTATAGTGACGCCATAGCATGATTGGACTCATCTGCAAAGTGTGCACAGGAGGGGCGGATGGAGTGGACAACCCTAGCCGATGTTCTATACCAGCCAACGCCATGTCAAGATTCGGTCTGCTGATCTCTTGAGACCTAGCCGTCAGTTGATCCTCACTGGAGTCTGAGCCGGGGTAGAACCATGGGTTTGGGTGTTTTTCCCTAGTATTAAATGCATATTCTTTGTTGTTCACTTGGATGGATGTGCCACCCCTCGTGGTGGTAAATTATGATATGATTATGCTGTGTGCTAACCTTGTATTCACGCTTCCGCGACATAGGAGCCCCATTGAAGGCGTGGGCCGAATGACCCCTCTGTGTCCTTCACTTGAGCATCTTTTTATAGATGGCCCGAGTTAGACGGAGGGCCCTGCTCATGGTGATTTGGTTGCCCTGGGAGGGGAAAGTCCCCGTATGTATACGTCCGAGTGTCGTATATGTTCAGGGAGCGTCACAGTGGTATCAGAGCCGTGATTTCGGTTACTCGAAATCATAGCACTGACCAAACCCTAACTCGTTAGTTCGGTAGTTAGGAAGGAGTCTAAGCTAGTGTGATTGTCTAGCTCTTTGATGTTTGGTTTTGTGCTAGGTTAATGTAATAAAATGTAAGTTCTTAAGAAGTCTAGGGCGACTGGAAGACCCAAGTTTGGAAGGGCTATAACTTTTTGTAGGCAGCTCGGATGAAGGCCAAAATGGCTCCCATGGATCGGGCACCTCCCAAATACCCTAGGGGGCACGTCTCCCGAGGGTGAACAGACAACAGCAGGCCGAAAAATCAAAAGGGGCGCTGCTGTCTTCGGAAGTGTTTCTTTCGCCGAGATAAGACCGTATAACGCTCGCAGCGCCCCATATGGTCGCGCGTATTTTTATACGCGCCTGTTTATTTTTTATTTTTATTTTTTTTTTTAATTTTGAAAAAAAATTTAATAAAAAGTTAAACGTTAAATTCAAATTTGAATCATTTTTTTGAAAAGTGTATTTTCTTGCACGACCTCCCTCCGCCATAGCCGCCGGACTGAAGCTCTGTTTCCGCCATAGCTGACCTCCACGGCTACCTCGCATCTACCCTAAGCCCTAGCGCCCTCGCCTACTCCCTAGCGCCACCTGTTTAAACCTGAGCGCCCTACTCTCTTCTCTCGCAACTTATCGCCAGTGTCATGATGCCGCGTTTCAAACTTACCGTGGACCTAAAGAAGATGAACGTCTTCCAGTTGTTTAGTGCGCTGGTAGACCATCTTTCGGATGACAGCCCCACAGTTGAAACTGTTCTAGACCTTTTTGTGAAGCACTTTACTGAGGGCCGTAGGATCCCCTACCCCATTTTTCACTTCAATGAGCGCTTCCTCCTGAAATTAAATGCTGCAGACCAGCCCTACACTCTTGTAGAGCAGCCTGACCATGCTTGGGTCGTAGTTAAGTTCTATCCCTTAGCAGGATCAGATGAGGACCCAGTAGAGCTTATCAGGAATGAGGCCCAAAGGATCATGCACCTTGCTAGGGTAGAGGACCTTCACCAAATAGCTAGTGCCCTACCAGAACAGCGGGTTAACAGTTTCTACTACCTTGGTAAAGGCCATGTACTTATGTACAAAAACCATTACAATCTTCCCACTTTCTTTTGGAACGAAGACCTTAATAGCTTCGTTTTTGAAAATGTTCCACCTAACTTTGACCAAGCACGCATGGACCTCGTGCAAACTGACATGCGAGCGCGCCCGGCTAGGTACCATACGGAGATTGCTAGGCGAATACAAGTGCGCTTGGACAAGGAGGCCAGGAATGCAGAGAGAGAGCGGCTCCGTAAGGAAGAGGAGGATGCCCAAAACTAGCAGAGCGGGAACCAGCAGATGGATCAGCAGGAAGACCAGGATGTTGATCAGCAGCAGGATCAGAATGTTGGCCAGAATGTTGACCATCAGGGAGACCAGAATACTGGTCAAAATGTGGATCAGCCTGTAGATCAGGGCGGGGCCAAGAACAGGAAGGCTACAGTGTGGGCTAATAGGAAGAGGAAGAATACAAAACCCGTAAAGGGAGGTGTGGATTATAAGACCCGGTTGCAGCGGGATGCCACCATTGCCAAGAAGACATCGGCTCAGAGACGGGAGCAGATCGTTCAGCAGGCAAAGCATCCCACTACCGGCGGGAAATCCATTCCATCGCTGAAGGCAACCCTCAAGCCGCGAAAGCCCCATAGATATCGACCGGGCACGGTAGCACTTCGAGAAATACGTAAGTATCAGAAGTCTACTGAGCCATTGATTCGTCGACTCCCTTTTCAGCGGCTTGTTCGCGAAATTGCCCAGGAATTTAAAACCGACCTGAGGTTCCAAGCCTTTGCAATCCTCGCACTCCAGGAGCTGCCGAGGCTTACCTCATAGAGATTTTGAGCGATGCCAACCTCTGCGCCATACATGCAAAGAGGGTTACCATAATGCCCAAGGACCTCCAGCTAGCACGAAGGATCCGAGGGGAGTTTCGGTGACTAGGCGATCTTCTTTCTCTGTTATAAAATTATTGTGAACTTATCGATGTGAAATATTCCATTTTTGAAGTGTAAATATAAAAATGTCTTTTTTTCCCCCCTTGGTGTGAAATTAAAATTTTAAATTATTAATTAAATAATAATTTTAATAATAAATTTGGGAAACGTGCCGAAAAGTATAAAGCCCCTTTTTGGCCATTAGGGTTTCATTTCCCTTCCTGTTTTCAGCGTTTGCCTTCTCCTCTCTTGCGCCTTCATCCTTATGGATCGCCCAACCTTACAGCAGTGGTATCTAGATGGAGAGCATTGGGACCCCGCAGTCTCCTTTGATCTTCTTCACCCTTATCTCCTCCAGCAAGTAGATCTTATTTCTAACATGCAGGCGCATCCTGATTATGCCGCCTTCCTTCAGTTCTTCTACGAAGAGATTGTACCTGCATCTGTCTACAACGAGGACGATTCGCAGCTCTATCTCGACTTCCACACCCTGCTCCAGATGTTAGGGGGTGATGAGCATGCCCGGAATGTCATTAAGGGCATAAGGAGATGAGGTACTGATCTCCCCATTATCACAATAGATCGGGAAGCTTGTTTTGAGCCCGATTTGCACTGGCCATCATTATGGACCAGTATATTGAGGACGAGGAGATAGCTGCTGAGCATTCCTCCACGCCTGTACCTCCTGACCCCGAAGATGACGAAGTCGTCGACGAGCAGGATTTCGCACGGTGGAAGGAGTTAGCCACCGAGGCGCCCGTAGGAAGAGATAAAGCCCTCAAACTCGAAGGGCTCGACCTCCTTCCTACCGTACTCTTGAATAACCAAGAGTACCTGATTCTAGAGGACATTATGTGGGCCTACCGCATTATTGCTGATATGCGGGGCCGCAAAAAGATAGAGGTCCTCTATGATCTTGCAGAGTACTGCCAGGACGACTTCCTTGACTTCACAACGCCTGTCGTGCATCCGCCACAAGTTGAGGACTTGTTAGCATACCGGCCAGAAGAGTTAGAGCCCGTTGAGACCCTCTTATCACTTCGGCAGTTCTTCTTGACTGAGACACCCCAGCCTCCGGAGGAACACTTTGCAGCTCAGATGCGACCTCCTCCGGCAGATCAGCCCTTGCAAATCAGCATGGGAGGGATGGATCAGGAAGAGGAAGACCTTTGGGACACCAAGGTAGGTCTTAGAGATGACAAGGAAGAAGCAGAGCAGGAGAAGATCCCCGTCAATTTGGAAAAGGAAGCGGAGACCTCCAAGGATCCTCAGGTTAGGGCAATGGGTAACCATGTGACCCGATTCTTTCTTTCAGCCTTTCGGCAAGGTGAGGTCTTGTTCTTCTCCAAGAACTTGGGGCCTTCTTCTGAAGCTTCTTGGTGGGCGCTCCGTGCCATATCCACTTTGGCGGGCCATAAGAAGATTGACTATCACGCCACCACCATTACTTTGGTCCGAAGGGATTTGGCTATAGCAGCATTGGGGGACGTGGCAGGATGTGCTAATATACGTCTTCTTGTGGCGGCACCTTTGGCCACCTGCTTACCATCAGAGGCAGCAGCTCGAGCCGCCCTCTCTGCTAGCCCCAGTGCTACTCTGATGCGCTACTGGCCTATAGACGAAGAGGAGGGACCTAGTTCCTAGACAATTGTATTACGCATCTTATACTGCGTATAGTTGTAAATTTTGGTTTGGCATTTTCCTTAGCCATTTTATAAATTATGATGTGCCATCTTTTATCAATTATGACTACTGTATCAATGAATACAATTAAATTGTTCTCTTCCATGATGCGTCCTTATATCTATTAGAGTTTGGAGTATAAGAAAATTGTTCAATGTCCTATATTCATTCCTACCGTCTTGCAGACGATGGACTCGAAGAATATGAAGAAAGAATCACCAACCAGATACGAAGGGACGATCCAGGACCTCCCGAACACGACTACGGCCAACGGTATGGGGAGTACCCGGAGCGAGAGGGTGATTATGAGGAAGGGGAACCTGAAGAAGAAGGAGAGCCCTATGATCCCGCTAAAGGCTTGGAAGTAGTTAACATTCTCAGAGAACGGGCCTTTGAGGACTTACAGCAAACTCTTCGTCGAACATGGGACTATTGGGACATGACAAGGCATGAAGCTTTTGCTGACGCCAACGATCACTTGTGGCAGATTTTCTATGCCTTGAGAAGGCTCTTTAATCTTCTCATCATTAGCCCCACACTGGACTACCAACCTGTTATCGTCCAAGCCTGGGCTCGCTACAAGTTAGTGATCACGAGCTGTATGCGAGAGCGTTCGCTACTCTATCTTGTACCCTTTTGCGCAGCCCTAGGTCCGGTCCACTCAGTTTTGTTTTCTATGTTATGTGTGAGTTGAAGAATTGCCCAATGTAAAGTGTCTACCTCTGTATTATATAACTTTAAGTTTTGTAACTGCCTTCAATCTAATGATCTTCAATGTAACGACTGTTCTCACTTATAATAAAGATCTTTTCTATTGTAATTTTTTTTTATTCTCTCTCTCTCTCTATACCATACGAAATGATCTTCTTTGGGAGACTTGATGTCACTATAAATTTGCTTATACTTTTTTATGCTCAATATAGACGGTGCACGCAACGCCGCCTCAGTAGACTAACACTTGAACACGAACTTATGTTGATGAAGAGGCAATTAGTCGAGTTACAAACTTATGTGTTGAATGCCAATCCACACAGCATATGCAGGAAGACGGACCGGAGTTACCTTCGTTACCGCCAAGTCCACCACCATAGCAGCCACCTGAACCAGGCCCCGTGCCTGCACAAAGGAGGCACCATTCTAAACGTCGTCGAAGTTCCTCTAGGGATAGTGCCACCTCCTCACAATCAGCCACTTCTGTGTCCTCTGAGTCGTCTGTATCATCTGGTAACCATGCAAAGCGCCGGGACAAGGAGTACCGTAAGACGGTTGATACGGCCATAACTAGTATATGGAAAAATAGGAAACTGGCCCAGTTTGATGGAAAATCTAGAGGCGGACTGAATGCAGAGTCCTGGTTGGACGAGATGAAAGAGTTTGGAAAATCCTATGGTATGACAGAAAAGGATACCGGGAAGGTTGCCACCACAAACCTTACAGGAGCTGCCCGTATTTGGTGGAAGGGCTATGCCAGAGCCAAGCATCTGGACAGGAGCAGATGCAAGTTCAAAAAGTTTGCCAAAGCCTTTAAGTCGCATTACATGCCTCGTGCGCACAAATGCCAACAGATTCAAACTTTTTACCGGTTGGAGCAAAAGAGTATGTCAGTTCAGGCCTACACTGATGAATTCATGCGCCTGAGGCTATATGTGCCGGGTATGAATGAAAAGAGGGCGGTGGAGGGTTATATTGAAGGGCTAGCCCCCTCAATTAAACGAATGGTTAAGGCCATAGACCCCAAGTCAGTTGCAGAGGCTGAGGCTAAGGCATTGAGCCTTGAAGAGGACACGCCGCGAACCCACCTTTTAAGGGCCGTTCGCTGAGTCCGGGACCCTCTCAGCAGAACTCTAACAGCCGCCAGGAAAGGAAAGTCTCCTTCAGCGTACCCGATAAATCGAACAATGTCGGTAAGGAAGTTCGGAACCTCTTACAGTCCATTCCCAAAGAGGCCCGAGAGCAGCTCCGCCGAGATAAGGCATGCTACAGGTGTATGCGGCCCGGGCACTTCATGCAGAATTGTCCTTATGTCACGCAGACTGCCCAGCTGGCCATGGCCGACCTCGATTGGGATGACCTCGAGTCCACTCTACCTGTCGAGGAGGAGGCTCCCGAATACATTCACGGTGAGTCCCATATCCTTGCAGCCATTGAAACCGGCAATGCTGAAAGTCAGTCTGCCATTATTTCCACCATAGGTCAAGTAGACAGCAAACCTTTCATATTTCTGATGGATACGGGTAGTACACATAATTTTGCTTCTCCTAGAATGGCTCAGGTATTGCGGCTTGAAACTTTGAGATCACGACCGAAGCCCGTCACTTTAGCCAGCGGCAAGATCAGACACACTCATGGCCGTCGCATTAACCTTAAGATGTAGTTGCCAGGTGCACCAGTTGCCTTGGGTGCCGAGATAATGGATATTGGCAAATATGATCTTATTGTTGGTATGGAATTCTTGGCATCTGCAAAAGCCAATATAGACTGCGAGAAACGGGAAATTACCTTCAACGCCGCTAACGGAGCCCGCGTGACTATAAAAGGTGATCCATTCAACCCTATTATGCAGTCTATGTCCATCAGGCAGTTAGAAAAAGCTATACGCAAGGATAAGCTCCTCTGCGTCATTAGACTTGCCTCCATTGAGTCAGATGCTAAGCAGAAGCAAGTAGTTGATACCTTGCCAGAGGGGATTGCTAATTTTCTCCGAGAATTTAGCGATCTTTTTCCAGATGAGATCCAGAAACTTCCACCTTTTAGAGGAGTAGAATGCGAAATAGCTTTGGAACCAGGTACTAAGCCTACCAGTAAGGCCCCGTACCGTATGAGTCCCCCTGAGTTGGCAGAGCTTAAGAAGCAACTTCAGGAGTTATTAAATCTAGGTTTCATTCGGCCTAGTGTTTTGCCTTTTGGCGCCCCTATCCTTTTTGTTAAGAAAAGGGATGGCTCCTTGAGGATGTGTATTGATTATAGGCAGCTCAATAAACATACCATCAAGAACCGCTATGCTTTACCTAGAGCGGACGAACTTATGGACCAGTTGCAAGGGGCCAAGTATTTCTCAAAGATTGACTTACGCTCCGGATACCATCAGATAAGAATTAAGGAGGAGGACATTCATAAATCTGCCTTTCGCACTAGATATGGGCATTATGAGTTTACCGTTATGCCTTTTGGATTAACTAATGCCCCCGCAACTTTTATGCGGTTAATGAATGATGTCTTCCGACAATACTTGGATGATTTTGTTGTTATTTTCTTTGACGACATTCTCATCTATAGTAAGACCCTGGAGGAGCATGAGAAACATCTTCGGTTGGCCCTAGAAAAGTTAAGACGTCACTAACTCTTTGCCAAGTTCTCTAAGTGCAAGTTTGCCACTCCAAAGGTGGATTATTTGGGACATGTCATTTCAGCAGAGGGAATTGCTACCGATCCAGCAAAGATAGAGGCAGTGAAGGATTGGCCCATTCCAGGAAATGTCTCAGAGGTCCGAAGTTTCTTAGGATTGGCAGGATATTATCGAAAATTTGTTAAGGATTTTGCAAAGATTGCCGCACCCCTTACTGATCTCACAAAGCATGACAAGGTAAAGGATTGGATTGAGCATTGGAAAGCAAAGGTCCAGGGAAGTTTTCAGAAGCTTAAGGATGCTTTAACGTCAGCACCAGTCCTCACATTGCCCGACCCTAAAAAGGATAAACTAGTGACAACGGATGCCAGTAAAATTGTTACCGGTGGATTCCTAATGCAGGAGGGGAGGGTTATTGCCTATGATTCAAAGAAAATGAACGAGACGGAGCAGCGATTGATATGGTGCTCGGGGGAGTGGCTTTACATGGAACAATATTTATTGATATGATCAAGTAAGAAAGCCATCTAGTATATCTAAGCTTGCTATTATCAAAGGGAGAGCTAAAAATAAACCTTGACCTTTATTTAGAAGCAAAAAGGCAAAAAAAGGTGTTGTTACCTATAAATAAAAGGACAACTTTGAGACGTGATATCTCCGCGACCACAACTCAGAAATCGGCGATCCTTACCTTGCTGGAAAGCCCTTGAAGTCTAGTTTTCAGATTAGGCATAGTTGCCTATAGATTCCTTACGGTTTGAAAGTTATGCCCAGAAAGGTGCATAGGGGTATAAGTTGACTGCACAACTAGATCTGCTTCTTCCTATGTTGATGATGTGCCTAGCCTTACCTTCTAGTATCTTCTCTTGTTCCTTGCTTGATCATATCATTAGAAGGAGTTCATGTAACACCAGTGGTTGGTGGCTAGAAAGAGTTTGTTCTTATACAGTCTTGCGGAGTAGCTTGACTTGGTGATATCTCTTCTAGTTGGTCCGGTTGGGTGGTAAAACGAGTACCCTGTGGTATTTTGCTTTCTAATAAGTTGATGAATTTGCAGGTTGAATAGAGCATTCGTAACAATTGGTATCAGAGCCCAGTTCCGGTCTTTACCAGCGGAGCTGTGGGTGATGGAAGGCGTTGGAAATTTAAGTGGCTAAACAGCACAAGAGGTCCAAGAGGGGTAAATTGCAAATAGGTTACCTCTTGTCTGGTATGAAATTGATGTTTAGGGATTGTGATTAGAGTCGTTAGATATTTCTTATTGCATCCTTATGGTTGAGGTTGGTGCCTCAAGGTTGGAAAGAGTTGGTGCTCTTGACCAAGTGATTGGAATGAGCGTATGCCAGGTCCACGATTGGAATGAGCGGATGCCATGTCCAAGAGATTGGAATGAGTTGGTGCTCATGTCCATGTGAATAGAATGTTTGTTATTCCTGATGTTCGCAGGTCTTCTGGTTGGTGCTGGAGATTGCAAACTGGAATGGAGATTGGTTAGAAGTTGGTGCTTCTGGTGGAGGTTAGTAAACATTTTGTTGAGACAAATTAAGTTGATGTTCAATTTGTAGTTTTTGGAGACCTTCTCGAGGAAATAAGTTTATTCTTGAGAATGGAAGGGGAAAATATCTTTTTTGTTCAAGTTGAATGATGATGTTTAACTTGAAAAACTGGAAAGGGCTGGGAATGCCATGACTGTTCAAGTGAGGGACGCCTACTTGATGGATCAGTATGGAGATTTTTCTGTCCAAGCGTGGACCCTGCCTTGGAGGATCAGAAAAAGAACATTCCTAGGAGGACAAGATTGGTCCCAAGAAGAGAAAGACTAATATGCTTTTCAGAAATTGATTGGAGATCAATTTTGAAAACGGAGGTTTGATGGTTTTCTTTCAGGTTTAATGGTGATCGAATACGATTAGTCTTGAGTCGGAAAGGAAAGAAAATTGTTTCCGCAAGACAGATGATCGAGGACGATCAGTCTTGAGACGGGAAGGAATTGTTAAGACCCATAAAGGCGATGATCGAGGGGCGATCGGTCTTGACAAGGGAAGGAATTGATATGGTGCTCGGGGGAGTGGCCTTACATGGAACAATATTTATTGATATGATCAAGTAAGAAAGCCATCTAGTATATCTAAGCCTTGCTATTATCAAAGGGAGAGCTAAAAATAAACCTTGACCTTTATTTAGAAGCAAAAAGGCAAAAAAAGGTGTTGTTACCTATAAATAAAAGGACAACTTTGAGACGTGATATCTCCGCGACCACAACTCAGAAATCGGCGATCCTTACCTTGCTGGAAAGCCCTTGAAGTCTAGTTTCCAGATTAGCATGGTTGCCTATAGATTCCTTACGGTTTGAAAGTTATGCCCAGAGAAAGGTGCATAGGGGTCTAAGTTGACTGCACAACTAGATCTGCTTCTTCCTATGTTGATGATGTGCCTAGCCTTACCTTCTAGTATCTTCTCTTGTTCCTTGCTTGATCATATCATTAGAAGGAGTTCATGTAACACCAGTGGTTGGTGGCTAGAAAGAGTTTGTTCTTATGGTCTTTAGGAGTAGCTTGACTTGGTGATATCTCTTCTAGTTGGTCCGGTTGGGTGGTAAAACGAGTACCCTGTGGTATTTTGCTTTCTAATAAGTTGATGAATTTAGGTTGAATAGAGCATTCGTAACAATTGGTATCAGAGCCTAGTTCCGGTCTTTACCAGCGGAGCTGTGGGTGATGGAAGGCGTTGGAAATTTAAGTGGCTAAACAGCACAAGAGGTCCAAGAGGGGTAAATTGCAAATAGGTTACCTCTTGTCTGGTATGAAATTGATGTTTAGGGATTGTGATTAGAGTCGTTAGATATTTCTTATTGCATCCTTATGGTTGAGGTTGGTGCCTCAAGGTTGGAAAGAGTTGGTGCTCTTGACCAAGTGATTGGAATGAGCGTATGCCAGGTCCACGATTGGAATGGCGGATGCCATGTCAAGAGATTGGAATGAGTTGGTGCTCATGTCCATGTGAATAGAATGTTTGTTATTCCTGATGTTCGCAGGTCTTCTGGTTGGTGCTGGAGATTGCAAACTGGAATGGAGATTGGTTAGAAGTTGGTGCTTCTGGTGGAGGTTAGTAAACATTTTGTTGAGACAAATTAAGTTGATGTTCAATTTGTAGTTTTTGGAGACCTTCTCGAGGAAATAAGTTTATTCTTGAGAATGGAAGGGGAAAATATTTTTTTTGTTCAAGTTGAATGATGATGTTTAACTTGAAGAACTGGAAAGGGCTGGGAATGCCATGACTGTTCAAGTGAGGGACGCCTACTTGATGGATCAGTATGGAGATTTTTCTGTCCAAGCGTGGACCCTGCCTTGGAGGATCAGAAAAAGAACATTCCTAGGAGGACAAGATTGGTCCCAAGAAGAGAAAGACTAATATCTTTGTTCGAAATTGATTGAAGATCAATTTTGAAAACGGAGGTTTGATGGTTTTCTTTCAGGTTTAATGGTGATCGAATACGATCAGTCTTGAGTCGGAAAGGAAAGAAAATTGTTTCCGCAAGACAGATGATCGAGGACGATCAGTCTTGAGACGGGAAGGAATTGTTAAGACCCGCAAGGCAGATGATCGAGGACGATCAGTCTTGACAAGGGAAGGAATTGATATGGTGCTCGGGGGAGTGGCCTTACATGGAACAATATTTATTGATATGATCAAGTAAGAAAGCCATCTAGTATATCTAAGCCTTGCTATTATCAAAGGGAGAGCTAAAAATAAACCTTGACCTTTATTTAGAAGCAAAAAGGCAAAAAAAGGTGTTGTTACCTATAAATAAAAGGACAACTTTGAGACGTGATATCTCCGCGACCACAACTCAGAAATCGGCGATCCTTACCTTGCTGGAAAGCCCTTGAAGTCTAGTTTCCAGATTAGCATGGTTGCCTATAGATTCCTTACGGTTTGAAAGTTATGCCCAGAGAAAGGTGCATAGGGGTCTAAGTTGACTGCACAACTAGATCTGCTTCTTCCTATGTTGATGATGTGCCTAGCCTTACCTTCTAGTATCTTCTCTTGTTCCTTGCTTGATCATATCATTAGAAGGAGTTCATGTAACACCAGTGGTTGGTGGCTAGAAAGAGTTTGTTCTTATACAGTCTTGCGGAGTAGCTTGACTTGGTGATATCTCTTCTAGTTGGTCCGGTTGGGTGGTAAAACGAGTACCCTGTGGTATTTTGCTTTCTAATAAGTTGATGAATTTGCAGGATGAATAGAGCATTCGTAACAGCGATACCCTACCCATGATCAGGAATTGTTAGCCGTTGTCCGTGCTCTGCGGATATGGAGACACTACCTTCTTGGTAGAAGATTCCAGCTGGATACGGATCATCAGAGTCTCCGTCATCTAACAACCCAGCCCAATCTCAATCTCCGTCAGAGAAGATGGATGGAGTTTCTCGAGGAGTATGATTTTGAGATTATGTATAAGCCTGGGAAACACAATGTGGTTGCGGATGCGTTGTCACGCCATCCCTTGGTAACCCGAACCCATTGTAATGCAATTTCCACACTCACCAGTGAGTTTGGGAAACAGATAGAACAAACCTTGGCCACAGATCCCGAGTTCCGTGATATATGGGATAGTTTGAATAGGGAGGCACGCACGGGTAAAGAACGTGAAGCCTTCCGTTCGTATAAGAAAGAGGGCAACTTGTTATATTACAAGGATAAGTTGTGTGTACCTGAGACTTCAGGAGTACGTAAGCTAATTCTCCATGACACGCACAACAGCCCTATAGCTGGACATGCAGGTTTTATGAAGACCTACTTTAAAATCCGCTCCAGTTATTTCTGGCCTTCTATGAAGAAGGACATTGCTAGGTACATTAGGCAGTGTCAGGTGTGTCAGCAAACCAAGGCTGAGCAATTAAGGATTCCAGGAGAGTTGCAACCACTGGACGTGCCCAATGCTAAGTGGGAAGTGATAACCATGGATTTCATTGTGGGCCTTCCACGTACTCTCCGTGGATATGATGCATTGATGGTAGTGGTTGACAAATTGTCAAAAATGGCTCATTTCTTGCCATGTCGCACCACGGACACAGCCTTCGATACCGCTCTGCTATTTGCAAAGGAGATCTTCAGATTGCACGGAATGCCCCGAGTTATTGTATCCGACAGGGATCCCAAATTCGTAAGTGCATTCTGGAAAGATTTCTTTGCCACCATCCAGACCAAGCTTGCTATGAGTACGGCATATCATCCTCAGACGGATGGTCAAACAGAGCGTACCAATCGCATTATAGAGGATATGCTACGAAGTTATGTGTGGAGTAAGCAATCCCAATGGGCTGACTATATTTATCTGGTTGAATTTGCCTATAACAGTATGAAGCAGGAATCTTCCAGAATGTCTCCCTTCATGATAAATTATGGTTATCAATGCCTTACTCCAGACACATGGCATAACCCCGTTTCCAAAGTGGAGGTTTCTCAACAACTCCTCTTGGAAATGCAAGCTTTGGTTGAAGAAGTTCGTGGCTACTTATTGGCTGCACGCAATCGTCAGAAGAGTCTAGCCGATAAGCGCAAAACCCCACGAGTCTTCCAGGTGGGTGAATCGGTTTGGCTTAAGATTAAGGTAAAACAAGCCAAGCTTAAGATTGGTAACTGCAAGAAGCTGGCACCCAGATGGGCTGGGCCGTTCAAAATCACTGAACGTGTTGGGGAACAGGCATATCGCCTGGAATTGCCCCCCCCCCCCGCTTGAAGATCCACAAGGTCTTTCATGTCAGCCTTCTAAAGCAGCACACCCCAGATCCAGAGGAGATCTTGGATACACCCACCCTACTTGAAATGACAGAAGAGCATTTAGATATAGTGCCTGAAGCTCTTCTTGATCGAGCATATAAACAGACCAGAAGGACACAAATGCTGCAATACTTGGTCAAGTGGAAACACTTGCCAATTGAGGATGCTACGTGGGTGATGGAAATAGACCTTGAGAAGCACTATCCGGACTTCATGCACGAATCTCAAGGCCGCACCATCAACGATGTTATTAACCCCGCTCCCGGCGGTAAGCTTGAAGGCTTGATTCGCCAGGAATCATGCAGTAGAGGGGTAGATGCATCGTACTTGATAATAGTTACCGATGATGGGATCACCTTCGTCTTCCCTAGGACGTGGTGTACTGTCAATGTGGACATGACCGCGAATTGCTTGGAAAGCATGTAGTTGATAGGCTGCGTTCATCTCGGCTATAATGGGAATTTGACCATTCCTTACGCCGCAATGAATTGCGAACCTTCCCTCGTAGATAGATTTTCATTTATTCTTATAGGGGGTGGTCCCTTCAACCACAACCTAAATATTTATCTATATATACTGATATATTGACATGTGCAGGCCAGTGAGCAGTACGTGACCTGCCCATGTATAGAGGGTTGCTGATGACCCGACTTCTCCAGTTTTACGTTGTTTACCAGTCTTGTCCTTTTGTTACTCTGGTGTGATATTGGACTTCGGTCCTTGAACTATTTTCTTATGAGGATCATGTGAAATGCACCTCGGTGCTTAAACTGTTTTTAAACTTTAAAGTTTTCAATGTATTATCTTCGGAAATAAGGAATTCCCTTCCTTCGTAATATAGTTTTCTATTTTTGTATCTAACCCCAATGCTGAGGACAGCATTATTTCTAAGGAGGGGAGAATGTGACGTTCCAAGTAGTTATACGGTATGTGTATAAATATACTGACACGTCACCCAGTAAAGGTACGCCACCCTGGGGTATTGTAACCTAGGGGGTTGACATAAAAGGGATTAAATTAAATCATTAAGGATAATAACCTATAATTAAGGGATTAATATCTAAATGGGTTAATTAAGTTGATTAATGCTTTGGGAAGGCGCTACCTGGCCTAAATCGATTGGCCAGCATGGGGAATTCCAAATTGGGCCATCAACTTGACCCCTATCCCTAATTGACCCCCCTAATCGACCAAGAGGAGCAGCAGCTGAGCGCCCACCTTTGCAAAGCGCCCAATTTACTTGTGTGTCCAGTGCTGAGCGCCCAAGTCCAGGGAAGATGGACACTACCACCCCAAAACTGGGTCCACATGTTGTTTTTCAGTGTCTTTTTTGCAAAAAAAAAACAACACAAAAAAACTACGTGTTGTTTTTTGTCCGGATTTGCTAGAAATGACGTGTAGTTTTTAGCAAAATTTTTATACATGTAGTTTTTGTTGCCAGAAGTCTACGCATAGAGTTTTGTCAAAATTATCTACACGTAGGAATTAACGTATATTTCTACATGTTGTTTTAAAAATAGCTGTAGTTTTCAAGCGTTGCTTTCTTCAAAATTAGACATGTGGTTCGTAATAAAACTTAAAAGGTCCACATGTTGTTTTTAACTGTTGTTTTGTCAAAAAGCAACACTAAAAAACCATGTATAGGATTTTGTCCGACTTTGCTAAAAACTATGCGTAGTTTTCTGATTTTTCTTTTAATTATGTTGTTTTCAAGTGTTGGTCCTTCAAAAAATGATATATGGTTTTGAGAAGCAATGTATTTTTTCAAAAATAGGTGTTGTCTTTTAGTATTATTTTACATAAAATGCACATGTGGTTTTATAGAATTTTCAATAAACAACATGTCAAATAAATATTTTTAAGTGTTGTTTTCTCCCGATTGGGTTCCGTGGACGTTAAAAATTTCGTCCTTCCTTCCTTCCTTCAATAAACAACATGGTATTAAATGACATGACATGGCATTAAAAAAAACAATACGTTGAAAATTTGAAAATTGTATTATTTTTTACCATAATATCTAAAATTAACTATGGTCTTTAAGCATTGTTTTATTACTTTCACTATTGTTAGAATCTTATTAAAGTTGTTTTTAGCTCTGATATAATTGTTGTTTTCAGGCCAGTGGTGTTTTATTTACCATTCTTTTTGAATTTTTTTATCACAGCCAAGATCAAGATAAAATACTCCACAAATTTAAGAAAACTCTCATTGGCTCTATCATTTTCATGGCTTTCAACCTTAAAATCAGCATTTACAGAGCCAAACTCTGTAATCTACACATCCAGTTTGGGAATATACATATGATATACTGCATTAGATTCTTAAGATTGGATTCTTCTTAAGGAATGTCTGTAATTATCTCCTGCTGGACCGATCACCACACAACAGTGCTATACATTTGATTCAACTTGTGAATCAAATAGGGAAAGTCGAAGGCAGAAGAGCCAAGTATGAATAAATCCGATGCATGAATCTGCAAAAAAAAAAAGGATTAATAGTGCAGTCTTTGAGGATAGAATAAATCTGGAAGAATGAGACGGTGTAAGAACAATAAGAATGTTTCTCAGAGTTGGGATGATTTTGAATGAATGAAATATTTGACAGATTGAAAAGACTGCAGAAATGAATGAATGACTGGTAAGTGTTGCAGCAGGCAAGGGCATGAAAAAATCCTGTGCAATTACACATGGAGGAGGCACTTTTATGGCCCTCAACTCCTGCAGTTCCTTCCGCAACCTCCTGTTTTCTTCTGTCAAGCTTTCACAGCATCTCTTCAGCAGCTCACAGTCAATTTCAGTCTGTTTCAGCTTGGTCCTGATAAAAAAAAAACCCACAAATCTTTAGAAACCTTCTCAGATACTTACACAATAACTTTTCTTCTATAAACTTCGCAAAAAACTTAGTTCAGATTCGTTTCTCACCTTGCTCTACGGTTTTGGAACCACACTTCTACTTGTCTGGGTTTCAAATTGAGCTGTTTAGCCAGTGCATTCTTTTGCTTCTGCTAAGAAGAAGAATTCGGAGATAGGGTGAGAAACTGAACAGACAATTTTCATACCAGAAAAAATCCCAAATCGGAAACAGGATGAGGACCTACCAGATTGAGAGTGTTGTGCTCTTTAAAGCTTTCTTCGAGCAGAGCGGATTGTTCTTTAGTAAGACGGAGCTTCTTGCGAGGCATGCCATCTTCTTCATCGCTGGCTCTAGATGTGGCCTTGCAAGCCCTATCGGTGCTAGGATTGAAAGAACTAAGCGAAAGAACCAGCTGCCGGAGTAGAGGAAGAAAAGGCAGAGATTTGGGAAGAAAAAGAAGGGGGACATTTTCTTTGCTTCATTTCAGAAACAATGCCTCGAGCTTTAGCCTTGGAGCCTCACGAACTTCGCAAAGATTAAACCAAACTGCACCAGCTCCAAAGGTATTCGCCTCTGGCTTATCCGGATTTGCCTCCGGCGTACTTCATGCACAGCCCTACGGTGGCCAATCAGGGCAAGATCGTGGCGCAAATGAATCATCTGGGCGGGATCATCTGCGACAGATGAATGATCTGGGCGCCAATGAACTGTCTGCTCCCGCCAAGAAGAACAGAGGCGCCATAGATTTCTGCCAAAAAGAGACGGCCAATGAGATAGAAGGGCATGGATCGACATCCAAGCCCTTGATTTGTCTTTGATCTAACGGCCATCCATGCATTGGATAAACAACTAAAAAAATTGGCTCCTAATTGGCTCCAATGGTAAATCTCTGGTTCCTTTGTTTGTTTTGTTCGTAGACTAAAACTTCTTACGTAGCAAATCGAACTTTAAATGCCACTAATTTAACAAATTATGCCATTTGCAAATCATGCCCTTTGCAACTCAGAAAAAGAAGCAGAGATGGAGGGAGATAGAAGCGGCATAAAAAAATACAATGCAGGGATCAAATTTGGGTTGTTAATCTTGGCCATTGATCACAAGACTTAGATTACAATCTCAGCTGCTCATCGCGGCCGTTGAATCTGGCCGTGTTTAATGTTTGAGACTGTGGCATGTTTGACCCACACGTCACGTTTGAGCCTATGTGGCATGGCATGTTTGAACCAAGGTGACATATTGTAGCCTAGGGGCATGTTTGAGCCTAGGGGCACAACATTGCAACCATAGAAAAAACATATGAAATCATATTTCATCCCTAAAAAAAATAAATCATTTGAAAGAGCATTCTTTTTTATCCTAGTGTTTCAGCCACGGGTCGTATTTTGTTTTAGTCTAGGGGCATGTTTGAGCCTAGGGGGCACAACATTTCAATCATTAAAAAAAAACATACAAAATTCATATTTCATCCCAAATAAAAGTCATTTGAAAGAGCTTTTATATGGCCCTAGTGGCATGTTTTAGCCACATGTCATGTTTGAGCGAAGGTGACATGTTCTAGCCTAGGGGCATGTTAAAGTCTAGGTGCACGTTTGGGCCTATGTGGCATGTTTGGACCACGTGTCATATTTTGCCTAGAAGCATGTTTGAGATGCATGTCACATTTGAGCCTATGTGGCATGTTTGAGCCACATGTCATGTTATGGCCAATGTGGCAAATCCTAGTCTAGGGGGGATGTTTGAATCTTGCGGCACAACATTTCAACCATAAAAAAAACATAGGAAGTCATATTTCATCCAAAAAAAAAAAAAAAAAAAAAAATCATTTGAAAGCCCATTTTTATGACCCAAGTGGCATGTTTGAGCCATGTGTCATGTTTGAGCCTATGTAGCATGTTTGACCCTAGGGGCAATGCTTGAGCCTAGGTAGCATACTTGAGCCTATGTGGCGTCTTTGAGCCGAGGTGGCATGTTTGAGACTATATGGCACGTTTGAGCCAATGTAACATATTTGCGCGCGTGGCATGTTTGAGCCAAGGTGGCATGTTCGAGCCCAAGGACATGCTTGAGCCTAGGCGCACAACATTTCAACCCATAAAAAACCTACAAAATTATATTTCATCCTTTCAAAAAAATAAATCATTTCAAAGAGCATTTTTATGACCCTAGTGGCATGTGTTGAGCCACATATCATGTTTGAGCCACGTATCATGTGTTGAGCCTAGTGGCATGTTTGATACTATGTGGCATGTTTGAGCTAAGATGGCATGTTTGGGCCACGTGTCCAGTTTGGGCCACGGTGGCATGTTTGAGCCTATGTGGCATGTTTAAGCCACGTGTCTAGTTTGAGCCAAGGTGACATGTTTGAGCCTATGTGGCATGTTTGAGCCAAGGTGGCATGTGTGAGCCTATGTGGCATGTTGAGTCACTTGTCATGTTTAAGCCAAGGTGGCATCGAGCCTAGAGGCATGTATATGGTTTGCATTATAGAGGTCGAGTTTTAGTTGGTTGCACATGGGACATGGTCGAGAAGCTGCACTTGAAAACACGAAGCAATAGGAACTGACGGAATGGGGTTTGGTTTTATCCTCCTCCCAGTGTGGCAATTAGAAATCAAGAGTGCCTTTTGCAGTAGCAAAATTATTTGGGATCATTCGGGATGGCCAATAGATCCAAACTCTGTTATTTCAGTTGCCATGGCTCCGCATGTGTGTTTAGCAAAGGGTACCAAGCTATCCAAGAAAACGACCACGTTTTGGCCTCCGAAACGTAAACCCTATGTGTTGCTAGGTTATTGTAGGGTTTACGTTTCGGAGGCCAAAACGTGGTCGCTTTCTTGGATAGCTAGGTGCATCTTTGTTAAACACACATGCGGAGCCATGGCAACTGAAATAACAGACTTTGGATCTATTGGCCATCCCGAATGATCCCAAACAATTTTGCTACTGCAAAAGGTGCTCGACTTCTAATTGCCACACTGGGAGGAAGATAAATCCAAATCCCATTCCCTCAGTTCCTATTGCTTCACATTTTCAACTGCACCTTCTCGACCATGTCCCACGTGCAACCGACTAAAACTCGACCTCCATAACACAAACCTTTCAATAACCTAGCAACACACAGGGTTTACATTTCAGAGGCCGTATCCTAGTCAGATTCGACCATGATCTTGCACAATGTCATCACATAGAGGGAGGGTGTTGATGCCAGAAGACGGACCCTTAAAACCTTCTGGAAGCAGTTCGCCCCAAAGGTCCTCTCCCGAAGGCCCCTGACCATGGACGGGCAACTCTCACACTAAAACTGTGAACTGACTCTGCCAATGGACTCAAAATGTCGACTTTACTCTGGGGACCAAGTTTCGTGGGCAGAAGACCACCCCTTCTCCAAGAAACGCCAAAGTAGCTCATGTCCAACACATTCGTAGTCAACTGGCCTAGGAGGTGGCTGCGGAATACCGCTATGTAGAGGGTTCGTATTTCTTTCGTTGCAAAAAATGACCATGTAACTTGGTCCCTGGGGTAATTTCGCCATTCCGGACGACATGGCAAAGTCAAATCTCCATTCCAGAGCCTTTGTACTGCCCGAACGACAAAACACTTGGTTTTCTACTCGGTCAACACGCAGGACGCTTCGTGGTTTTGATAAGTTCTCCCGGACAGATCTTGGATTTTTTTGAGCCTGCTCAAAGCAGGTTACTTGAATGACGGATTCAACGGTCGGATTGGAAAATTGAGCTCCCGGAGGGGGGGGGGGAGAGGATTGGCATTTGCCCTCCCAAAGGAGCGCTGATAGGAGAGGCTGCCTCGACAACCTTTCTGAGGTCCATCTCCTGGGGTCTGGCCTCTCCCCTTTGGTGAGAAAGCTGCACAAAGTCCTGGCCTGGTTCGATTTGGGGAAGGGTGTCAGCGCTTTAAGTTCTCCAAGATCCCTCTATTCTATCCCTTGCCAAACTCCTCTACAAAAATTTCAAAGGTTATCATATTTCTTGTATAAAGTCCTAGTCATCATATCCATGTCACCATCATCTAGCCATATCACCTAAAATTTGCCAACATTACCCAATGAAAAGACCAAAGATGGACATCTTTTCATTTTTTGCCTAGTCAAAACTTGACTTTGCTTACTTGGCATGCCATGTCACCACTTGGGGTGCCTAGGTGGCATGCTTGAGCCTAGGTGGCATGCCTGAGCCACCTTGGCATGTTGGAGTCTAGATGGCATGTTGGAGCCTGCGTGGCATGTTGTTGGCATGTTTGAGCCTAGGTGGCATGTTTGAGCCACCTTGGCATGTTGGAGCCCACGTGGCATTATAGAGTCCACGTGGCATGTTTGAGCCACCTTGGCATGTTGGAGCCTAGGCGGCATGTTTGAGCCACCTTGGCATGTTTGAGCCTAGGTGGCATGTTGGAGCCACCTTGGCATGTTGGAGCCTAAGTGAGCCTGCATGGCATGTTTGAGCATAGGTGGCATGTTTGAGCCACCTAGGAATGTTGGAGCCTAGGTGGCATGTTGGAGCCCACGTGGCATATTTGAGCCACCTTGGCAAGTTGGAGCATAGGTGGCATGTTGGAGCCAACGTGGCATGTTTGAGCACTGCGTTGGAGCCTAGGTGGCATGTTTGAGCCATTTTGTCACATTGCAGCCTAGGTGGCATGTTGGAGCCACCTTGGCATGTTTGAGGCTAGGTGGCATGTTAGAGCCACCTTGGCATGTTGGAGCCCACGTGGCATGTTGGAGCCTAGGTGGCATGTTGGAGCCCACCTGGCATGTTTGAGCCACCTTGGCATGTTGGAGCCTAGGTGGCATGTTGAAGCCCATGTGGCATGTTTGAGCCACCTTGTCATGTTGGGGCCTAGGTGGCATGTTTGAGCCACCTTGGCATGTTTGAGCCTAGGTGGCATGTTGGAGCCCACGTGGCATGTTGGAGCCTAAGTGAGCCTGCATGGCATGTTTGAGCCTAGGTGGCATGTTGGAGCCTAGGTGGCATGTTGGAAGCCCACGTGGCATGTTTGAGCCACCTTGGCATGTAGGAGCCTATGTGGCATGTTGGAGCCTAGGTGGCATGTTTGAGCCACCTTGGCATGTTTGAGCTTTGGTGCCATATTGGTGCCTAGGCGACGTGCTTGAGCCACCTTGGCAGGTTTGAGCCTAGGTGGCACGTTGTATCCCGGGCATGTTTGAGCCACCTTGGCATGTTGGAGCCTACGTGGCATGTTTGAGGCACGTTGGCATGTTGGAGCCTAGGTGGCATGTTGGAGCCAACATGGCATGTTTGAGCCACCTTGGCATGTTTGAGCCTAGATGTTATGTTGGAGCCCGGGATGTTTGAGCCACCTTGGCATGTTAGAGCCTAGGTGGCATGTTGGAGCTCGTGGAATGTTTGAGCCACCTTGTTATGTTTGAGCCTAGGTGACATGTTGGAGGCTAGGTGGCATGCCTGAGCCACCTCGGCATGCTGGAGCCTAGGTGGCATGTTTGAGCCCACATGGCATGTTTGAGCCACCTTGGCATGTTTGAGCCACCTTGGCATGTTTGAGCCCACATGGTATGTTTGAGCCACCTTGGCATGTTGGATCCTAGGTGGCATGTTGGATCCTAGGTGGCATGTTTGAGAAACCTTGGCATGTTGGAGCTTAGGTGGCATGTTGGAGCCTGCGTGGCATGTTTGGGCCACCTTGGCATGTTTGAGCCACCTTGGCATGTTTGAGCCACCTTGTCATGCTGGAGCCTAGGTGGCATGTTGGAGCCCACATGGCATGTTTGAGACACTTTGGCATGTTTGAGCCACCTTGGCATGTTGGAGCCTAGGTGTCATGTTGGAGCCACGTTGCATGTTTGAGCCACCTTGGCATGTTTGAGCCTAGGTGGCATGTTGGAGCCTAGGTGGCATGTTGGAGCCCACATGGCATGTTTGAGCCACCTTGGCATGTTGGAAGCTAGGTGGCATGTAGGAGCCCGCGTGGCATTTTTGAGACACCTTAGCATGTTGGAGCTCGCGTGGCATACACCTTGGCATGTTTGAGCCTAGGTGGCATGTTGGAGCCCGCATGGCATGTTTGAGCCACCTTGGCATGTTTGGGCCTTGGTGGCATGTTGGTGCCTAGGCGGCATGCTTGAGCCAGTTTGGCAGGCTGGAGCCTAGGTGGCATGTTGGAGCCCACATGGCATGTTTGAGCCACCTTGACATGTTGGAGCCTAGGTGGCATGAAGCCCATGTGGCATGTTTGAGCCTGGGTGTCATGTTGGAGCCTAGGTGGCATGTTGGAGCCTACGTGGCATGTTGGAGCCTATATGTGGCATATAGGAGCCCGCATGGCATATTTGAGCCACCTTGGCATGTTTGAGCCTAGGTGGCATGTTGGTGCCCAGGTGGCATGCTTGAGCCACCTTGGCATGTTGGCACCTAATTGGCATGTTGGAGCCCACGTGGCATGTTTGAGCCATGTTGGATCTAACCGTTGAAGTTATTTTTCACGAATGTAAAACAATACGATACATTCCCAAAGTTGAGCACACAAACAATATTCCAGGTGGTGGTGCTTTCCTGAAGAAATAGCCTCAAAAAAACCATACTTCCTTAAGAAATAGCTACGTAAAAACTACACCACTTCAGAAAACCACACTTCTGTAAAAAATAGCCACTTAAAAACTACATCTACTTAAAAACCACACCTCAAAAAACCACACTTACTTTAAAAAATAGCTACTTAAAAACTACACCTAATTATATAAACCACACCTAAAAAAAATCATACTTCCTTAAAAATAGCTTCTTAAAAACTACACCTAGTTATAAACTACACCACTTCAAAAAACCATACTTCATTAAAATACGGCCACTTAAAAACTACACCTGCTTATAAACCACACTTCAAAAAACCTTACTTCTTTAAAAAACAGCTATTTAAAAACTACACCCACTTATAAACGACACCTCAAAAAACAACACCTCGATTGAAAAAAATTATACCACTTCAGAAAACCATACTTCCCTAAAAAACAACCACTTAAAAACTATACCTCCTTATAAACCACACTTAAAAAAACTATACTTCCGTAAAAAATGACTACTTAAAACTACACCTAGTTATAAACTACACCTCAAAAAACAACACCTTCTTAAAAACAACACCCCCTCAAAAAAATAAGCAACACTTTTTTTAAAAAAACGACACCTCAAAAAAAGACCACATCTTCAAAAAAAAAAAAACTATAGCTCCATAAAAAAAACTACACCGCATCCTTAATAAACCACACCTCCACATAACCACATGTAGATTTTTTGGAACAATGACATGTGGTCTTTTTGTTACTGTTGTTTTTAGGTGTGGACCCAGAATTGGGGTGGTTGTGGGAGATACCGAACGATAATGGATCTAGCAGGAACTCAGGTGGGTGGTTAGTATAGCTTGAGGATTCTAGAGTGGCGCCCCTGTTGGGCACTTGTTGTGTTCATTTCTTCTGTTCTCTCTGTGCTTTAATTGTAGGAACTAACCCTTGATTGCAAAGGTGAGTTCTCTTTATCTCTGATTCGATTCTTGCTCATGAATGATGGATTGATAGTTCTTTGCATAAGTATTGCTCTTGAAACGGGGGAATTAAGGGGGGATAGAGACCTCTGAGCCATGTGTAGTAGTATGCTCCTAGGTGGATCCCTAAATTTTCCATTAGATGCGGCCTGTGCACAAGAGACCACTGAGTTGTGGATGCTATGGAATTGCTTAGCACCAGATAAGGGACGCAGTGGTGAAGTGGGGGTGGGATCTTGCACGAACATAAAAGGCTCCTGAGACTCCTACAGTGGGCTAGGCCTGATAGCCGGTCACGTAGAAGGCCGGGTATGGGTCTGACACTCCCTGGGTGCAGAGGTGTGACCCGTATGGGGCACCCTGTGTGGTTTGAGTAGATTTAGGGTGAGTAAGTCGGGTACGGATGCGGGGGTCGCTGATGCGGCACATATTCTCTAGCTCACCCATGGAACCACTGTGATCCTGGAAGGGGACGCTTCCCTGACCTGCCTCATCAGACGGGGCTTCATGAACCCTGGAGTAGGCTCGAAGGGTGATACCTTGAGTCTGCGTGTCCGGAAGGCTATAGTGACGCCATAGCATGATTGGACTCATCTGCAAAGTGTGCACAGGAGGGGCAGATGGAGTAGACAACCCTAGCCGATGTTCTATGCCAGCCAACGCTATGTCAAGATTCGGTCTACTGATCTCTTGAGATCTAGCCGTCAGTCGATCCTCACTGGAGTCTGAGCCGGGGTAGAACCATGGGTTTGGGTGTTTTTCCCTAGTATTAAATGTATATTCTTTGTTGTTGTCACTTGGATGGATGTGCCACCCCTCGTGGTGGTAAATTATGATATGATTATGCTGTGTGCTAACCTTGTATTCACGCTTCCGCGACATAGGAGCCCCATTGAAGGCGTGGGCCGAATGACCCCTCTGTGTCCTTCACTTGAGCATCTTTTTATAGATGGCCCGAGTTAGACGGAGGGCCCTGCTCATGGTGATTTGGTTGCCCTGGGAGGGGAAAGTCCCCGTATGTATACGTCCGAGTGTCGTATATGTTCAGGGCGCGTCACAGCTCTCGCATCTGGCTTGTTGGCCCTCCAGGCTAGTCTCGCTACTCCGAGTAGCCATAGATCAGAAAGCAACTGCAAATCTGTAATGTCGCTGTAGCAGTAATTTTGACCCCTTGTCATATTTTCGGCCATTACTCCCTCATACGATGAACTACGAGATGTGCCACCCCAATTCAAAAACTTGACTCCAAGCCGGTTCCAATAAGGTAAAAGTCGCCTCCATGGGAGCTCTAGTTATGGAAATATCTTTAACTGAAGTTTACGTTCTATTTATAGATCTCTTCACGACTTTAGCCTTTTTTAGCAGGCAAGTTGCCATGTCTTTGATAATACGATTGTGAAAGTTGTCATATAAGTAGAGAAATGTGAAGGGTGTTTGACGTTGTGGCAATGAGTTGGTGTCTTCTAATTATATAAGTATTACATTTTGTAAATTGTGAATATAATAGTACAGAATTGAGTACTTAGTCTTATTTAGAGGAGAGGTGCAAGGACTTACTTATATTAGGGGTTTTTAATTGGTGACGATAACTAAAGAATGTAAAAGCATTTTTGTACATAGATATAATGTTTGTTTCTCACCTATTTGCTTGTTTCTCATCTCATTCTTTTAACGTATTTAGAAAACAATTTTATAAGTAGAGGCTTGAATTGATTATGTAATTTGTGGTGCAAGGGAACATATTTTGAATAACGCCGAAAGATTTGTGGACACCCACATCTATAATTGTAGGCTAATGTTCAGTCCAAATGCAAGCATCTTGATCAGTCTATTAATATAGAATTACATGAGGAAGCCTTGCATGAGGATATACTGTTGAGCATTTTTGAAAAGCCAGTCAGCTTTTCTGCAAAGATCATGTTGTGCACACCTTAAAATTGTTGCATTCCAAGACAAAACATCCTTGGACAACATTTTTGTGAAAATTATGCTTCATACTGTTATAGTCAATTGAACAATTCCAAGCATTATCATGCAAAGCCACTTACCGAACTCCTCGAAAGCACAAAAATTTCTGGCAAGCAGTAAGCTTTTTCACCATCAAAACTCTAACTAACATCTAACATCTGAGAAAGAATCATCTCAAACCCACATCACATATGACGTGTTAAATTACTTCTAATTTGAATGCAAATTACCTTCATTTGATCTCATCCAGCTGCTCGCTGCATAGTATACACTGTTGTGAGGCATTCATTCCTTTGAACATGCCATGAAGCCAGGCTGGACTACACTGGATCAGGATGTCTTAAAGTTGCATTGATCCATTTAAGGCTTTACTTGAGTCAGTATAGCATTGTATAGTAACTTCAAATGAAAGAGAATTTTAGACAATGGTTTTAACATGCCATGCATTATCTGGGATTAAGCATACCTAGATCATAACCGGCCAGATTTTAGAAGAGATGCATTCATAGTTTCCGCATTCACTGATAGAATATAAAGGCCCGTAGTTTGAGATTATTTAATAATGATCTGTATAAATGGCCAGAATCTGCAGAATACATGTTTCTGGCACCAAGGGATATCTTATTCCTTCATCTACACAAAGAGGTCATATCCCTTTGATGTTTTATTCAAACCCCAAAGACTCTGCCAGAAACAAAGCTGAATGATATGATGCTTGACTGTCTACTGCAATACCTTTTGCAAAATACTGAATACTTCAGAAAATAAAACCGCACTTATAAAGTGCATGCATGCACGCTTACTTTGAAATATAGCGATGGTTACCAAAATCTGGGGGTTCAATGTCAGACAGCGAATAGTAAACACTCTAGATGCCAGGTCCGACCTCTCCGGACCTCTTGGCTCAACTATGGGAAGTCGTTAGTATCATCTGCTACACTTGAAGAAGGCATATGAAGACCCAAAAACAATGTGTCCTCTTGCTCATGCTCTGTATTTAGCACTATTCCCAGCTCAAGAGCAAATTGCAGAAGCCGTGCTGCTTTTTTATGCAATCTAAAGCACCACAAAACATTAACTAATCCATCACATAAAATAGTCATTGATTGATCATCTGCTGTTGGAAGATAGCAGAGCACCTATACATCCTTACAATGTAAATCTAGGCACTCACAATCAGTAACAAGTAAGGAAACTGGAAGAGTACTCCCCAACAATTTGGATGTTTATAAGAACAAATGACTGGTAACAAAAGTGCCTGGCAATGATGTGATAAATCTTACAGGATGATCATCATCGAAATTAAATCTTTTCCAGATGCCAACTGGTAGCTTTACGTTTGCTGGATCTGATCGCTTCAAAGGAATTCTAGTCAATAGAAGAATAGATGGAAAAAGTCATTATACGTTATGATGTCATTCAATTTACATAATTCATGGAACATGGAATGATCAGTTACGAAATCGGTCCTGTGATATCATTCAAAACATGTCAAGCACAATCAAATGGAAGCAAATTCTCCTGTTGTTTATAATCGAGTAAATTTCAATTACTCACCTTGAGCAGACTAATACAGATCCAAGAAGAAAGCTGTCATCTATTTTTCGTAATTTTGTGTCTCTTAAATCTGGAAAATATTTGAGGAAAATTGCACATTGTCAAATTTTGAATACAGAATAATCTACAATGCAATCAACCACCACTTGTAAGAAATCCTTGCCTGCAAAGAACACTGGTGTAATAACAGGCAGCCCTTTCACATGGGCAAAATAGAATAGTGTATAGAAATGTGGCAAGAGATGGTATCTCCTCTTCATGGCCAATGGTGCCTGTTTCTGTATGCCCCCGTGCAAAAGGGAGTAGCGCACCAATTCCCATCCAACGGGCAAAAAGTCTTGGAGTTGAGTCTCCTGCAAATCTTCCAATATCAGGCATCTGAGCATAGATAACTTGAGCCAGTGGCAAGACCTATCCGAAAGCACAGGCCCGATTTTTTTCTTCCATCTAACAAAACATAAAGAGGAGAAATCAAAGGGCATAAAATAACTGCCACATCTGACGAAATAAAATAGCAAACTCAGCTTATCCCTGGCTGTTCCGGTACTGGACAATCTGCATAGCGAACATTCTATAGTAGAGATCGTGCACCATTTCCGGAATGCTTTTCAGATTTCACAAAAATATTCCCATAGGGGAAATAATAACCATCTTGTTTCGCTGGGCTTGTTGCTGCTGTTGCATCTTCACCGGACTGCATACCCCCGAATTGGACAGAGTAGAGATGGAGAAGATACCATAAGTAGGAGGCCGCAGTTGGCGTAATGCTGCCATAGCCACTCTTTTCTCCAACAAAAAGACTCGCATATGAAAAAGAATCAGATAAAATAATTGCTGCATCTAATCGATCTAAATAGAATAATAAAAAGCAGGGCGATTGATGTCGAGGCGGGAGCCTCATCTGTAGATTTGGTTCGACAGGGCAGGGCATTCACGTTAGTGAGGACAAAATAATAACTAATTATTTAACGGCTTAGAGGTTACAATAAGAATAGTCATCATGATCTGACGGTCCAAAATAATAACTAATTATTTAACGGCTTAGAGGTTACAATAAGAATAGTCATCATGATCTGACGGTCCAAAATGAAAGTTATGGGAAAAGAAATTGACGGTCGAGATGCTTTGCACACACTACATTTTGCTTTTATTACTATATATAGATATAGATGTGCCATCGCCAGATTCATGTGTTGTAATATCAACACTTTGACACAAGAAAACGCAATCACTATGAGCAATATATGGGCTAATGTAGATATTGTTTCTTTTTCCTTGAAACATATGGGCATGAAGAAGTTGGTTTGTCTGACATTGCTAGCTTCAAGATGGTGCACTTTGTTTGGTTTTCTAAGGGGTGAAGAAACAAGGGTTATGGTGGCATTGTATACTTTGTTAGAAATGAATTTGTGCATCTAATTACAATCCTTCATGCAAAGGCAACTCTCCAGTGTGTTTGAATTACTGTGCATGGGTAATTTGGTAACATCTATATTGCCAAATGCGATTATCCACCCAGAGGATCCCCATTGTATAACTCAGAAGAATTGGATAGAGATGACCCCTTTGCCCAGTTGAAGCAGGATGTTTTCTCATTTGGTGATATAGGTAATGTTTTGTTATTGGGAGACTTCAATGGACGAATCTCCCAAAGGCAGGCTGCCACAGTTAGTAGTGAGCGGGATCCAGAATGGTAGAAATGAGGATTGTATGTGAAGCGGTCAGCCACCAATGGAGGGCCACCATGTCAACATTGATGGCCATATCCTACCTGTGAGGCCAATACTAAATAAGGTGCCATACTTGCATCTCCATGTAAGAGATGGGATCTATTAGTACATGTCAATTTAGGTCCCCTTGTTTCAAGTTTGGTTGAGGACGATTATGGTGTCAATGCCATAAGGATGGACACTCAGGCATGGATAAAGTATGCTGACCTTGATGTTGGCCTCTAGTGTGACAATGTTCCAGCTGTGGACAAGGCTAGGCATTAGAGACATGATGGAGAATGGTGTAGATGCAGATACAGTCTTCAATTCAAGAGACATGGATGTCTGATTTGTCACTGCATGGATGAATGAAATGAACAAGTTGAAGTCCAAACTCTCTGTTCTTTTTGCAGGCTGCTTGTATTCATCCCATGTTATTTACATGTCGATGGTGTGTAGTTTGTTTGATTGTTGAATGCTTGTTTACTTTAGTAATCAATTGTGAGTCCCTTGTTTGCGAATGTATGCTGGTTGGTACTGGGCAGGTGTCTTATCGAGCTTGGTCAAGAGATAAACCTTGAGTTTCACTTGTGCCAATTGGAGCAGGACCTAATAATGAAGATCCTTATAACTTAGGGGGGACAATTAATGAAAGCCGTACATATTGATTTAGGATGGGTATACAACAAATTTGTATATTAATTTAGAGCTGTATTTTGTAAATTGTGCAATAGATTATTGATGTTAAACTATTTTTAGACTAATGATTGTAAACTCGAAGTGAACAAGAATCAATATTTAACAAACATGCCATGGAAAAGCATCGTGTCTGTATCTCATTTCAAAAAGTTGTTGTAAAAAAAACTACACAATATTTTCACAAAATTGGGAGTTCACTCCCATGTCAATTCAGATTCATGATAAAAATAAAAATAAAAATAAAAAAGGAAAGGGTCGTTCATGTATGACATGGAGATGGCACAATCGAGGCATGAGGTAAAGATCAATCCTCCTTCTGGAGGAGCACGTTTCCAACCTCAAAAATCACCACTTGGCAGTGGGCAGCGCAACCCTCCTGGCCATATTGAAGTCCTTCTGCAACCTCAACCGAACATGTAACCAGAATAGCGCTTGAGATTGCATCATCCACCTCGCATTATGTAATCAACACATTGCAGAACACAACATGACGTGGAGCCAGATGTGTCGCTGGGGCTCGAGGCTATTCTCAAATGGTTGGCGGGTGATCCCCTCCTCGCCCCCTCCTCCCTCGCACGGAGATCGACCTTGCAATGACTGGCGGCTGCTAGAGCTTCGGCCTCTCGTTGTATGCTCCATCTTCTTGCTGCAGAAAACACTAGCGTCTTAAACAATGGACTAATCTAAAGAACACATACATGCCAAGAAAGCAACGATTAAGAGGAAATTAATCTTCCCCTCAAGTGGGTTATGGAAAATAACCCTCGAGACCGTTAGGCTGAGAGGATTTTTTCCATAACTCACGTGAGGGGGAGGCTGACCTCCCTTCAATCAGGGGTCGAGATGTTTATTCGCATTCTGCTACTGCTGTTTTCTTTATATTTGGACTCGTTACATCAGATTTGGGTTCAATGGATTTGGATGGGCAGAGCTATGATCGGTAGACTCTTCCCGACAAATTTGTGGGCCAGATGTCAAATCTTTCGTCATGCTAGAACGAATTGATTTTTTTTCTTAGACCCATCAGTGATCATGCTCTCATCGCATAATCAGAGCTCAATATACTAATTTTGGGGCACATGCAGATTTTTGCAAACATTACAATACAGATTAGGGGATCTTTTACAACAGGGCATTTTTTCACATAGACTAGAGAAATCGTTTAACACAAGTTAAAAGCATCCTTTTAACACAAAATCTTGGAAGCGATTGTCATAGAAAATGGTTCCAAACCCCATTAAATATTGCGTTAACAAAAACCCAAAAACAATGTACAGACTTGATGCTATTCAAAAATCGATTTAGCGCAAGATCTGATGCCGAGGAAGACAAAGCAGACCCAACCGCGAAAAGTGGCGATGGGGATCCAATCTTCGAATAGAGAGGTATAGACTACAAGGCAAAGAGAAAAATTTGACGGATTCAAGCACTACTAGTATTTTGAACAGATTGAAATTTTTGAACAGATTCAAGCAGAGAGCCCAAATCAATCTCACTACTGCAATATAGCAGAAGAATGAGAAACAAAGGACGGAACAGAGGAACAAAGGGCAGAACAGGGCAGAAAATTCTATGGATCAGCAGATGGCTGTCGTCAGAAGGAGTAGATTATAAGCCACGTGGAAGTCTCAGGAGGATTATAGATTAGAATAAAAGAATATTCGAAAGATTATTACTGATCGTGATAATCTTCAGTTGCTCCAGATTCCACAATCTAGCCCACCTCCAATCCAACGGCTAGGAACAGTGAGATCAAGATAAACATCGAGATCTATGATTTAAAACACGCGCTTATTCTGCCGGACTAAGCACAGACCCACATGGATAAGATAATTGACGAAAGAATGCATGGATAGCGAAGGTTACCTTTGTGAATTTTCAATGTCGGAGGTCGAGTTCGAGTGCTCAGTCGAGCTTGAGCTCGAGGCCTTTATAGGTGAATTTACAACGGTCAGATTACACTGAATGGAAGACAATTGGGAGAAAATTGTGCATTTATGACCCCCCCCCGTATGATGGCAACGAATTCCTGTTGCGGATCACAACCAAATCCACCAATCCGGGCTAATCAACCTCTAAACAACTCGTAAATCAATTGCATCCAGATAAGTGGTAAGCGGAGCTCGATTATCCTTGATCTCGTGCTAATCGACCCATGCCCCAAGAGGAAGAAGCACAATAGCAATAACTCAATGCATATGAATCATTGGGAGAGGGGCGATGGGGGGAGTCGCGTGAACTCGACTCATGCGAGCTCTACGCGATAATAGGGTGTCTATGATACATGATCACCGGCCTCTAGACTGTGATCACTGGGGCCTAAATGCCACATTATGTATATAGGAATGGCAATTTACTTGCCACTCATGGCAGGGAAACACGGCGACGCATGAAGCACGGAGCTCTGTTGACATGCCAGGAATGGCAAGTAAATTGCCATTGCTGCAACGTGAAGAACAGTTAGGTGCATTCCAGCCGGCTAGAACACAGGGTAAAAGCTCGGAATGTAGGGTAGAAGCGAAGGTAAAATCTTGACGACATTGTTTTTTTTTCCTGTTAACATTCTTGCAAAAGAAACATGCCACGTGGCAAGGCACAATTGGCGGATAAGGTTGGAATGCACCTAACTGTCTTTTACGTCCATCGAGGACGATTCATGACATAAGAAGGCCCCAAATCGCGGTCCAATCAGCCAACCAAGGTGGCGCCTTGACCCCCCACTATTCAATCCCCAAGAAGTCGAAATTCACACATTTTTTTCCAAAAGAATTGCACCGATGGATTGTGTGACTTGTGAAGAATCCAATGGTGTCTAATTTATTCCAAATCATGATGTTCTAGGGAATGATGGGTCCCCTTAAGTGCGCGCCTATGTCAAAATGCCCCCTATTTTTTGCTAAAATTACAACGGTGCAACCTATTTGACTGGTCGATATCGGGTCCAGTATCAAAGCCCTAGTATTTTCATTAATTAAACCCACAGGAGCTAGATCGCCATGTGTGTTGCCATGGACAACACGAGGAAGAGAAAGAAGCGGAAGAAGAACAAGGTAGGAACAGGCACTTCCGAACTAGATGGAACCAATGGTTTCTGCTTAGAGAGGGGTACTCATGGCTATGGCGTGCAGCCCCTTGGCAACATGCTTCTTACGTCTCAAGGCAATGCTAGAGATAGTGGTCTTGGAAGCCTTCACATATTAACTGACGAGGTTTTATGTGACATTTTTGGACTGGTGAGTGCAAAAGATTTGGGATGTTTGAGCTTAGTTAGCAGAGCCATGTATGTATTTTGCCATCAGGATAATCTTTGGAGAAACCTGGTTTTAGAAGAAATGAAGGGAGACTTTACTTTTAACGGGTGCTGGAAGGACACATTTGTAGCAAAGAAGTATCCAGGCTTTCATCATCGTCATCATGTACCCCTCAAGGTATGCAATTTGTTTGTTATATTATTAGTATAATAAAAAGGCTAGAATTTGTCTTGCATCTTCTAAATGTACGAACATAAACTGTGATTCCTTGTCTCAGGTAAAGCACTTTTACTCTGATTATCTGTTCCAAAGCTGGCTCTGTGCTAGTTTGGAGATAAAAAAAGAATGGTTAATAAGAGACAACATTGAACGAAGAAGTAAATTGTCCCTGGAAGAGTTTATCAGTGAATTTGAGGAACCCAATACACCTGTACTTATAACAGATGCTCTTGAGGCCTGGCCTGCACTGGTAAAGTGGGATAGGGATTACCTGCTAAAACATGCACAAAATGTGTCAATGGCTGCAGGACCTGTAAGCATGAAGCTGGAAGACTACTTTGTGTATGCAGATCAGGTTAAGGAAGAACGGCCGCTATACATTTTTGATTCCAAATTTGGGAAAAAATGTCCACAGTTGGCAGCAGATTATGACATTCCAATTTATTTCAAGGATGACCTGTTTTCAATCCTTGGCAATGATAGACCAGATTTTCAATGGCTTATAATGGGACCAGCAAGATCTGGTTCTTCTTTCCATATTGATCCCAACAGCACTTCTGCATGGAATGCGGTGATCAGAGGTTCTAAGAAGTGGATCCTTTATCCTCCAGATATAGTACCTCCAGGGATTTATCCTAGTGCAGATGGAGCAGAGGTTGCTGCTCCAGTATCAATCACGGAATGGTTCATGAACTTCTACCAAGAAACAAAGCACAGAAAGGAGAAACCAATTGAATGCATATGTCGGCAGGGCGAGCTAGTGTTTGTTCCAAATGGCTGGTGGCACATGGTAATCAATTTGGAGGATTCTGTAGCAATTACACAGAATTACGTTAGCAGGTAATTCAATCTCACATTTATCCTGGGATTATTCGCTCTCGTGCAGTTGTGTTAGCTAACTGACTTCATATGGTTTTTGTTTAGGCGGAACTTGTTAAATGTATTGGAATTCTTGAGCAGACCCAACTCCAAGGATCTGGTTTCTGGCACAAATGACCGCACAAATTTGCATGCAAAATTTAAAACAAAGTACGAGGAGCTTTTTCCGGGTTCAATAGACTATCTTAAACAAAAAACTTCAGAATCAAAGCTTTTGAAACAAAAGCTCTCATTCTGGGATAGTGTATCAGATGCAAAGGTTGGAAGCTTTAAGTTTAACTTCAGTTAAAAACATTGAATTAATTCTTCAAAACTGGAAATCTTTTCTAAAGGAGCACCCAATTGGATAAATTATTTGGATTGCAAAGGCTTGAAGTTGTAGAAGAGCGTCCTGGAATGCTTTTATTTTATAGAGACTGAATGGTGATCCTTGAAGAGTAGAGAATGTGTTTATTTGGAACTCATTCCAAGGGTCCCTTAACATCGAAAATGTTCTAACATAAGAGGTGGCTAGAAGGGAAAATCTTCCCACCAAAACCACCATCTTCTCCAATGGTGATTATTAACAAATAAACAAGGTGTTGTCGCACAAAGGGTTGCCCCTATGAATGGGAAAAAACTGATCTGGGTAAAAATCTGAGAGAGGAGAGAAGTGAGCACAAATTTGGCCATCATGCTTGGTTCCTGATCTTTCTCCAGGTATCAGAGGTATAAAAGGCACGTAACCGGCTTGGGTATAGTTCTAAGAAGTCTACCTCGTAATGCATGGACGTGGTCCTTTTTGTAGCATACCTAGGCAATCTCACTACCCGTCTGTAGTGAATGTGATTCATCATGCAAAGTAGTACTCAAGCAACTTCATAATATAAGCCATGTGAAGCATCTTTTGCTTGAGCTTTCTATGGAAGCTCTGCATTTGCTATGGTTTATATCTCGCTGATGAATGAATGGCCAGACTGTACTATAATCATTCAATCAGATTAGGCTTCATGAAAAGGGGCTTTGGAGCAAAGATGCTACAAGAAACCAGTACGTATACAACTGAGAGAAGCAATGAGAAAATCTTCCAATATCTTACATCGGAAGTGGCCAGCTATGCTGAAATGGTCATATTTAAATTGCAAAGAAGATTAAAATCAAGAGCAAGTAGTGAATTTAAGACAATTTGGAAATTTATCTATATGCGTGTACAATGGTATGTCTTGGGTAATCTTCTTCCTAGGTACTTGAAGAAAGTACATGTTGGAGGTTGCTAATGTATCAACCAAGGAATGCTTTTCGGTGTCCACATTAAAGTGTTCAAATGATATCAGGTACGTAACAACTGCCATAATTAATTTGTTAAACTTAAACATAGCTTTCCTTGAAATTTTCATTATGTGATGCAGCACTGAGCAGAGAGGGAGCATTGGTTACAATAATAACGAGTATGGTTTTTTCCAAGCTGATATCGCAACTTCCCTTTAAATCAGATATAAATCAGCTAATCTGGTAGAAATTAGACCCTGTAGATTTCCAGTCCCCACATTTTAAGTGCTTCTTTCTAATGAGATCAAAATAATGATGAAGATAAATGAGATGAAAGCAAACTACTGAAAGAGAGCAGTTGAAAAGGTATTTATTAATTCCCAGGTAATCAATGGGAACAAGAATAGTATCCTAGAGAATATTTGGTAATAACTTTCAAGTTAGACATCCAAGTCTTCTTATTTTGTCATTCCCAAGGCTTGTCCCTATTTTCATCTCATCACCACCTGATCTTCAGTGCAAGTAGAAACATGAAGCAGATATGTGCGCCTGCTGTATACAATTTTTTTTTTCCCCATATGAGTTTGTTCTAAAGTGTGCATTGGTTACGATAATAACGAGAGGGAGCATTGGTTACAATAATAACGAGTATGGTTTTTTCCAAGCTGATATCGCTATTGCACTGCACTCCCTTTAAATCAGATATAAATCAGCTAATCTGGTAGAAATTGGACCCTGTAGATTTCCAGTCCCCACATTTTAAGTGCTGCTTTCTAATGAGATCAAAATAATGATGAAGATAAATGAGATGAAAGCAAACTACTGAAGGAGAGCAGTTGAAAAGGTATTTATTAATTCCCAGGTAATCAATGGGAACAAGAATAGTATTCTAGAGAATATTTGGTAATAACTTTCAAGTTAGACATCCAAGTCTTCTTATTTTGTCATTCCCCAGGCTTGTCCCTATTTTCATCTCATCACCACCTGATCTTCAGTGCAAGTAGAAACATGAAGCAGATATGTGCGCCTGCTGTATACAATTTTTTTTTTTTCCCATATGAGTTGGTTCTAAAGTGTGCTGGATGGGGAATAGTACCTTTTAATGAGCAAAGGTATTGTAATCTCTCCTCTTGGTAAGTAATTTGACCTGTGACAGAAATTGCTTGAACCTGGGGGTTGGCAAACTAAGGAATTCCTGGTTTGCGTAAAATCGGAGGCCACAGTCTCCAACTGCCCCCTGATGTTGGTTCTGCAGGGCATTCAACTTTGATGGCATCAGTATTTTGTGGTATGATTACTTGCCCATATGCAAGCATGCCAAGTGTGATATACATAGCAATGTCTGAAGGATAATATTTGCCCCCAACACGAGCCACAAGCTTTTTGTTCATGGCAAAAGATGGATATGTTTTTAAAGCCTTAAAATTTTCCAGAGATACCTTCTCACAGTCAAATACTTTGGCAGCCTGGTCAATTCCCATACCTTGCCTTAAGAGATGTCGACATAGAGAAAGCTCAAGACCTGCAGCAAGCATGGGGGCAAGTTAGTAATAAATAATGAATTGGGCTGTAATAAATAATGAGCAAGTACCACTGTCACATATTTGAACCTCTTTTGATTCTCCAGAATTAGAACCGCTTTCTGCAGGCCTTGAGTTTTCTGCCGTCTCCACTTTCACAGATTGGGATAAGAGACTTCTAAAAGTATTTTCAGTAGTATTGGCATTTGAAACCAAACTAGAACTTACAACATCTTTGACAACAGAGGATTCTACCCCCGTATGCTCAAGCTCAAGTTGTAAACTTGGCTCTAGGTAAACAGATTTTTCCATTTCATCTTCAAGGGCAATATTTAATGCAATACCATCATCTAGGCCCACAGCTTCAGCCTGAGACTCATTCCTTGTTCTCTCATCTAGCTCAGATATCATGAAACACTCAGAACCCATATGCGTAGAGATCTTACCAGAGCGTAGAGTACTGCTTGATTGCCGAATTCGTATTTTCTAGCAGATTGAACAGAAATGAAAGCAGAATTGCATGTGATGACTAAGATTAGGCTCTAAAATTGTCACTGGATTTGTTATTAAAAACGTATGGGAAGCTTCAATTCCCGTAAATTGCGCAGCCGGCTATTCGCTTTTATTTGGGTCCTCCCAAAGGGTGCCAAGCGAATAAAAGGTATTGATTTGGATTCCTCGCATCATGACGTTTTCCTATCTGAGACGGCTTTTCCACGTGGCATAGCAAGAGTGGCTGTCGGCTCAGTTCAGTGGCTTCTCTCTATATGCCACGAAATATAAGAAATAAATGAAAATCACGTGGTCTGATGCTCTTAAGGGATATGCTTTATGTGGCGATAATAGAGTCTATTCGACTCGTAACTAAGGTTCAATTTTTATTGTCCTTCTTATCAGGTGGTTGGATTGGATTGGAATACCAGCATAGTATTTGTCCTTTTGTTGTAATTGAAGCTTCCGCGTTGGCTTTTGCACCTTATTGTGATGGCCAAAAGAACGTGGACCACTAGAACGTTTGGCCAAAAAAATTCCCTTAACTGGTGGTCATTGGACTCGCTTATGCATGCATATGTACAAACCAGCTCGAGAATAAGGAAGAAAGCGAAATATAGTAAATTATTTACTCGTTTTTTGCACATGTATTTTGTATCATAATTGGGAAACCCTTAGAAGGTGGAATAACACAACCTTCTTATTGTCAAAGCCATAAGAGCATGAACACCGATCCAAGATTTGTATGTGAGAAAAATATGATATGCCACTTTGATCTTTCTCTATCTAGAATTCATAGTCCTAAATATAGGGCCTTCTATGGCAAACAAGGAGGTAAAACCTCCATGGTTAGTCGATTTCTAATCCGCATTTATTATGGCAAAAAGTAAATGGATTAACTTTCTAAAGATGAGGACTAATTTACGCAAGCTAAATTGAACACGTACTAAATACACTATAGAGATGTTTCACTCCAAGCAAGGAAGTGGAATTAAGTGAAATATCATAATAACATGTTCAACACATTCGAAGAAGGTATTCTATACCGAAACTAGGAAATTCTTAGAAGTTGGACTAGCAGAGTCCTTCTTATATAAGGTTAAAGCTTCTATTTTCTCTAAGAAATTTATTGCGAGGCCACTGCAAACATTTCTCTTTACCAGACATTGCGTTCAATCAATATTTGTATGAACTCAACATTGTGTTAAGTCGGAATAATGTAGATGGAGAGGATGGGCGATTGAAGATGGAGTAATGACATAATTTAGCACATAGTCTAGACTGGTGAATAAATGATAAAATAAGGTGACCATTGGGAATGTAGATCTAAAATTTAAGGCAATATTCAACCTCATATACATGCATATAACAAAGAGGTGGTACCTAGGAGCTCTTGTTATTTTGTGATTGATAGTTTTTGTTCATAACTTTAGTTTTTAAGCAACACTTTGACTACTAATAAGGGCTAAATGAATCACCATATTGACAATGATATGAATAATAAAGTGCAAAATTATATTTTCCACATATAAAGAGAACCCCACAATTAATTAATAGGGTGGGGGGCCTAGACCCGATGTTTTATGTATGGGGGGATGGAAGTTGGGAAGCTGATTCCAGGGGGTCCTGCGACCGGCAGCAGCCGGGAGCGGGTCCTGGAATCAGCGACCCAACTTCATCCCCCCACAACATGGCAACTGGGGAGAAGCAGATTACCTGTTCATGACCTGCTGAGCAGAATTGGAGTGCCGTTTCCCATTCCGAAGACGGAATGGGCTCCCCAGTTGCCATGTTGTTGCACACAGGTGAAGTTTTCCAAGTCACGGAAAGTTCCTACACTAGCTACCAAAGAATAGGGAATACAAAAGTAATAATAGGGGGGCATATTTTGCAATGCGGGTATTGGCATCGATCCGAGCCATCGGATCATTACTCGGGGACGAGATGAACAACTATATATGTGCTCGTCATTCTTGTGTCTAGTTATCGGCGTCTTGTCCGTGACATCTCTTTCCTTGTCCATTGCTTTCCTCTTAGTACCCTTTTGCTTCCCTTTGCTTACCTTGCACGATCCTTTCCGGCCTCTTCCCAAAGTAGCTCATGCCCCTTTGTCTCTTTCCGATTCCTCGTTGGCCTTCAAAAGGTTGAACATTTGGATATGTTTAGGGGAGGGAGAACTATTTTACGTTGATACTATTATAGATAGTTGATGCTTAAAATATAAAGTAAAGGTTATATCAAATGGCTTGGAGCCAAATTTTATCTGAACTTCAAGGTTAGCCTATCGTACCAGATTCTTGAGATCGGTCCGGCATATAAAATTTGGATCGAACAATATAAAACTAAAAGGTGTATGATAAAAATCTAAGCGGTGTTATGAGAACTTGTTTTGGATCGATCGAGGTTGAGCTTGGGCTATCGGAGATACGATCAACATTACTCTGATGATTGGGTCAATCACTTTTTGAACGATGAAATCAACATGTAGCACTCAATGGTGCGTTAATTTCAAATTATTATATGAACCATTGACATTAGTCTTCGCTATCTATTCTATCATTTCAATTGACTTGTTTAAACCTCGATTTTGATAATTTTCCTAGCTATTTTTTTCTTCATTGGTATCGAGCTTTAAGATGTCAACTCGCTTTGGTGCAAATCTGCTAACATCCATTGAGGTTTTCAAGGGTGACAATGGTTTCCAGATCTGAAAGTAAGGAATAAGGCAGGTACTTGAATTTGAAAATCTATGGTACCTGATAGAAGGAGATAATGCAAGAGTGATGACTTCTGCGAACTGAATCAAGTGAAAGTCTGATTCGAGGAATGCGGAGCGGGGAGGAGGTAATAGAGCAACTGTAACTTCAAGATGTCATGAACCTACGCAAAAACAAGAAAAATACATGAAAAATACGCAAGAAATACGGAAGAAATATGCCAAGATCGGCAAAGAATCTGATATATGAACAGGAATCAAGAGTACAATAGCCCGAAGACAAGCAGGAACACGAGACAGATGCCTAGAAGGCTCAAGACTGGCGTTGAACTGGAATGGTTCGACAAGAAAGAGGCGCCTCCTTATATATCTAGGCCAACGGTCAGGATCGCGCCACTCCAATGGATGAGATCGCGCCAAGTGTCGCAAGCATGCATAGGTTCTAAAATATTGTAGAACCTCCTGGAGATAGTCCCACATATGAGGAAGACGTGAAGGATTGTCTTCAACAAATGTTGGTAGCGCACTTGGCAAGGGTGTGTGACTCGCAACTGGAAGGTTGCGAGTTTAAACCCTGTCTTGTGCAACTACCCGTTTGCAGCCGTGTGACGACCATCTTTTGTACATACGAGTATAATGTTCGTATGATGTGAATATCCGTATGGTCGTCACACCATCCCCCTCCTACGACGGCAATGAGTCCTCGGAGCTAGGGCCGGAGTACTCAAACTTGGCTTATCCGGGTAACGTCGGTGGAACTCCGCAATTTTATCAGGAGCATTACTCAGATTCTCGGCAGGCTCCCAGGTTCTATCACTTGGCGAGTAATCTTCCCAATCGACAACGTAATACAATCGTCGACGAAGAAACTTGGAGTCCAGAATCTCTCAAACCTCGAACTCCTCATAATCATCAATTTTTACTGGTGGCGGCGGCAGAGGAACGCGATCTGGGAAAGTATTGATTGTGTAGGGCTCCAATAGAGAAACATAAAATACTGGATGAAGCCAAACAACTGGAGGGAGCTCGAGCCGGAATGCCACATTGCTGATCTGGGCCGTGATCCGGTAAGGACCAAGACGATGATAGTCAAGCTTATTGCAGGGACGTGAGGTAGGGAGGTCCCCTGAAGAAGCCGGAACAAAGGTCACCAACGTAAAACTTAGGAGCTTCCTGCCGAGACAAATCGGCATAATGCCGATAAGCGTTCCTATGCTCGGTGAAGATGATGTTGAAGATCGATTGAAGAGCACGGAGTTTCTCAAGTCGAGACTTCGGCACTAGGATTGACCGAGTCACCGCCCGCCGATGCTAAGGGACCAACGAGGATCTTGACCGAGTTTAGAAAGAATGGAGTCGGCGGTGGAAGCATTCTCTTGAGTTATTATAGGCAAATTCAGCTAGTGGAAGATAATCGCCCAATCATCTTGCCGCGATAAGCGATAAAACACCTTAAATATTGCTGCGAGTCTTATTAGTGCGCTCCTTTGCCCATTACTTTCTAGATGATGACCGGATGTCGGTGAGCGGTCGATATGCAATAATTCCAAAAGCGGCGTCAAAAACACACCAAGAACGAATGTGGTCCACGATCGGTGGCGATAGTATCGGGCAAGCCGTAAAGTCGACTACTTAGCGAAGAAGAAGATCCGTTGTTTCCCTCGGTGATAGGTGATGTTGGGGAATAAAATGAGCCATCTTAGAGAAACGATCAGCGACAATAGTGATGGCATCATAAACCCGAGACCGGCAATTCAGGGATAAAGTCTATAGAAATGCTCTTCAAAGGTCCATTTGGTGCAGGGAGTGGCTGAAGAAGGCCATGAGGAAGATGCCTTGGAACCTTGGCTCGGCGGCCAGATGTCACATGATCGAATAAAATCTTGACGGAGGCGTGAAGCCCGGGCCACCAATACTCCGACTAATAAGTTCAAGAGTCTTGGCTACTCAAAGTGTCCGGCCATAGGTGAATCATGGCAAGTCTAGAGAACCCAAAGCCTAGAAGCACCATCGGCACATACAAAAGTCACGGAACAAGAGTCCATCTCGAACCTCAAAAGCGATCATAGTCGATCGCATTTCTTTGAGAAGATGATGCGAGCCAAGGTGTGAGAATACATCTTGAGCCAATGGATCGGAAGGCAGAGATGCTCGAACAGACTCCAACAAGGCCGTATCCTAAGGCCTCTCGAACAAAGTGAGGGCCATAAGCTGGAACCGATCAGGCCCTAGAATAATCTGTGATTGCTGGTCAAATGCAGGATCACCTAGCTTGGGCTGAAGATAGGAGCATCGAGACAAGGCATCAGGCTTCCCTTGGAGGGATCCAGGACGGTACTTGATCATGAAATCAATCCGAGATAATACTTGAGTATGCCACCGGGCCTGGCGACGGTTGAGCATTCGAGCAAACTGAAAATACTCTAAATTTCGATGATCTGTGTAGACTGTGACCTTATAAGGAGATCCTTCCAGGAAATGTCTCCACTCCTCGAAAGAATCCACTATCACCAACAACTTCTTGTCATAAATGGGATAGTTGATTTCGGCAGCCTGAAACTTTCGTGAGTGATAAGCGATTGGATGCAATTCATGGTCATCCCCCTCCTGTGACAGGATCCCACCAAGCGCAAAATCAGAAGCATTTGCCTCGACAATATAGGGGCGCAAAGGATCTGCATGAGCAAGAACTGGCATCGTGGTAAAAGCATGCTTCAGGGTAACGAAAGCAGATGCCGCTTCCACAGTCCATTCAAATGGCACATCCTTAACCGTGAGGCGTGTCAAAGAAAGGGCAATCTCTGAATAATCCCGAATGAAACGCCGATAGAAATTGGCAAACTCAAAAAAACACTGAACATCTCGAACGGATGAAGGTGTTTGCCACTCCAGAATAGTGATGACCTTTTCGAGGTCCATAGAGACTCCATGTGGAGTGATGCGATAGCCAAGGAACTCCATATTATCCTGCTCGAACTGACACTTCTCAAGTTTGGCATATAACCCATGCTCACGAAGCTTCTAAAGGACATGTCGAACATGCCTCTCATGTTCTTCGAGAGTCTTAGAATAACTAAGAATATCATCCAAATAGATGATAACAAAAGTGTCTAAGAACTCTCGAAAAATATCATTGACCATATGCTGGAATACTGCCGGAGCATTGGTAAATCCAAACGGCATAACTGTGTACTCAAAATGGCCATACTGAGTACGAAAGGTTGTTTTCCACTCATCACCCTCCCGGACCCGAATAAGATTGTAGGCACCCCGAAGATCAATCTTCGTAAAATAATGCACACCTTGGAGTATCTCTAAAGCATGCAGTGAAAGCAGCAAAATCTTGCAACCCTGGGGCTCCTTTCTCCAATAAAGGAGCAAACCAACTTAGAGCTGGCCCTGTGAGAAGAGAACCAATCAGCCCCACTTGTTCTTGGGCCGTGGGATATCTATGAGGATGGAGCTGAATCACAAGCCTGATCTGATTCAAAAAACTGCGGAGCTTGGACTGAGTGCCGTCAAACTTCTCTGGCAGGCTGATCTTAGGCTCTGATAGCCTCAATCCTAAGCTAGAAGCAGATTCATGTGAATCAATACGTTCTTTAAGCTCTTTATTGTCCAACTGCAACTGCTGGCATACTTGAACAAACTGCTGGACCTGCTGTAATAAAGTCGAAATCTCCTCCATAGATATAAAATCACCAAATATGAGTAAAAAATGCTTAGGATCAGAGCAGGCAAGAACCGGTAACGGATAACTGTCATGAATCTACACAAAAACGAGGAAAATACGTGGAAAATATGCAAGAAATACGGAAGAAATATGCCAAGATCGGCAAAGAATCTGATATATGAACAGTCAAGAGTACAATAGCCCGAAGGCAAGCAGGAACATGAGACAGATGCCTAGAAGGCTCAAGATTGGCGTCGAACCGGAATGGTTCGACAAGAAAGAGGTGCCTCCTTATATATCTAGGCTAACGGTCATGATCGCCCCACTCCAATGGATGAGATCGCGCCAAGTGTCGCGCATGCATTTACTAGAATATTCTAGAACCTCCTGGAGATAGTCCCACATATGATGAAGACGTGAAGGAATATCTTCAACAAATGTTAATAGTGCACTTGGCAAGGGTGTGTGACTTGCAACTGGAAGGTTTTGAGTTCAAATCCTGTCTTGTGCAACTACCCTTTTGCATCTGTGTGACGACCATCTTTTGTACATACGAGTATAATGTTCGTATAATGCGAATATCCATATGGTCGTCACACAAGATTAACAATAGGACTAGTTGATGAATTGAAGGTTATGGAGGCACAGACGATCATTACAAGGTTGGAGCCGCAATTAAACTGAAGTTACGATGAATCCTAAAGAGATGTGGGAAACAACATTAGATGCTTTAATTGTGATGGCAAAGGCCATGTGGCGCGCTGTCCTAGTCCCAAAAGGGACTTCAGAAAAGGAAAAAGGAATGGAAAGGTTTCAAATTTACGAGGTACTTTGGCAAGAGCAAATACCAGGTTCAGAGAAAGAAATCCTGAGATCAATGTAGTTGAGACTAACACTAGTGAAGAAGAAGAAGTTGATGAGACAACTGAGGTAAATCCTGATCAGATTCTGTCTGTTTCAAATGATTTAAACAAGAAGCATAACAAATTTATGATCTTAGATTCGAGAGCTGAAAAAACAGTAACTTGTGACTCGAGCTTGCTCAAGGAGTGCAAAGGAAATGGAGCTGGACATGTGTAATTAGGAGATAGCGCCCTGCAAAAGATCGAAGACTCCTTTTAGATGGAAAAGCAGTAAAACTTAGAGAAGTGCTTTGTGTTCCTGGTTAGTAAGAAACTTGATTTCTATTTGCCAATTGGTAGACCTTGTGTACAAGGTTGTATTTGAAAGACTTGAATATAAAATCTTTCTCAATAATAAAATTAAATTTATTGGCAAAAGAGTTAAAAATTTGTTTAGACTTGATTATGAGCAACCTTTCAGCTTGAATAGTGTTGAATGTGTCTCTTCGAAAACTTGGCATACTCGATTATGTTTGCTAACGTAGAAGTCTTTGTGAGAGAAAGGATTAATGTGCGCAAAAAGGAAGAAAAAAATGCTATGTGGAGGATGTATTCTTGACAAGCAAACAAAGGCTGCCATTGAAAAGAACTACAAAAAGAGCTAAAAAGAATTTTAGATCTTGTTCATCTGAATCTTTGTGATCTAGGCATTTACGGAAAAATGAAGACTAAGGTAAATATGGCGGGATCTTACGGGAAAGCTTGTTTGATACGAGGATAAAAAGTGGACTCAAATTTTCTGGCTGGAGAACAGGAAGGATAAGGCATGGAAGCTATTAAAGGAGATCTCGCCGGATTGAGATTATCAAGGACCAACAGAGGGCTGCTGCCTTTTGCATGGGGGTCCCGAGGAAGCGAGGAATCTCGGGCATGTAAGGAAAAATGGAGACTATTGCCGGGGACTATAGGGAAAGGCGAGATCAAATAGCGGATTAGGTGCGGAACATCTTTGGGATTCGTGTAGGAAATGGGTAACACCTATATATATTGATCTTTGTCAAGCAGGCCCATACTAAGTCGGATTGTTGTAGCTTTGAAGAATAGCATTTTTGATCTTTCATGGATGAGATCTTTGGCAAAAGTGAAAGGTCGATTATTCAATAGGATGGCTTGAAGGAAACATCAAGACCAGCATCAGGCTTATTAGGGAGGTGGGAAGGGCAGAGGATCACGTTATTAAGAGGCATAGAAAATCTTTTAAAGGCGAGGATTGAAGGCAAGCGAGCCTACGAATGACATCTCTACCTCGTTGGAGGTTTACCGAGATGAGACTTAAAATGGCGCTAAAATTGCAAGATCAAAAGGCGATGCGGGTTCTTCAACCCGGTGAGAGGTGGACTATTGTGATTGCGGTAGCGCAATGAAGTAAAGCTCTCCGCTTAACATAACGAAAACCAAAGTTGGGAGAACAAAATTTGCAATACCATCGGTGATAGGCAAAAGCTACAAGGCAAAGGTTTGAACTCCTCTCTCTTATAAGAATATTCTAATGAAAAGTCATACTTTGGATTATTCTCCAATTGGTTACAGCGATCGAGAATGTTCTAAATGGGGACTTCATTGATCTCTATGATATTTTGGATTCTTACGCTCTTGACATATTTTTTCAGGAAAGCTATCTTATTCACTTCTGCTTGGAATTGTCCCTCTCGGGGGAGAGGTCAAAATGTGGATAACCAAATCCCAACACATCCCCATCCTCTCTATTTTGAAGCTTGTGATAAAACTTTTCGGGTTGTATGCGGAGATGAGGTTTGTGTTAATTACATTCTTAAAAGGAAGTTAGATATGATCAGTAATTAGCCATTTTACATCATGAGATGGACCCCTTGATTTCATTAGGAAGGAAGATGTGATCAAAGTATTACACGGATTTCCTTCCCTAATCTTCTCCACCTTTTTTGGACTCGGACTCATTTGACTTTTATTTCCAAGACCTTGGGGAAGTTATTGAGGTTAATATTCCTCGAACTAACCACCCCTCGGTATGCATATCCAAGCCGATCCATTACGCATGGAAGAAGAATTTCAAGATCGGAATTAGGGAAGAGGGCTTCATGGACCTTCAAGTCAATTACATCAAGACTCATGTGCGACCCTAATCCTAAGGGCAAGGAGCATGTTCGTGTAGCAAAGTCTTAAGCGCATTATGGATTACAAAGCATAACAAGGTGGAGAAAGGTGAGTGTAGTACAACCATTGATAATAAGATGGTGAGCAGTGCGAATTTGAATGATATCACCACCATCAACTCTCACTACCGGGTTCATCGGGGACGATCGGACTAAGGTTATCATCGATGAAGGTATGGTGATTATAATTAAGAACATTAATTTTTCTATCAGAATTGATCGAGGAGACATCATTCTCTCTATGCCAAGGCTTCGACTAGGCTTCGATCTCGAGCAAAAGATCGAAGAACTCTTAGCCTTGAGGAAGAAAGGGTTGGAATTTGGTTGTGAGAAAAAAAGGGTAGGGGTAAAAAAGAAACTCTACACGGTATTAATGGATAAGAAGATTAATTGTATTATCACGGAATCTTAGGATATAAATAATACTATTAAATCGGCGATCAAGATTGAGATCAATGTGGACCGTAGGATCATCCCCTCATCTCAGCTGGCGATCTAGATGCACCCAAATATGTCAATCTCCACCAGCCAATCTAGATCGTCCACCCCATCTCAAGCCCGGTGGTCTAGATCACCCCAAATATTGTTAATCTCCACCGGGCAACCTAGGCCACCCATCAGACGGGCCCGGCCCGGGATCATAAATTGTATAAGCAAATGCGAGCCTAATGTAGCTTATATATATAGTGATACACTATATGCGGATTTGTAAAACCAAGTCGTTATTAGTTGTGATCTGAATAGTGTAGGGATCAATTGCAAGAATTATGGCTAAAGAAGGCTGATGAAGGTGAGAATTCTTGAGGTCCACCTAGTTGGCTTAACAGAAATTCCCAAATTGTAATATTCTCTCTAAATAATTAAGTCATGCTTATGGGGGATATGAAGCAGAAAGTGCAGAGGGCAGGGTTTAAGGGTTGGGTCGAATTGGGCGTAGAGATAGGTTTACAAAAAATTGGGACTGATTTCATGTTTTTGTTTTGCTTCATTCGGTCATCCGATCTTATTTTTAGCGGTTTAGTGTTTACGAGGTTTTTCACGATATGGTGGTGCTCGAGGCAAATGCCCGTGATGAAAGCAAAGGAAAAAGAAAGCAAGTCGAACCCATTTATGCCAAGCCTTGAAATGAAGCTTTTAGATTAAATAAATAATCCCATGGTTCAAAGTTACCATAGTTAAAGTTAATATCTAATAAAAGGCCACACCTTTTATCCTATATATGGCATCGGGGCCTTCTTGATTGGAGTAAATGCGCAACCTACCCGGCAAAAATTGTGACTGCTAAAAGTAGTTTTGGGACAAGCACACACGACAAATTGGCCTTAACAAAGTTCTTGGATGGCACACAATTCCAAGTGAACCGGTTCAGATGTCGAAGACCATCAAGCGGTTCTTGGATCTCACATATTCCATTCCTTACCACCCTTGGAGAAATCTTGACATAATCTTTTGCTAAATACTTATGTTGGGAATTAGATAGTGGAATCTATCAGGTTCTCTTGTTGATTGACCTAACCCTCATAAGCTATTCCTTTAATTAATTCGCCCTCTAATTTGAGATCTTGCTAGAAAGCGGATGTTCTAGTGTTCAGTGAATCCATCCTTTAAGCCAATCCTTTCCAAAAGCTTAGTCTTTCTCTGGATTTCCCTTGCTTTCGGGAAAGCACGGTTGGGTAATGAGCTTAGCCTTTAGGCTGGATTTTGTTCTTCGGTAATACTTTATTTGTTTATTCTTATCAAAGATTGTTCTCTTGTCATAAAATTCTCTAACTATTTCAATTTGGTATCGAGCCTCTTGATCCTCAAACCAATCCTAGCCTATAAATGCCTATAAATTTCTACACGAGCCTCCTATGCATACTAATGCACCTTGCTTGAATCGGTGACCTATAGCTTAGCGGTCAGCGTATCGCGATCTTCAGCGGTATCTTCATGTAAATGGTTGGAAAAGTTTCTGATTTACCCACTTTCTACGGTGAAAAAGAAATCCACCTACGGTTTTGGATTTTTTCCACATGGGAAAGCTACGCCGATCTAGTAAAAACTCTGAGAACAATAGAAGCTATAGGCTATGGATAAATATTTAACGGATATGGCTAGAACACGGTGGCAAGGAAGAAAAAGAATGGATCAAAGATTTTAACATGGGAAAGTTTTAGAAAAGCTTTCAAAGGTTATAACTTTATTTGCCAATGATCATAACAAGCGTCAAGCGAGAATGGGATCTCTTCAACCAAGATGACAACAAATCCATCTACCCGGTATACATCAAATTCGGTACATATCTACTCAAATGGATGGGTGAATGAGAAAAGAACGCTACTTAAGCATATAGCGGGGGCTTAAGAATTTCTTATATGCGA